>JAWWLV010000179.1:60683208-60740971 GCA_035041135.1 Platyrinchus mystaceus
CCAGGTTGGACAGGGCTTGGAGCAACCTGGGCTAGTGGAAGGTGTCCCTGCCCATGGCAGGGGGTTGAAATGAGATGGTCTTTAAAGTGCCTTCCAACCCAGTCTGTGATTCCATGACTGCTCTCCCCAGGCTGTTGGGGTGGAGCACCCACCATCTGAGCTCTGGACTCTCCTTTTTCCTCCCTCTCTGTCCTTGCTGCTGCCTTGAGGCTCATCTCCTCTAAGGATTAGCAGAAACCTCTCCACCACCAATGTTCCCAGCAGAACTACTACTCCAAGGTTGCCTCAGAATCCTAGAATGGTTTGGGTGGGAAAGGACCTTAAAGATCATCCCATTTCAACTCCAAGCCCAACCAACAGCCTTCAGTTGTTTTAAGCCAGCCATCTCCCTGCCTGTCTTTGCTCAGGTACAAACCTGTGCCCTGCATTTCTCCAAGCACAGGATTCCTGTTCAGGAACCCACCAGGCAGAGCCTGCTCTGACCACACATCCACACCACCATGAGTGTCCTAAAGGAAGCTGTTCCCTACACAGGCAGCAATCCCAGAGGAAAGAGGGTTTCCCCTTCTGTTGAGACACAGTCACACACCAACAACCCATTTGCCTGGGAGCATCTTCCCTGGAAAGAATTTAGCTCTCCTAAATTACGTGGGAGCTTTGGAGCCAGCTGGCAGATGACCACACCTAGAAAACATTGTAGATATCCTTATTTCCCTTCCCTGTGCTCAAGCCAACTTTTTTTTTCTTTCTTTCCTAAGCACCAAGAAAAAGGCTGACAATTCACTTCAGCTCCTTTTAAAAAGTGAAGCTCCTGCGCTCACAGGGGCCGCCCACAAAGAGGGACACAGAACACAGAGATGGAAACAAAACATTGAATTCCTGCTATGGAAATTAATTTCTAAGAGTCACAAATTCCTGGAAATTGCTTTTCTTTAGCAATTAACACCCCAAGAAGGCAGCTTGGCATTGAAAATAAACAGCTCAATTGCAAAAAATCAGGGACGTGAATCAACTGGAATTTCAGGGCACTCACATCTGAATGTGCTCCACTACCTCAAATATTTAAGAATCCTCAATCAAAGGCTTCTGGTTTTGTTTGCTGAAAGTGGATAAAAGAGTAGAAGAAACTGTTTATTTCTGAAGTTATTTATATGGAGGTTTTCTTTCTTAAACCCTGACAACCAACCAGCAGGGAAAATAAACCCAAGGAGTCAGTGACAATACTGAGATAATATTTTAATTTTTTTTTGTTATAATTTTTTTTTCCCTGCAAAATGGCTTGTACTTCCACAGGTCCAACAGCAAAGAAATTATTTCAGTCCATTTCACACGGTGTATAAAAAGACCAATTTTACAAATATACCCAGAAGTTTAACAGCTGCTAACACTGTCTGAAGGTAAACATCCCTCCTCCCTCGCACGGGGCTCGCTGGGGGAGGGACTTTTCCAACCAGGAGCCTTCCAGGGGCTCCCCATCATGTATCCAATCCAAGAGGAGAGTGCTACCCATCCCTAACCACCCTGACACCAGCAGGAGGGAATTCCAGGTGACTCAAAGGCGGGTTTGCCCACCAGGAAAGTGGAAATACGCCCCAAGCAAGGGAATCTCGACAGGCACCGGTTTCACCTGGAGTTTGGGTGTCCGAGCTATTCCCGTGTTGGTTCTGCTGCCCATAAACTCCGACCAGCACGGAAAAGCAAAGCTCCACCTCTGCTGCCTGCCCAGGGTGACTCCACTGCCCTTCCAAGACTCCCTGCTGCAGTCAGTGGGATGCACTTTGCACGGGGCCCACAGAACCAGCACATCCTAGAAACTACCCCCTCTCCACCCCCCACCCCCCAAAAACCAGCCTTACCTTCTAAGTTCGTCCTTTAAAACTCACAACACCAAGTGTGCAGACTTGTGATGAGTGCTCAGGAAAACCAGAATAATGAGGGGGGGAAAAAAAGACACTTGCAACTCCAGCTTGTGTTTTCCTCCAAGAGCTAAGCAAGCCTGAAGGGATCTGTGTAATTCTCTTCCTTGCTTGTTTTCCTTCCAAGCTGTATTTACTTGTTTACCTGCAACTACATGGATAAATAGGAAATGAGGAGCCAAGAACTCACAAGAGGGTGAAAACTGAGGAAACGAGGAGGAATCCTTGGCTCAAGCACCTGACAGGCTTCTGTTCCCACCTCCTCAATCAACAGTTTTACCTATGGATTCACTTTGCATCCAACACGGCACATTAGTAACAGTCACAGGGAAAACAAGGCTCAACCATCCCTGGCAGAGAGTTCCTGTAGGGACAGACAAGCCCAGCTCATTCCAGAGGTGCATTTGCAGCTCAGCTTTAAGCAGAAGCAGCAGTCCAGCCATGGCCAGATCCCTACCAATGGTTCTCCAACCCCAGGGAAGTGCCAAGACTGTGAGAGGGATGAACAGAAACATGACGGTCTCAGAGAAGTTTCCTTCCACTTCCAGAAGAACGAAAGAAGGGTGAGAAGATGATCAGCTGCTGTGACAGCACTGAAGGGAGAGTTACCACAGCTGACCCCAAACCTCCTCTGAGTGGTGTGAGCACTCAAAAATCTAATTTCTGTTCAATTCTATTGTGACACACTCAGCACCTCCATTCCCTGCTCGGGCTCTGAAGCCAAACCCTTGTATTCCACGAACTGCCATTAAAACACAGAAGAGTGTTTGGTTGGGAAGATCACAGCCTTTCCATGGCATTCCAGAGCTTCCTAACAAACTGAGGAGAACCCTTTTCAGGGGATGGATGAGGTCTGAGAGCAGGAACAGCTCCCATCACATTTCTGACTGGTTCCTGGCACATTTTTCCTTCAAGGTGGGTCTGTCCCTACTGGAAGCAGCCCAACCGTGGCTGTTGTTTCTTCCCATCCCCATTTCCACCCCCACAATGGAAAAAAATAAAATCCTGCCTTGATTACAGTACTATGACCTCTAGGAACATTTCTGTACAACTGGACCACAATTCCCAGCAGGAACCAGGCTCACCACCCAGTTTGTCTCTTCAGACTTCAGTGCTTTACCAAAAAGCTGCCAGGAAAAAGGAAAGTGTTCCAGCTCCAGTGTGCATGGATATGACAGATGTATTTTTGCTTAGAAAAAAAAAGATCAGACTAGAAAAATACTTTTGAGCTCTTAAGTTATGCAGTCAAAGCTGGTTTTGAAGCGTTCAAATCAAATCAACAGTAACAGGTGAAAAAAAAAAATCCCTATGGAATACGTTGCCAGCATTGGAAATGGGATGCAAGGAACACTGAAATCATGAGATAAACTTCTAAAACAAAGTTTGAGGGTGGTTCTCAAGTTTACTCACTCCAGTCTTATTTATCCACAAGTCCTTTTTCCTGTCATTACCAGAGCAGAGGAGGTGTTTATGGAGATGAGGGAAGCTGAGGGCCAACAGTCCATGATTTCCCTGGAGCAGGACACGTGGCAGCAGGGGTTGAGAAAAATAATGATACAGACTCTTCAGCCTCCCCAGTAAATCCAGCTCTGCAGGGCTCATCCTGGATTTGAACACTGGCTACTGGTGAAGTCCCTGGATTCTACATAAGCCATGGAATTCCAGACAAGAATCCTGCCCCTCCACTCAGCCCTGGTCAGGCCACATCCAGAGTGATGTGTCCAGTTCTGGGCTCCTCAGAACCAGAGTGACCTGGAGCTCCTGGAGTGCACCCAGTGCAGGGAACAAAGAGGATTAAGGGATTGGAGCCTCCATTCCAAGGAAAGGCTGAGGGAGCTGGGCTTGTTCAGCCTCGAGAAGAGACAGAGAGGGGACCCCATCCATGTGTATAAATATCTAACTGAGGGTGCCAAGAGGATGGACCAGGCTCTGCTTGGGGGTGCAGAGCAGTGGGACAAGAGGGAACAGGTACAAACTGGTGCACAGGACGTTCCACCTGAACACGAGGAAGAACTTATTTCCAAAGCACTGGAATAGGCTGCCCAGAGAGGGTTTGGAGCCTCCCTCACTGGAGCAATTCCAGAACCATCTGGACACAACCCTGTGCCATGTGCTCTAGGACAGCCCTGCTTGAGCAGACAGGTGGTCCCTTCCAACCTGTACCATTATGGAATTCTGAAAGATTTCCTCCCTGCAGCATTCCTGGTGTTACACAGAACTGCCAACAGCAAAAGCAAAAACTCCTGCTTATACAACAGTTCCCAACAGACCCTTCCCCGTGGATACAAACCATTATCCAGTGCTCTGCTCCACACAAGCCAAACACTGATGGTGTGCCAGTGCTTCCAGGGAGGATCCCTCCAACACTGGACCTTCACTTCCCACAGGGCACAGCTCCGTGGAGCCCTGAAGCAGCAGTTAAACTGCAACAGCCAAGGAAAGGAGGAAAACAGCTGGATAGCAGAGGTGGGATCCTGGGAGCCAGAGTGTTTACAATCCATTCAGGCTCAGAGGGAGACAAAACACGTCCTGCTCAGCTCAGGAAGCCAGGCAGACCTGGGAAGTGTTGGAGCTCCAGATCTCTGGAGTTCCCAGCCTTGATCCACCCAGGAACCATTCCCAAAAGCGTTTCCAGAGCGTCTCTCGTGAGGAACGAGGTGAAGCATTCCCGAGTCCAGCAGGAGGAGGTGGAGATGAGGCTGCCTCTCCCAGATGAGGTATCTGCTAAACAGGGGGAATGTGGGACCTGAGGAACCCGGGATGGAGAGAACAAGGAAGAGGCACCTTCACCTTCCCACCGGGGATTGGAGGCTGAAGGTGTTTCCTTCCCAACGTGGTTGTGCAGCTGCTCCTGCTGAAGTTCAGCCCCAAGGCTGTCCTGTGGGAACAAGGACTGGGAATACAGGGAACCACAAGAGGATCTCATTGAAAAGGCACTAGGAAGAAGCATATAGTTTTAGGTTAACAAGATTCATCCTATTTCCAATGACTGAATGGGACAAAAAAACCTGTACAGTTTGGGATTTCTAGGAAAAAAATGCTGCAGAATTTTGGGTTTTGTTGTTTTTTCTTTTTTTTTTTTTAAACAGCAAAAGCGTAAAAAGAAAAGTAAAGCTCTTTTCGAATTATTAAAATGCTGACCAGGTATACAGCAAAATCATATTAAAAACAGCAGCAGACAAAGTCCATCCCATCACCACTGGCAAGGGACATGTAAAATGTTTATAAGGTGAACTATAAAACAATTTTACAACCAAAATATGAACAGGCCAATTCAAGTATGTATATACAGAATATATTAAAATCATATAAATTATATATTTATACAAAGGGCACAAACATAGCAAAAAGCTATAGTTGATTAAGCAGAACTGAGCTTGAATGATCAATTTTCATCTAGAGATGTTATAAATTTCTCCCAAATTCTCTTTTTTTTTTTTAACCTGGATAGATTGATACCTCAGATACCAAGAATACAGAAAGCATAAGGAAAAAAAATAACCAACCACAAATCAAAAAATTATTATTCTGCATGAAATGAACCTAACAGTGGGCAGGGTACATCTCACACAAAATTCTGATTTAATTATTTCCATAGTAAACATTTATCAGCTCTCTTAAAAAGTCAGGAATTTCAAGTGATCCACTTCAGATGTACCACCCTGGTGCATATATTTGATTACATTTGGATGTTGTTTGATTTGCAAACATTTGGGGGAGAAAAAAAAATACAAACACAACTCAATCTGCAAAAAAAAAAAAGAGAAAAAAAAAGGTGACAGATGGCAGCAAGTTGAGAAGTGAACAAAAATTCTCAGCTGAACTGGAAATGATGCTCCCCCTTCCAGCCAAAATGCTTTACAGTGAGCTTATAGAAATCACTTATTTTAAATTGTTTTTTATTTTAAACACAACAACACGCAGCCACGATGCACTTGAGAAACTGAAACACTCCCAGCCGTGGGTTTCTATTTCAACTTGGACTAAGTGCTCTCCTGAATTCAGGTTTATGTCAGTCAGTTCTGTGGAAGCTGTACCTAAAGCTCATGCTGTGCTGCAGCACCACCCCCTTCATCCCTGCAGTGAAGCCTGGCTGCATCCCTGGATACGTCCCAGAAGCTGTGGCTGCCCCAGCCCTGGAAGTGTTCCCAGTTGGACGAGGCTTGGAGCAACCTGGTCTAGTGGAAGGTGTCCCTGCCCATGGCAGGGGGTGGGAGTGGATGATTTTAAGGTCCCTTCCAACTCCAACCACTCTGTGGTTCCGTGACCTCCACACACCCCCGGGGTGCTGGACGTGCCAAGCTAAGTTAAGCAGAAATAAAAAGGCCAGACTACACAGACACAGAAAACACTGGCTTAAAACTTGAGTATTCAAAAGAGTAAAGTGGTTTTACCAGATGCAGAAAAAAAAAAAAAGACAGAAAAAAATCAGCCATCTCCCACACCTAATGGCCAGTGGATATCTATTACACTGAAAGGAAATCAATACAAACAGGATTTCCTCAGTTTCAAGTAATCTTTGATGCCTTTTTGGCCAGCTGTGTTATACCATAATAGATATTTTAATAGCTTTTATCCTCTACACTTTAGGCAGCTAATTTTTCTCTTACATACCCAATTATCTCCAGTGAACATTCACCTCTGGTTGTCCACACATTCTGCATTAGCTCCTTGAGAAACTATTCAAGTTAAATTATATTGCAAATTAAAGACAAGTTACATTCTGTATGTTCCTTCTAGATTTGAAAAATAGGTTTTAAAGGCTTGTCAAAGTTTAGAAGAGAAAACCTTTCCATTAAAAAATCTTCGCTTAAAAAAATCATTTAAGACACCTTTTTCTGATCCAGGGTACTAATAAAAAGATTACAAATATACTACAATTTGACCAAGAAGACTTCATGAATATGCTGCTTTTGAGCATGCAACAACCACTGATATCTGTCGAGTTCCAGGTATCAATGTATCCCAATTTCCACCCCAGTCCCTCCGGCCCCGCCCCGACCACCCCCTATTAACAACATTATAAAAAAAAAAAAAAGGGGTAAAATCTAGAAGTTAGTGGCAAAAATCTTCACAGTAAATCGTTAAAAGAGAAAACTTTTATTGGGGTTGCTGCCCGGCGGCATCAGTCGATGGGGCCCTGAAAGATGAGCTTGACGCAGTTGTGCTCCCCGGAGAGCTGCGCGGCGCAGAACGGGCAGGCGGCGTGGAAGGCGTGAGTGCCGTGGGGCAGCGGGATCTGGGACCAGTACTTGGCGGATTTCTCGGAGCACACGTGTCCGCAGGGGGTGAAGGCGTGGGTGGGGGGCCCGGCGTCCACGTAGAAACCCGCCTCGCAGCCCAGCCAGAGCGGCACGTAGGGGCCAACGGTTCTGCACATGGGGCACTCGCGCTCGTTGGCCTCCGTGTCGCTGCGGTGCCCCCAGTTGTGGTAGCCGTGCACGTGGCCGCAGCTGAGGTAGGCCCAGGGCTGCTTCTCCTCCACCACGTCCTTCCTGTTGATGCTGGGGAAGGCCAGAGTGTTCAAGCCCACGGGGCACTGCGGCCGGGCGGCGTTGATCTCCTGCCGCAGGGCCTCGATGTGTTTCTGCGTCGGGGTGTGCAGCAGTCCGTCCGCCGTCCGCCACAGCAGGGTGGCCCCGCACAGGTCGATCAGGGAGCCGTCCTGGAGGATGTTGGTCTCATTTTCCACCTGGTGGTGGGACACAAAGAGAGGTGGAAGTTCAGCCTGAAGTACAGACAGCCGAGTTAGTTCTGCAAATGCGCCTTGCTCACCAAAGCATCGCTAAGTTACTTCATTTTGTCTTATTGTTGCCTGAATCCACCTCAAAACTTACTCTATAGTTAAGACTATAAGAACAGAACCACAGAACCAACCAGGTTGGAAAACACCTCTGAGATCAGCAAGTCCAACCCATGATCCAACACCACCTTGTCACCCAGACCATGGCACTAATGCCACAGCCAGTCCTGTCTTAAACACCTCCAGGGGCAGTGAATCCATCACCTCCCTGGGCAGCCCATTCCAATGTCTGATCACTCCCTCTCTAAGAAATGTCTTCCTGATGTCTAACCTAAACCTTCCCTGGCACAGCTGAAGGCTGTGCCCTCTTGTCCTAATAAGCATTGGTTTCTTATTCTGTGCTTGTACGGGAGGTTCAGCATTTCCAACTGCAACACTAATTATCATAGAGAGTCTTCCTGCCTGCAATTCCTTGGGAAAGGATAATACCCCCCCCACCCCTGAGCTTGCACTTTCCCTCTCTAATATTGATTCTCTGTGTGCCTTTGTCACAGTTCAGTAAGTCATGATAGACTGAAGAGGAGACTTGCCATTCCCTAAGGGCTGCATTAGCAGGTTCTCTCCTGGAATTCTTTGCCCACAGAGACTGACACAGAGGCTGCTCACTCAGTAAAAAACCCTTTTTGGACTAAAAACTGCTATCCAGGACAGTTCAGGCATTCCATGCAAATACAGCCCCAGTGTGCAGTGCCCAAAGGCTTCTCTTGTCTGATTAAAAGAAGTTATTTGAAACATTTTTAAGGGATTATAACAAAAACATCTTGTACCTAACTGAAATATTCCTGATTTTAATGTCACAAACATATAAGCAATTTGTGCTTTTGCTATCAGTTCAGTAATGATGAACATATATTAAAAAAGTTCTTTATGAAATTGAAGAGGAAAACAGACCTACTGCTTGGCTTTATACATACAAAGTATGTAGAAGATACCACTAATGCAAAACAAACACCCAAATACAAACAAATATGTTAAGTAGGTCACATGAAATCATCATGTCTGCCTCAGAATACTATGAATGACAACCAATTTGGCATTTACATTTTAATCCAGTTTAAATTCGCAGATTAACTGTGGATCATCCTTGCACAAAACACCTCGATGGCACAATGCAGACCACAGATAAGAGGTCACCAGTGCAAAACACTTGCAGCAGAAAAATTCAGTGGGCTCAAGCAGAGATGAGAGAAGCCTTGATTTGATGCTCTTTTCAGATAATTCCTTCACAAACACCAAAGCAAAAAGCTCCCTCGTACGAAACGTGTTCAATTCATTATACAAGCCTGCATTTGGTTTTATGAACCCAATCAACGAACACTGATCACATCAATACCAGCCTGCCATGTAATTTTATTTAAATGAGAATTCGAGTCATTCTGGATGCAGGGAAGGGAATTCATTTGTTTTACTGTGCCTTTCTTCAGCAGCACTAAAAAAAGGTGTTTTGCTAAACCACGTACAAAGGGTGCAATTGCCACATCATCTGTCCCAGTCCCCGGGCGACGCTCGCCTGCCACTGCTAAAAGTGACAAAGCAATTTACGTCCTGCAGGGTGTCTGCTGAAAGCAGAACAGTCCAACTCCATCTCCATAACTCCCTGAGCAGTCAGTTTTCTGCAAAGCCAAGGGCAGAGCTGGGAAGTCAGTTCAGTGTGAGTGTGTGGGATCCCTCCGACACCGTCAGGCCGATGGGAGCTCGGGGTAGCAACACAAAGGTAACTTTGGCATGAAGAAGAGGAGGATATTCCCCATCTATATGGTGGTGTTTGATTGTTATTATTTCTTACGCCTTTTCCTTCTGCCCCCATGGGAAAAAATAAAATGCATTCTCCTTTGTAGGCTCTACAGACCTTGGGAAGAGGAAAGAAAAAAAGCTATGGGATTTCCCTCCCATCTTGTATTGAAAAGTGCAACACATGCTTTCATGGAACCTCTCTCCTGGTCACAGGTCTCTGGCAGCTGAAATCTCTCACTTCTGGCAAAGGCAAAGCCCATCCTGCTTCACAGGATAAAACAGGAATATGCTTTCAGGCCTTCTCTTATCTTCCTGGTGGCAGGTAAATCAAACAGAAGGTGTGTTATCCAAACAGCTTCTGCATGCAAGTGGACCCTTCAGACAGCACTGCCAACGACAGCTCCCCGTGCAGTAACTTCCAGACAGCCCCAGATCCCAGGAGAACGTTGCAGAGATGGAGATTCAAAAGCAGAGTTTGTTTAGCTTTTATACTCTGTGCTGTTTCACTTGGGAAAAGTGGCTTCAGCACAAAATTTAGAGCGTTCTCCTGTATATCAGAAACGGGAGAGCAGTGCAGAACCTGCTGTGACACACTTATTTAAATGCTTCCAGCGGCCACCACCGAGGGACAACACTATGTCTGTGCAGTCACCCTACAACTGCCTCCATTCAGCACCAGGAAAACAAGCATCCCTTGCTCTGTTTTAATCACCAGTCACTTGCAACTCACCAGTTTCCCCCTCTGCTGGGCAGACCTGGTTTCCCGGAGCGTGTACACATCCCCACAGACCGAGATCTCCCGCCACACTCCGGGCTTGGACTCCTCCGTGAAGCCTCCTTTGGGATGCATCACCAGCACCCCATTAGTTGTCAATCCATCCATGTGGCCATCGGGATTTTTCCACTTTGCTGCTTTTTCCTGCGTGTGACAAGCAAAACCCATCAAACCCGACCTGAAGAAAACCCACCAGCAGTTACTGAAGTGCAGCTCCACTGTTAAAGACAATTATGGCCACGAGTGTCTGCTGCTCATAACTCAGGCACATAAAACTGCAGTTCCTACTGAACACTGCAGCTGGTACTTTGGGGTAATAAAAGCCTGATGACAGTGTAAGTTATCAACTAGTACAAGGAGGTTTGGGGGCTTGAAAACAACAGAGAATAAAACCCAGAGCTTGCTCATAACAGTCATTAGTAGTACTTACACCAAGAAATATGTTTTTAGACGAGTCAAAGCCAGCTGCAAAGATCCTTGCTGTGTAAGGTGGGCTCCTGTCACAGACTATCCTGCAGGCAAAGCGGGATATGGTGCTCTGGGTGATCTGGGTTTCATCGTTATTTTGACTTCCAGAAATAGTATCTGTTACTACAAAGTCTATGGGGCTCTCTGTGGACCTCCCAACCTGCAAAAAAAAATTAAGATAAAAATATAAATAGAAATACCCAGGGAAATGTGAAGCACTGAGGACACAGTTTTGGCAAGTTAATATTGATGGCATCAGTAAACTACTGTCTTCTCAATTTTTGGATGGCAAGATACAATCAGAGACTAACCTGTGTTTGTCACCTCACTGACATGGAATGGCAAATTTTCACTTACCACAGCTGATGTTCATGTTTGCTTGAAACAAATCAACAGAGCTGATTGCTTTGACAGAAGTATTGTCAACAAAAAAAGTATCATCACCTTGTACTTCCTCATCCAACCACAGCAAATTACTTATATTCTCTCAGTTAAGGAAACACTGGCTTGGAGTGACAAGCTGTGTTCACATTTCCAGTTCCAAGTTAATTTGCCATGAAAATAAAGGACTTCCTTTAGCCACATCATAACAAAAAGCTACCCACCTTCACGTTTTCAGAACTGGCAGTCCCAGAAAGAAGAGTTTTCAGGCAAAAACCCACCACATGATTAACAGAATTAATAAACTTTCTCCAGCAGAAATGAAACACACTTGATCAGCAGACAAGAATGTTTTTCTATTTTGCCATCTATGAGATTTAATCCTGAAAGTGGGAACATCCAGGCATCTGGAACACTTCGTGACACATGGAGAGAGGGAATCTGACTGCCAACCAAACATGCAGTGAGGCTTTATCAATATTTCTACAGGCAAATTAGTGTTACACCAATTTTGAGCATAACTGGGAAGAGGAGCTGAGGAACAAGGAGAGGAACAGAATATTAATTTTGTAGACACCTTGTGATCAAACAGAATTAGGAATATTCTTCACATGAAACTACCTTCAATATCAGGCATCTACATTTATATAAAATGGCCTCCTCACTGCACAAGATCTCACTGTCCCCCAAGAAGTTACATCTGCTTAGTTCCTGCTCTTCAAAGTGTGTGGTTCCATCATTAACAAACATCTCTGCAAACTAAACTTGCTGCCAAGAAACATTATTTAGGAGTCAAGGAAAGCAATATTATTAATACCTAACTCTTGGCCTAACTGAACTGACAGAAATAGTACAGGAATCTCTCCTGTACTTCTTTTCTGCTTCAAGCTCTACTTTGCAGGGTTTCACTCCAACACATGTCAAAATTCCCATCTGATGTGACACATCCAGTTATTTTCTCCACCTCCCAGGTCTCAGCCCAAGTAGAAAATGTGATGAGTTTGCTGCAGAGGAAACACTCAAAAAGGCCTAATCAAAAGTGTACATTTCAATTTTTCACTCCCAGAACACCCCAGAGACGGAGTTTAGAAACTGTTTAATATGGGACATTTCTGATTTATAGAACTTGACAACTTGAAGCTAAAATTCACAAAGCAATATTCTTCTTCTTTTTACAGTATTATTTCTAACAGGCTTCTATTTCCCATCCAATGCAATTCCTCTTAAGAGTCAGCACCAGCAACTTTATGAATAAACTTTTGACTCTTCTCTGTGTGGAGTTTCTTAAAGGATAATCAACAACAAACATGAAATTAATTTGTTCATAGCAAGTTTCTGCCTGTTGAAGGCTCTGAAATAGATCATTCCCTCAAAGCTTTTAGATGCAATTAGAGAAAAACCTGCCTCACTTTTCCTTAAAGGATGACAAAACACACAAGTGCTTGCTCCCAGTCTTCCTCACATCACACTAATTGGTAACATGAAATACAAATACGTTTGGATGTAACCATTAAAATCTATAAACAAAGCTTTTATGTGGTTTTTAAAATCTCCGAAATGACAAGTGATATTTTATATAGATACAGTAAGTACTTCACTGATCTCATTTGTGTCACAAGTATGTCTATGCAACATCAAATATTTCAAATATTTGGTTTTCTTCCCTTTTTTTTTTTCCCGTTGAGGAAGCCTTCCAGAGGATCAGTCATGTATTCTGCTGCTTTTCAACATCAGAACTTAATTTTAAGAAGTGGCCTTCAAAACCTGGCAATTCCTTCATGTTGTGCATCAAATCAATAATTTGGGTTTGAGACCATCTGACAAGAAACTGCCAAGGGAATTAAATGAAGAACCTGATGTTATCAAAATTATCCACCAAAAACTTGAGCTCATCTGCTGTTGCAGTCAGACCACAGTCACCACACACTTAACTCCATTATTCAGAGCTACTTTTTACACACTTCATTACTCATTTTCCTTCTGCAGCACAGAACACTTTTTTCTTTCTACCCATTTCAGGCTGTATTTTGGGACTCTTCTTGTTAACTGTGTCATATTACATATTATTTCACAAAGCTGCTTCCAATAACAACCCATAAATCTTCCAAGTGATGCCTAAGACAGAGCCTGTTGTCCCCACTGCAGGTGACTGTTGAAGGCTGTGTAGGAGCCGGGCAGTCAATCAGTTTGCTCGTGTCTGCTGTCAATCACAGCAGTTCTATTAAAAACACTCCCTCCTGAGACAAGGCAGAAGCAGAAAAACCTGCCAGCAGATAATTTAACAGCTGCACATTCTTGGTGTCCAACAGAATTCCACAGTGAGGAGAGGGAGAACTGGATTGTGCATCTTCTGAAGGGCTGTTCTTCAGCAAGAAATCCACGTTTCATATTGAATGTACCCACTCCTTGGATAAGTTACTTGGGGTAGAAGCTACACATTTTGGTCCCTGCTATAATCAACCCATTCTCATCCCATCAAAAATATGGCCATTTTCCTTTTATTAGGGAAAAATGTCAAGAAAAATGGTATTTAGACAGCCTGAACTCTGCTCTTCAGTGTCTTCTGAATTTCCTTCCTGTCCCTTGTCCAGTGTCCCATATTTTCCATGTATGGCTCACTTTAGATAAGCACCTACTCATGCCTCTTCCTGGTTTAAATATTGGAAAGCATAAAACAAGCTGTTCTGAGTTTGAGTTCTTGTTCTGAGATTGCAATCTTCAAAATTTTCCTGTTTGTTTTCGGTAAAACTGCAGACTACAAGTCACCAACACACCACTGCTCACATTTTCCTTCAAAGAAAAGGACTGACAACAGACCCTGGATGAAGGAAAAAAGGTGACAGCTTTTTTGTGAACTGTGAATCTCCCTCATTTTCACAGGAAAGCAGCTTTAACCCTCTGGATTCAGTCCACACAGGTTAGAAATGGGACCTGACCTTTTGGCATCCCTCTTCCCCGTTTTGGATCTCCCTGACTAAAATGTTACAACCCCCATTCAAATCTTCTCACATTCCTTCCTATGGTTACTTTGGGGAACTCCTGCAGTGCAACCATCCCATTCCACAGGGGGAAGGAGTGGAGATTTGAAAAAAGCCAAGTGATTTGCCCAAGATAATACATGTTAGCAGCATCAAAGTGGGGCCTCCACGCTCAGGATAATCCTGTGGTCCAGGCATTATCCTTCCTCTTCAACTTCTGCATCCTTAGTGTGCTACACTATCCAGGAAAACACACATTTGAAAAGAGAACAGGGAATTCCAAGGATTGTCTGTCCAAGTGATACTTGATCAACAATAAAACTTCACTCTGTGGATCAACAGACATGCAACTTGTCATCACATCCCACGTGCTGCACAAAACACTCCCTGAGTAACTTCTCTCCAACTGCCCACAATCAGATTACTGGGAATAATTAAAATCTAATGGCTTGTTTTTATAATGGAAACCTCTCCAAGCTGCTGTCTGGCATCACTTCAGCAGCCAATCATTGCCACAGTCTACCAGAGTATTCCTGTTTCCAGTCTCACCAGCCCTTCCAGGCCAAGGCATGGAGCGCAATCCTCAGGAAACATGAGCCAGGACACAGCACATGGAAGTTACAACTTGACCATCCACACACCTCAAGACAGAAGAAACAGACTGCACTGAAAAGAGGAATCTTAACAATAGAGAAATCTTAACAATATAGAAGCCTTAACTCTTTATCAATATCTGTGACTTATCCCCCTCAATAAAAGCTGTAACCACCACGAGGGCATTATGGAATCAAGAAAAGAGCTGTCTATATACAATATACCCAGAAAAGCAGCTGTTGTGCAACTCTTTATTCATTATTTTAGTGTAAAAATCCCAGCTTTCAAAAAATGGCTTCTTAAAATTTACACACAGGAAAAAAAGCTACTCAAGAAATAAACAAGTGTCACACGGTAACCCAAAAGGATGGGGGACATTTTTCTTTTACTAGAAAACACAGCAAAAAGCTATTTCAGTTTACCCTGAGTGTGTGATCCTTCATCCTGCAGCAAATGAACGAGACTGGGGTTTAATCAATTCCTATTTGGACCTAACAGCTCCAGTCACACTGGGAAAATTTAATATAGAGCAAAACACAGAAGCCACGAGAGGCAAAAACACCTCGACAGAGCTATTTCCTCTTCTGTCAGCAGCACTCAAGGGTTGACCCTCCCAAATATGAAAGGCTGGAGGAGAAGGGATAATGATTCCTGGGGAGATGCCCTAATTAAAGGTCACAGACAAGACAGATCTGATCAGTCCTGTGTGTGGTTTTGGGTTGCCCCAAGTTTGAAGTCTAAATTTGTACAGGATTTCTGCTCTCTTACTATATATAAAAATAATCACTGCCCAAGGAAATAACTCAGCTTACCAGATGTTAAATGCTGCAGAAAACCCCAAATGCAAAGAGGGGAGAGCGAACACGTGTTGGGTAAGAGAGGGGAGCTCAGGCAAACTCAGCACAGCCCCCTACACCACCTGAGACATTTGCACACCCCTCAGGAACAGTTTATCATTCTGTCACTGCTTTGTCTCCTTTAGGGCACAGCTCCCACATTCTCTTACCTTCCTCCTTCCCATCCCATGTCCTACTCCTATCCACCTCCTTTTCACTCCAGCTATTTGACTAACTGGAGGGTGGTGGGTGTATTTTTGTGCTTATTCATGAATCCAAACAGGCACACATTTTTAGGCAGTACTGCTTGTCTTTGGAGGAAAAGCAGAGTACACTGAGAGCAGTAAGTCAGTAAGGACAGTAAGAGATGCTGGTGTGGGTTTGAGAAGAGCAGAATAAAGCAAAATTTCCAAGTGCTCCCATATTAAAGCAAGTGGGTTAGACCATGGAAGTCCCACAGCTCACAGAGAATACCCAGAACTGGGCTTTTAAAAACCCAATCCATGTATTGCAGAGTCTTACCTGGAACATGTCTGTGTCCTTATCATGAGTATATTCCACTATAACTGTCTGATTCCTGGACAAAGTGAAAGAGATACTGTGCTGACCTTTCGAGCTGATTGCCTGGTGAATAAAACAAAACAAACAAACAAACAAAAAAGAGACGTCTGTTACACACAAAAATACTGTAATCAAATTCACTTTGCTGTATAAACACCTTTGCCGTGATCAGGAAGAGCAGTGTATCGTGACACGTTATTACAAGGCTGGGTAAACAAACACAATGGGATCTTTCTGGGTTGTTGTTAATGGAAAAGCCCAAGCTGCACTTGTTTGTTTCTGGTTCAGAAGCACCCAATACTTACCATTTTTATAGTTTAGACTCCAAACACCTCCTCCCTCTGAAATTATATCCCGTTCCTAACCTTTATATCAACTTGTACCCTAGGGCAGACTTGGGGTTTAGGGAGTTTTGGTGGGTTTGTTTTTAAAGCAAGTGAGCAACACAACTGATTTCCAGTCAAAAGTGCCAGGATTTCAGGGATATCATTACCATAAAGTAAATTTCTAGTTATATCAGAAACAGCCTAACAATTTTATACAAATGGTGACAAAAAAACAAGCACTTGCAATGGTTTTTTTTCCTCATTAAAGGAACATTACTTCTTACTACCTGTCAAAGTAAACTGGTTATTGATATGGATTTAGCATCAAAGACTAAATAGTATTTCAGTATTTAAAACAAGACCAGAACAGGACAACTCCTGTTTTCTGCTGTATCTTACCAAGATTAAGGGAAAAGAGCTGAGAAACTTAATCCTTTGGCTAACAGGGATATAGATGTAAATATA
Source organism: Platyrinchus mystaceus (assembly GCA_035041135.1). Classification (NCBI taxonomy): domain Eukaryota; kingdom Metazoa; phylum Chordata; class Aves; order Passeriformes; family Tyrannidae; genus Platyrinchus; species Platyrinchus mystaceus. Next base: position 60,700,046 of record JAWWLV010000179.1, read on the forward strand.
AGGTCCATATAACTGCACACAATTCTGAAAGGTAATGAGTGTTACTGCTCAGAAAACACTTTGCAGACACTTAAGCAGTGAATTAATAGGTTAATTAAGGCTTTCTCCAGTTTTCAGCTGAGGGGATAATTTTCTCCAAGAGGTTCTCACTTGCCCCATTCCTTCATACTGCTTTTCACCTAAAGAATTCACAGACAGGGATGATTAAACTAAACAACTAAATATATTCCACTCATCTGTCTGCCATCTCTCACAAAAGCCTAAATTATGCCAAAGCCACATCAATTATTGAACAAATCATTAAAAATCTTTCTGAATGCTGGAGGTATTAAAAACATCTATGTGCATACTAAAAGCCTACCAAGGGTTAGCAAGGGTAATTTGAGACAGAATTATTGAAAACACATAATGGGAGGATTGTTTTCTTGCAAACCTCCTGCATTTACACCACCAGGGATGCTTTTACAACACACCTCCTGCTGAAAGCTCTCAGCAGCTCCAACACTTGCTGAAGATTTGGGCTTAGGTGATAACATCTGGAGGGAAGGGATTTAACATCTTTGTGGAGACAGGGAGAGTGGGATTGATGGAGTCACAGCGAGTTTGCTGGTGTGGTGAGGGAAGGGATGGCATCCAGAGGGAGCTGGGAAAGGCTGGAGAGGTGGAACCACACAAGCCTCATGAAGTTCAACAAGGCCAAGGTCACCTGAACCTGGATCAGGGCAATCCCAGGCACAAACACAGGCTAGGAGGAGAATGGATTGGGAGCAGCCCCGAGGAGAAGGACTGGGGGTGTCTGTTGAACAACAAGGTCAGGATGACCCAGCAACGTGCACTGGCAGCCCAGAAAGCCAAAAGAGTCCTGGGCTCATCCCACAGTGTGGGCAGCAGGACAGGGAAGGGACTGTGCCCCTCCACTCCACTCTGGTCAGACCCCTCCTGCAGTGCCACCTCCAGCTCTGGGTGCCTGAAATCAGAAGGACATGGAGCTGCTGGAGCGAGTCCAGAGGAGGCCACAGAGACGATCAGAGGGCTGGAGCAGCTCTGCTGTGAGACAGCATGAGTGTTCAAGGCCAGCTTGGACAGGGCCTGGAGCCACCTCATCCCGTGGAAGGTGTCCCTGCCCATGCCAGGAGGTTGGAGCTGCACAATATTTAAGGTTCCTTCCCACCCCAACCATTCTGTGACTGGGCAAGACAACTTTTCCCAGTCCCTTCCCAGTATTTCTTTTCTGCAATAAATCTCTTAAAACGTTCAAGACACGGGTTCCCTGATTTTGTTCCAAGACTTGTAACAGCTGAAAAGTGATGCAAACATATTTGGCAATCAGTGATATGCAGATTCTGAATTTCCCAGCCTATTTATAGTGTTTTGCAGTGGCCATTATGCTGGCAACACACAGCATGCTGCAAGAACAAACAGCATCAAGATGCAATTTGGATGGAGTCACAGCTGCTGTGACCTGCTGGGACACTCAACTGGAGGTCTGGAATGTGTATGGAAAGTTTTTATTCTCTAACAAGGGGATCTCAAGCCCTCAGGTGTTCCTAGAATATGAAAGCAATAAAGTGATAAACAGGAGAACCTTACATCTTGTGTTTTCAGCTTAACGTGGCAATAATCAATTTATATTTGTATTACCAGATATCACCATTTCAAATGTCAGGAAGGAAGAGCTTTCATGCACAAGATTTCCTTCATTCCCACTGCAGCTGGGATACAATGAAGGCCAAAATTCCCAGGCAGGGATGTGTGCCCTAAGCTTGTCAGACAAGCTCCTGGATCATATGGAAGCTTTGGTGAGGCCCAAAACTCAATGTTTTAAGGTCTGATGGAAATAAACACAGAGGGAAATATTAAGACTTCCAGAATTCCTTAGTAAGGTCATGTCCTAAGCCTGCAGAGCTTAAAACTTAGAGATGTTAATAATACTGACAGGGTCAGCATGTCCTCTGAAATTCCAGGGTAGGACAATCTTTTCTGTGTGTGCTCCTTTCCCCTCTCGACTTTTTTTCCCCTCATCTACTTCCTCTCCTCTTTGTTTTCCACTATTTAAACCCAGTTAGTTTCAGTGAGAAATGCTACATTTAATTTCCTGGAATTGTGTAATCATTTTTAGGGGGGAAAAAAAAAAAACCACAAACACCCAAGAACATGATGAGAAATGTTTCAATTTGTGTGCTCTCACAGTCTGCTCAGCACCAATTCAAAGACACTTGACAGGCAGTTTAAGTGCTGGTCTCAAAGCAATTGGCCACTTTTAAGTAAAAAAAAACCCAAAAAATAACAGTATTTCAGGAACTACACAAAGCAGTGAAAGTTTAGAATCCTAATAAAACAGTATTGGGTGAAATGCAGACACAGGAAAATCCTGAAGGATTTTTGACAGCTTGAGGTACAACAGAACCTCAACTACTGCAAGTCCCAAAAGAGCCTGGAGACTGATTGCACCAACCCCCTTCAAATTGGTGTGTAGCAACCAAAATAGTGGGTTTGCCTTTTTAACTGCTTTTAGCAGTCAAATTTCCAGACCTTTTTTTTATTATTATTTTTTATCTGGCAGCAGGATTTCCCTCCCCAAACCCCCCGATCCTGTCATGTGATGGCCCTGCTGTGATCACTGAAATGGTGAGAAGCAGCCCTGACTGATCCTTCAGGATCTAGAGCAGCATCACAAGTTTTAGGAGAAAACCTCAGGAGTTCCAGGCTGGACAACACCACATCCAGCTTCCAAGGCAGGAATTAAGACACAAAAGAACAAATATCTGGCACTAAACTTTACCTCTGCCTTTTCACCTCCACCCCAAGGCTGCCAAAATCCAGCACAGCAATAGTGAGTATTTTAAAAACTCCTAACCCTTGGGTGTGTGGAAAAGTAGAATCATTTATGTTCTAAAAGAGCTTTAAGACCATCAAATCCAGCCATAAATCCCAGGGCTGTGGTTCCACCTGAGTGGCCACAGAAGGCAACACCTCCTTCAGACACTTCCAGCATTTTGGGCTCCTTTACTCTGCCATGAGCTTAATTTGAGGTCAGTTTGCTCCTGTCTTTTAGGTTCTTAAAAGTTTCATGAAAATTATACATAAAACTCCGAGGGGGGAAAATAAAATCAAAACTACCCTAAATCAGTTCCCAAATTCTGGAAAAACCTCACTAATATATATATATATATATAGCCTGAGCCTGGCAAGCAAATCCAAAGCACATGTCACCTCTTGTCTTTCAGGAATGCTGGTGGGGAGATACAGGCTGGATTAATTCAGCTATAAAACAGATTATTTTATATGGTGAACTATCTCAAGCTGCTGAATTCAAGCAATTCCCCTTTGGAGGAAACAAAAAGTGGAGATTAACTGACAAAAACCCTGTGCAGGAATAGAGGGAACAAATAAAGAGATTTGTCCAGAATAATTCCACTGGTCGTGACTCCATGTCCACACTGAGGGATTTAAAGAAGTCAAAGAAAAGGAACAGGGAATCCTGAGGTGCCATATTTTGAAGGGACAGATCTCCCCAGCATCTTTCCAGGACAGAGCTGATGTTTGCACAGCAATCCATCCATCTCCATGAATTTTTCCAGCTGAAGGACAGTTAAGCCAAGCAGGGAGATTCCTCCCCTCCCCTTTGTCCGAGGCAAACCCCACAGCTCCCCCACTGCCTCCAGGTCTGTATTCTGGTGATTTTGGGTCCAAACTGCCACATGTTACCAGAGACTGAAAGGAAAAGGACCCCAACCCACCCCCACAACAACAACACGGCCTAAGCAAATATTACTCTCGATTTCTTTTACTTTTCAAGTTTGCCAGTTTTCAAGTTGGCAGTTCTATCCTTCCTTGCTGGCTGGAATTACACTCGGCCCTGGCTTTTCCCCTGCCTCCTCAGACACACCCTTTTTCATTCTTGCTCCTTTCTCTGAGTTTTGAGAACAAAACCTCGTTGCAGCCCTTTGCCCTCGCAATCAAAGCAGCAGCCAAAGGCTACGACTTACAAATGTGTCGGGTCTCGGAGGAGCCAAGATCAAACAGAGATCAAACACAGCCTGTTTCCCCAGCAGCAACACTGCAACACCCTGGAATATCACAGCCCACCCCAGATCTGTGCTCTGCCCTGCTGGGAAGGTGGGTGCCATCAGTTTTATCATCATTCCAATAAGGGAGAAAATAGAATAACCTCACCCCGCATATAAAAAAACACCTTGTAGATAAAGGGAGTAAGAATTTACAATGGTTATATTTAAAACCAGTGTTATATCTTAAAAACGGGGTCTGGGGGGGGTTTTAGCATAAGTATAGAAAAAGGAGAGAGTAAAGATAAATACAACTAATAAATCTTCAGCAGACTGGATGTGTGACCGAGTGGCACCAGTGTCCCCTCTCTCCTAACCCTGGCAGCAGAGGTGGCTGTTTAATCAGAATGTCCACCTTTACCTCCTACACGGACTTCACCTCTGCCCTCAGCCAGATGTTCCCTATCCAGGAGCATCTCCTGGTGTATCCAGCGAACTCCTGCACGTTGACAGCGTGGCTCATTTCCCTGAGTCATCCCAGAGTTCAAGAGCAGGTCAGGAGCTCACGGCACGATTACATCAACTTAACACTATTAAGTCAAACCTCCCGTGGAAGGAGCGTGTCAATGAACCGGAGAAGCACATCCCAAAAATTCTCACAGCCTTCAGGCTGCTGCTTACAAGGCTTGCAGGGAACAAGTCTAATCCACTTCTAGAAATAGAGATTTTATGGCTTTCCTTCTGGCTTGCAAACCGTGTTTCCAAGGAAAGAAGGGGGGGGGGAATCTCTGCATTTGGAAATTTAAAATTAAACCGTTCCCTTGTGCCAGGCAAACTCCCCAAAGATCAGGAGAGGGACTTAATGTTATTATGGCTCCCAACTCTTGTGCAGAAATAAAGGCTAAAAACCCATTAAGAAAGAGGCAGATGTCTCACAGGAAGGGCTGCTCCGTCAGAATGGGAGTTTTAGTTTAGTTAATTAGGTTGGATTAGGACAATCAAGTGATTTATGGGAACACTTTAGTTCTCTTTGTTGGCAGTCGGGCTGACCCACACCACGCTGACGCGTCCAAAATTAATGACAGCAGAGCCTTCATGAGTTAAATGCTCTCGGACTTGGCTGCCCGCCTTCGATTTCTTTTACAAAGACAGAACACAAGAAACACTCAGGGATGTCAGACAAAAGATCCTGCAACTTAAAAGGGAGCTTTAGCCAGCAAGGAAGGAAGCCTTTAAAAGCAAAGAACACATCACATTCCCACTGGATTTTCGGACAGACTGGCTGCCAGAGCCAGCAGACATTGAGTTACCATAAAGAAAACACAACATGATCAGGAGACACTGATATTTTACCCTCATCAGAAAAGTGTGGCCACTTGGGAAGCCTCCCAGCAAATCAAGACAAATGTCAATTCACAGGACATTAACTGAAAGACGTTTGCAGTTTTACTCTGTCTCACCTTGAACCCAACAGTGATTGTCCAGAATCACTGGTTTCTCTAACGCTGCATTTCACTAAATTTACACTGACCTTTGGCTACTGATAATACAGCTATTACATGTCATTTTCCTCTAGCCTTTTGCAATGAAAAGAAGAGATTATTATGGAAACCTTATGGGTTTTGTGTTTCTCCAGGAGAGGCTGATATATCTGTACCAACCAGAATCACTGGCCCAGCTCTTTAATTTGGCATTTGCCTCCTGCACAGCTCCATACAAGCCCATTCTTCCTTCCTTTCCTTATAAAAAGTGTCTACATTACAACTGGAACATCTTTTCGGGATACCAGTGTTAACACCTTGTCTGTCTCTAATATTTCAGGTATTTTTCTTACTCTCATCAATTATTGTCAATATTCTCTCGACAACTAAATAAGTGCTAGAAAATGGTCAAAAAAAGAGCAAGAGTCAGTAACTGCAGCTGAGGAAAGAAATGTGCCACCACGAAGAAATAAAATTTCATCACTTTTAAGACTATGCACTGTCTGCAATCTTGTCGCAGTGAAGGAGCTGATAGATGGAATCCGCAGGTCACCCACCTCTCTCCAACTTACCCCCCAAAATTCAAGGCTCAGTGCCTACACAGAAACAAATTCAGCAAAGTCTGGTTTATTTACACTCCAAGTTTTTATGGCTTTCAGAGCATTCCCAGGTTTGCTCCATGTACCCTTAGCTGCTGGGCTGGGAGGCTGGAGGGGGCAGAAGGGACAGCACATTTGTCAGGAGGTACATCAGAGCCATCTGCTCCGAGTGCACAGGTGGGGTTGTGCCACCACTGGAGCAATTCACCATTTATCAACTCAACAGGCAGATGTTAAACCATTGTCACCACTTGCTGGACCTGTCTGGGTGTGCAGTTTTAGACGACCAGCCAACACCACACGTGTATTCTTCAGAAGCAGCATCAAAACAGGCCGTTCTCTGGTTTGGGGACTGCAACAAGTAAGGAGGCAAAACTCTCAAAAGTTTTTCTAGGTAAGATCCTGTAAAGGCAGGTCATGGCTGACAGACATTTTACAGAGAAGAATGTGGAGCAGGCTACTCCTCAGACAAAAATGAGGATTCAAAACGTCTTCAGAACACATAGTGGGGTGTTGGTTAAATTGCACAGGTTGAAGTTTAGGGGGCCAAATCCCTGTTGCAGGCACAGTCCAGAGTCCTATCTCATACCTAGGACTGCTGGCCAGCTCTGCTAAAACAACCCAAGTTGTTCCCCTTAATAAGTAAAAGCAGCTCAAAGCAGACACCAGTTCACATAACAGGCATCACTACATGATGCAGCAGCTCAGGAGCTGCTTTGTAAATCAGAAACTTTTAGTGGTTGTGAACCAACACTTTGCCTCACCAACCTGTGAATCATTTTTCTCCCAGTATCACCTTCTTGCTTTTCTAACCCTTAAATTCCTTCTTCTCTCCTTCCATTTTCTCCTGTCCACGTTCAGTAACATTATATTACAAGTGATCTTTTGCCCATCTTTGAAATCATCTGTATTTTATCTCCTTTAGTCAGCTTGCAAAATTTTCTCCCCTGAGCAGAGCAGAGCTACAGACAGCTCAGAGGCACCAACTGAGGGTCAGGTACACCAGCATCCCAAAGCATAAACCATCCATCCCAAAATCCAGAATGCTCCTCTGGACAAAACAGTGCCTGCACTTCACTGCTACACTTGATCACAACTGCTCTGGATCTCCCCACTGTGTTACAGGTTAGATCTCCAGGTACCTGTCCACACAAATTGCAACCAAATGATTAAGATGCTTCTTTGGAGACCAGTGAGACCTTCCCTGACATGTGACCTTCTGGAAAATAAAAACTTCTGACCCCAAAACTCCTGGCATTATTCACTAAGGGTAGGAATTCCTCCTGGAAGACTACAAGCCTGTAGATTTAAACATGAAGGCATAAACATGATTTTGTCACTGCAGCTGGATCACATCCCCCCATACCCTTGACACACCCACAAAAATATCAGTAATTAGAGGAGGATGCAACAGTGTTTGTAACTGAACATTCTGGTGCCAACAGTCTACAATTCATTTATACACATCAGGAACAAAAGCAGCAGATGCCTGGCTACGCTTATGTATTTAGATATGCCAAGCACACAAAATACCCACAAATTAGAATCCTTAACTAAAAACCAGACAAAAAAAAATATAGTGATAAAGTCCCCTCAAGGGCTTTTATCAATCCACTGCCTGAAAGATTTGTACACTCTGCTCATCAGCAGTGAATGCTCCTGTGAATCAAAGCACCCCTGAGCACCAATCTGGGCCTGCCTGCCAAAGGAGAGCACATAATAACACCAGGAGAGGCTGCAGATCATCCCACAGCTCCCAGAAACCATAAACTGCATCTGACACAAGTCAATTTTACATTAAGGCAGCCAAAGGCTCTCCAGACAGTTACCTTAACAGACCTGTTAAAGCAGCTGCACAAAACTCTCTCAGGAGGAAAAAAAAAGGGAATTTCTTGCCAAAAAGCCATTCAGTGCTTCTGGAAAGCAGTTGCTTTTTATAAAACCCAGCAAGGGGCAGAAGCTCCTTTCTACACATCACACCACAGAATAGTGTCCTGGTGGAAGGCACTCTTGGACAGAACGAAACCAGAAGCAATCAGGTTCTTTTCTACTGGTCTGGGATTCCTACAGGAACCGCACCTGAAAACTGGTCTTTGGAGCAAATCTCCTTCATGGGGACTTCCAACAAAAATAAATGAAGTTGCAGAATAGTTTAACTGGTACTTGAACCAAGCTGGACAAACATGACTGACAGCAGCTCTCAGGAAAAGCAAGTAAAATCCACCTTGCAAAGAGCATCCTCACTGCAGGAGATTTGGGGGCAGAAGGCACAGAGGGGATGTGAGTAGGATCTGTCTCCTACAAGGAGGAAAGGGACAGATCTGACCTCTCAGTATCCTTAATATTCCAGTAACAGAAATGGCCTAAGTTAATACCACACATCTTGCTGTGGAAAATGGTCACTTTGGGTTTCTTTACAGTCCTATGAGTACGCAATAAATCAAATATTTCTGACTTCCCACTCCTTTTTGATACAGATCACCAAGAAACTTCCCCTGTAAAGCTCAGGGCTTACTCACATTCCTTACACACAACTTAGTACATTTAAAAATACACACACACTCTGTTTGAACTGTGTTTAACTGAGGTACTTAAGTGATTTAAGTCAACAAGATAATACCCTAAACAGCAGTCAAAATGCAATCCTGATTTACACTGCTGCACAGGAGCTGAAAAATCAACTTGCTAACAAGTGGGAGCTTCTCTACAAGTGCAGTTGCCGAGCTCATTTCAAAACAGAAGTGACTGTAAACTCTGCATCTGTGCAGAACTGAAAACAAGGCTGGTCCCAATTCCCAACTTTTTTAATCCCAATTATGCAAGGGAAATAAGAAAAAAAAAGAACGATCTCTTCCCTCAGGAGAGGACAAGGCTCAGGGAACACGTGGTAACTGCAATTCCACCTTGGAAATTAAGGACAGCGAGAAAGCAACAAGTTCAAATGCCAATCTCAGTCACTCCCCTGAGTAAACAAAGTGTTTACAACCAAATTTGGGGCTCATTTATCACAACGTTTTGTCCCCGGGTGTCACTCCAAAAAACTTCTGCCATCCAGGGTCACAAAACACATTCGACACTAATAGGGAGGTTCAGCTGAAAGCCACCTGTTTGACTTCTGCGTCTTTGGGTATTTACCAACTTTTGGCGTGGAATAAGGGACCGGGGGAAATTCCAGTATCAACAGAGCAAAGCAAGTACAAAAGAACTGTCTGAGCGCACTTGAGCCAAAACACAGGTCATGTCTGCCACTAAACCGGGATCAGAGCGGAGCCAAACAGCACTTTTACAGCTCAGTCCAACCCAAACAGTCGCTGCTGTAAATGTGCCACATCCTCAGTCCCCGTGCCCGGAGTGCTGAACCTCGTCATTCCCAGAACCAGGGAACCCTTCAGCTACATTTCAAAGCCCAGGGTGTGAAAAGGGTGAGCTCGGGGCAATTACCAGCCAGGAAAACCCGAGCCTGGAGACGGGAATTCGACAGAGCAGCCACATCTCCCTCCCTCCCATCAGATAAAGCCCACCAGAGCCCATTACTATTCCGAGCTGGTAGCAAATTCCCTCCCTTTATAGCTCTGGAATGGAATAAATTTAGCTTCCTCCAGATTGTACTGAGGGATATTCTGCAGCCCAATTCCCAGTGTTCAGAGAAAGTAATTAGAGGATTAGTCGCCTCTATTGGTCCCCGTTCCTGTTATTTTCATTGTGTTCTCAAATTCAAATCTTCTGCCGTCTTTCGGTCAGATTGATTCGGACCGAGGAGAGGAAGGACAATTTATTTCCCTAAAATTTAAATCTCTCGTGCCAGCTTAAAAATTCAGGCCACAAAGAACTCGTTTTTAAAAAAAAAAATAAAGTGTAATCCCGGAGTTTGGTCCTGGCCAGGCTGTGCTGATGCCTCCACACCCAGGAGTTACCACTTTATCTTTCCTGCAGTTTATTAACATTTAAAGGCAAGCTTTTACAGGCAACTTGCTTTGCTTTCCTATGTAATGTTAGATAAGAGAACGGGGCTCATCAGAAGCTCTGCACTTCACACATGATTTTAGCACCGCTGGGACCTGCTGCCCTCCCTCCCCCAAACGGGCTCTCTCAGACAGAAAGAAAGCACAACCCCATCCCATATTAACACATTTTTCCCATCTGCCCCCTTAGTAACAAGACCCGAACTGTCTGAACACACAGTCAAAAAGCTTCTTTTAAAAATAAAAATATATAGCCCGAGACTAGAGTTGTAACAGCAAAATTATGGGATATGTCACTATTTCTGTGAAAAACGCAGTTTTCCAGTGATGGATGGGATTTGGGGGTTTACATTGAATGAAACAAACTGAGAAGCTGCATTAAACAGAGACACAATGCACTGAGCAGGCCCACAGTGTAAATAAGGCACAGTTTTAATTAGGGTTATAGAATACCCAGTGCTTCCCAGGATAAAGCAGCCCATATTTATGTGGAGAATACAGAAGGCTTATGAAATTACACACTTCAAGGTCCTTTTTCCCCCCCTCAGCAGGCCTGGCTGGAAGCTCTTTACATCAAAATTACTTGTGTTTCCCCGTATTAACTGATTTAAATCAGGTTTTTAATTTGGTGCCTTGAAACTACTTGACTCCTTAAATCAGCTCTTTAAATCGGGTTTTAACAAGGAAGAAAATCTTTGCCGTGTTGATTTTTCTCCTGGCAGAGCTTCCAAACTCAGTTTCATGACAGTGAAGAGTGTTGAACACACAGCACTGTCAGGCTGCCCATAATGGAGATGATAAATAAAGATGATGAGTGTGTTCAATATTATTGCTTATATTTAAAAAAAAAAATCATGAGTTTACATGTATGTTTCTGAGAGCTTTAAAAGCAACATTTGACACGTTTCAGGGTCAGAGAAGAAAAGTTTCCCTTCTGCAACCCACCTGCCAAAAAGCCCCATTTCAACTTTCAAAATATACACACATAAATATCTATATATATATAATTAAAAATATTGCAATCAAACGGCTCTGGGTCAACTGTTAGTGAAATTCCTGCACACTTCTGGAATATCTGGATGGTATCCAAAGGAATCCCCAAGACACTGGATGTGCAAATGGCAAGTGAAGTCGACCACGGGTGAGTGAATTAAGAAGCAGCTCCAGTGGCTCCTTGGAGCAAACACTGTCTACAAATAAATTATCAGATCATCTCATGCAGGCAGGAGAAAAATCATGAATAGGCTTTAGAAAAAAAAAAAAACACAAAAAATAAATAAACAGCAGTGACTGTGAAGATGAAATTGCAGAAACTGCCACCACTCTGCTAAGAAAGTAATTGAAGAATAGTTAATGTGGGAACCTGCACTGACACCAATTGATTCTTTCACAAGGTACGAAGAGTAAAGCTACAAAAAACCCAGCAGGAAGTCTAATTAATGACAACAGATGAAAATGGCAATCCAGATCAAATGCCAGATTAAAAAAAAAAAAAAAAAGCTAAGAGCTTACATATTTTTAGAGCAAATATAATAGATGGAAATCCAAAAAGATAATCTCCTCCAAGTCAACATAACTGAAGAGTGTATTTAAATTCACATTTAATATAATTATAACTGAAAAAAAACCTTACTGGTTCTTGCAACCACCACCCAACAAGCTGGTTCAGATACACTGATTAAAACCAAGGACTAAATAACAGAGCAATGCTGAAGAAATGCAGAGCACAGAGTGCAGAGCCAACACAAACACACTATTTTACTTACAGATTGTACACCAATAGTTGGCTTTACTTAGAGAATTATTGCCAGAAAACTGCAGAGGAACCTCTATTCAGTTCTGTAAACATGTAAGGAAGGGTTTGAGTGTCTCAATAACTCAATGCACTCCCCCCACCTCCAACATCACTTCCAACCACTGTCTTAGTATGTCCTGTCCTACCAAAACATTCATTTTTGCCTTGACCCTCCAATGCTTTATTAAATCTCTGGGATAATGGCATTTACTCATTAACAAGTGAGGTAACACATAGAAAATACCTCACAACTGAAAGGGGTTTTTTGAGCTACATTAACCTTTCCTGCTCTGTCAACCTCTACCATTATTGCTAATGTGGCTCTGGCACATAATATGTAATTTAGAACACCTTTTATCACAGCCATCTCATCTTGACCTTTTCATTTCTGTAGGTGGCAACTGATGTAAAATTATTTCCACTCAAGAGATGTGCCCTCTGACTGTTAAGCTGGGTCAGGGAATGTGGATAACAAGGATTTAAAATCATGGCAGAAGCTATAAAAACCAGAATTTGTGGCTGATTACAAACTACCTTTTACACTTCACACGGCGTCAATCCAAATTTACAATTCCCCAGATGAAACACAAACTTCAGTTTGAGGGGGTTTTTCTCTGCTGTTGGATTTTGTTGCTGAGCCTCTGTAAGAACAACAAATAATCCCTTAAATCTCTGCCCTGTTGCAGGTGGATCCACAGCACCTGCTTTGTCTAAGGAGGCACCAGGAACACAAAGCCCTGACAGCTGAGAGGGTTTTTCCTTGGATCCAGGAAGGAAAAAGGATTCCACCTCCTTCCCTGCAACCTGAGGGCTCTGCAGGCAGAGCTGGAGCTACAAATCACACAGGGGCTATAAAAGATGTTATCTTCCTTTAATCTTCCCAGACTGATGCTTCCCAGGCTTTCTACCCACATACAAACACAGATATTATCCTCTCACTATAAACACTGTCATTTTCTACACCTGCAAAAAAAAAAAAAAAGAGACTCCATTTTGGCATTTACTCCCCAAACAGCCTTAATTTGATTTTATAGAACATCCACTACCCTCCACTTCCCCTTTCACTGCATTCAGTGGCTACTGCACCACACAAAAACGTTCCATCCTTCTCCAAACACTGATCTGAAGGACAACAGTCAGCACCTGTTTCACAATAACCACCCACTTTTGCATACTTTATTATAATATTTTCTCCAAAGGAGCACTTAGAGAAATAATGAAGATTTTTGAACTCTGAGTTACTTCATCAGGTCAAATTTCCCCCATAGCAGGGATCCCTCAAAGTCATCCCATTGTCTCCTACGTTGATTTAAGTACATCACCCTTGGCTAAGGTACTTCAATCTGCTTCATGCTAATTTGACACCACCAATATATTAAGTGCAAATATATTAAATTAAAGGCAAACCAGGCTTCTTCAAAGAGCTTCAGCTTTCACACAGCAAGAAATGAAAATTTCTGGGCAGTTGCTGCCATTCAGAAGCGAATTCCTGAGCCACTTTCTGCCACAGAAGTGGCAGGTTTTGACTGTCTGTGGTGAATAACTCGTGGAATAGCTCATTTCAGCTGCCAGTTTTCATTTGCTGCTCTACAAGGCAGAGTTCTCTCCATTCCCTCCTTCAAATCAGTTTTGTGACTCCTGTTTGAATCCTCTCCAGCTTTTCAAAATCCTCCTGGACACTCGACAGCAGAGCTGCAGAGCGTTGTATAATGCAGCTCATCAACACAGACTGTGCAATTCCACCATTCCCTTCTCATCCAAGGCAGGAAATCTGTAACTCTTACTGATTGCAGAAAAACTTTGATTTCCAAGACACAATCCCTGCTGCAATAGCTACAGACCCTACTGAAACTCTCCAACTGTTCAGCTTTGCTGGTATTTTGGTTATAGTTAATTATAAATAACATGCCTCTTTTAAAAACCCCTTATCACCAAGACAACCCCATGCAGCTGTTGCATTTTATTTACCCTACTGACAGTTGAACTGCTACCAATTTTCTCAAATGAAGTTTGTGGGGTCTGTTATCTGGGGTTTTCTTTGCTGTTTTTTTTTTTTTAAATTTGCTTCCATGTGATGCATTTAATGCTGGAAAATTGCTTACCACTATAGAATCCCATTAGTAATCAGCTCAGGAATTCAGATTTCACAAATAATTTACTGGGATTTAAATTAATTAATAGCCAGCTGATAATGGTTACGATAACATCACATAAAGCTCCTTTCCATTTCTCTCTTTTTGACTTCTCATAGCAGGATATAATTAACTAAAAAATAAATAGTAAGGAAAATACAGTGCACAAGTTATTATCCATCAGCTGTTCTTGCCATCCTCATCCACTTCCCAGCATCCCACAATACTGTGGGACACCAGCAGCTATTTGATCCCTCTCAGTTAAAACCAGGAAGATTCCTCACATTCACCATAGTAACAGCCCAGTCAGACTTATCACCAGGCAGATGAACCAGGATAAGGTGTTTAGGATTAACTGTATCCATACCCACTGCACATAATCAGACAAATTCCACGCTGAGACCCTGCATAAATCAGTAGATTATTGACAAAATGACATTATCCACAGAATTGTGTTCACAGCACCGTATTCCCACCCTGCCCAGGAGTCACAGAAACTCAGCTCCGGTCCCTCATCATCCAGTTTGCCTTTCCAGGCTCTTGGAACTCTTCAGGAATTCCCCACTGCTCTCTCTCCAGCCATCAATTCCCAAGCCAGTGTGTGCTCTCTCTCCCTCTCTCTCTTCAGCCACTCAGGATTCTTGGAAACACTCATTTAGAAAACATTCCTCCCAGTAAGTGCTCAATAAACCAGGACTCACCTTCTAACCCTGCAGTGAACAGACACACACACAGCTCTGTTTTTCTCCCAAATCCCTGTGGAGAGGGAGGAAAAGCCACTGGAGAGGTGCTGTGCAGGCTTTACTGCACCGACCTCCCTTTGGGAAGGGAACAGCCAAGGCTCCCCCGTGTTCCCAGCAAACACACGGATGCCTCATCACTGTAACTGCAGAAAAGGGGCCCAATCCAACCCACATGGAAGAGGAACTCGTGGCACTCCTGGCTCCTGACCCCTTCCTCAGGAACTGGAGGGTCAGAATTCCACACTCCTCCTCACTACTTCCCCGTGTGCTTGCTGAAAGTGCCTTTTATAAACCAACATCTCATTTACACTCAGCAAATCACAGAAGTGTCAGAGAACATTTCTTCTCAAGTGGTGACTTGGAGATTCCTTATGTTATTACCCAGCCAAGCAAGGAATTGCTTTGGGACAAGAACCTGCTAAATGAGTTTCTCTCAACACGCCCACCACAGACTGTTCCCCTCAACCCAGATGATAATCCCACATGCAAAATGATGGGGTCATCCTTCACATATAATCCCATCTTCCACTGAAATGGAACCAAGCAATGCACAACACCAGCACATTTAATTCTCACTGGCACGTTTTTTTCTTCCCTTCCTCCTTTCTGGGACAACATGAAAAAGTCAGGATTTACGAGGTGCCAAATCTATATATTGGAGTACTCTCCTTAAAGTGAAACAGTTTGAATGGACCTCTCCATATCACCTCATTTCTAAAAGTAAATATTGAACAATGGTTAAGGCTCGCTTTCCAGGCACAGAGCACCGTGAATTGCAGGCAGCTACTTAAGTATGTTCTTTTCAAAATATTACAGACATTCCCTTAAGAAGGAGCTCCAGATGCACTCAGTTCCCCTGACTTGAACTCAACACTTAAATCCTGGCAAAGATATCACTATATACACTGTGGAAAAAGAACTATGTCCTACTAAAATACATAAGCAAAAGAAAGAGCATGTATTTGTTTAAAAAAAAATTCATTTAAAAGGTCTTGAAATATCAGGTGCTCAGCTGAGATAATGTTATGAAGGGAAAGTATGAACATAGGTTTTTGTGTCAGTAACCAAATGTATCTTCAGCTCAAACTTCAGATTTGAGAGCTAAAATTTTCAAGTGAAACGAGGTTTATGTGTTAGGAAAAGACAAAGCACTACTTTGAAGAGGAAAATGTTACTACAAAGCTTAACAGTCTGCAGGGTCTGAAGCATTACTTACTTACGTGCCCTCAGGGTTGGATCAGCAAACCTAAAACTTGAGGAGAGCCCGCTTAAAATCCATCATGGAACTGTTGAGAGCAGGAGGCTTTGAGAGTTAAAGCATTAGGTGCCTGTCAAATGACATTAAGCAATATTAGAAATAGAGCAGTTTAAAGCCGTTTTGGAGCTGGAATTGTCCCTGTCTTTGGCTCAGAGTGGGGAAAAAGTGATACTTTTGCCACATCGCTATCAAACAAGTCGGTTTGAACACCAGAAGGTCTGTGGGAACCGCAGGGACTCTCTCCTGTTGCTACAACAACTGCAAAGAAAAACCAAAAACCAAAACAAAACAAAAAACGAAAGGCAGCTAAATGTTCCATCAGCAGGGATGAAACGGCACACACAGAGAAAATAATAATTTGTTGTGTCTGCTGAATCCTGAACTTCACCTTGCCGGGACACGGCAGCGGGGAGGGAGAGGAGCCGCTGTAATGAAGCCCCTCGGGAGGACAAAGATGGAGATAATTGCAGCTTTGTCTCTCCCGCACATCAAACCCCGGCAACTTCTGTGAGGCAGTTCAAACACCGCTTCACGAATTAATTCGAGATTTTTGTTTTCGGTTCAAAACAAACAAAAAAACAAACAAACAAAAAAACCCACCACGCGGCGCTTTACGGGGAAGGCATTGAGAGGGAAGAACAAGGAGCTGGAGTTGTAAGAACAAAAGGCAAACATTCCTCCTGCAGGAAAGGAGAAAAAAAAAAAAAAGAGGAAAAAAAGAGGCTGAGCTGTTACTATGAAGCTTCTCCAGTGCAAAAGCACTACAGGAAAAACGAGCTGAAATTCTGGAAAGATTCATTTCATCACAAAGCAGTGCTCAGAGACATGACTGACACCTTCAGCCCAGACGAGCTTCCAAGGAAAGTAATAATAGTTTCGAGGAAACCACAGCCCTGAAAGAACAGCTCTGAAAGAACAGCATGTATCCTGCATTTTTCCTTTCAGTACCAAAAGGCCTCAGTACCAAGGAAAATAGACAGCAGAAGAGTTTGAAGTCAACTGTAACATGTAATTTTTAGTGCTTGTCTCTGTGCATCTCACTTGGCAAAGCAGATAAAGCACTGATTTTCACTAAAACGAAGGGCTAATCTACTGTAACTAATATTCTAATTACAGAATGTTTATTACTCCAGGATTCCCCTTCACAGAAACAGCGATGCAACAAAATACTACAATTTCCTGCTTTACAGAGTTAAGATCTACTTATTCATGAAGATTCACACAACTAGGAGTCAGTGAAGACTTCAGGATTTAAGCCAGAACCATCAGGGCTCTGAACCACTCCCATGAACACAGGCATTCAAACCAAACGATTAAGAGAACAATCTGTAGTTCTACATTTTAGATTATTAAAAATCTTTTCCGGGTCTAATGTCACATGGAATATTCTGTCAACACAACCCCCTCCCCTTCTGCTGCTGCACCGTCACAGTTGGTGTTCAGGGACCAAAGACACTTGGCTGTGGCAAAACCAAGTTTCTCATTTTCAGGAGAGAAAGAAAAAAAAAAAAATCAAATGCTACCAACATGGAGCGATGGATCAACACACTCCAAGTGTCATTGTTACAAGTGAAAACTGGGACACAAAACCCCTCAAAATTCCTGTGCATCCTGGACTATTTTTACTTTATATATTCCAGCAGGAGCAAGGCTCTACACACCAGCACCGAGTGCTGAGCACAGTGCATACATGTTTTATATATTAAATGCAAAATGAGAAGGAAAATTCTCTTTTAAAACCCCATGAGTACAGTTTTAACATTTTTTCTTTCCAAAAAGAAAATGTTCAGCAGTGTTTTCCTAAAAAGCTCAAAGGCATCTCACAGATAGGCCGACTGGAAGAAGAAAAATCAACTCAAGAATCCTGGTGTCCCTCACTTTTCCCAGTGACAAAAACAGTGGGTAGAGGAGCAGCCAAGGTGGGTCAGTGGCACTGGATGGGAGGGGGGAGGTGTGATGGGAAAGAAAATAACAACAAAAAGACTTTAATCCATCATTTCAAACCAACTCATTACATCAAATTCCCCCTTCTTTATGCTCTGTGTTAGGTCTGCATTTGTAAGATCCACAGCAGATGATGCACAAGGGAAGACAAAGCACAATCTTCTGTATCAGTTTATTTCCACATTATGTGTCATCTTCTTATAAAAGGTTCATACAACATGTTCTTCCACAACTGTATCACAGCTTCCTCCTGTATGACAATTATTTCAGAGTTCAGTGCAATCCCTTCAGCCCAAATCTTTGATGCTTTAAAATTTTGGGGAAACTGGAGCTAAGTCCCAACCCAGTTTTGCAGCAATTCACCCAAACACCACATCAGAGAGCAAATCTTCCCTCTGTTTGCACACACAACTGACCAACCTGCACCTGACAAGGAGACAACCTGCCCCACACAGGTATCAATCTCAGTTTCTGCCAAAAGCACTTTAATACAACCACAATCCCTATTTTAAAGGCAAAGTGTTTCCCCCCAATGTGAAGCAAAACATACAGTCAGTATAAAGAAACTACTAACAGAGAACTACTACAGCAAGTCAATCATAAATTAGATTAACACAATGCCAAAACATCTGGCACATTTTTGGCCTTGCCACTTTGAATACAATTTCTGGCTGTTGACAAAGTTATCTCAGCCAATTCCACCAAAGGTGAACGTTATCCCACTCCAAGACTTCCAGTGGTGTCTATGAAAAAGGCATTCCATCATCATCATACCAGCTATAGTCAGCAGGCACTAAATAAACAGAGTTAAAAGCAGTGATAGGCTTCATGAGGAAAGGCTGCAACTGTAACAAGAGGAACATGGTATCTGGATCAATGAATTAAAAAAAAAAACCACCAGAAAAAAAAAGACAAAAAGAAAGCCCAGAAGCAGCAAACCATCCTGGCAAATTAATGTGCAGACTTTGCCCAGGCTGATAAGAACTGAGAACATAATATTCGAATAAGAAAGATTTCCATTTTAAAGGAAACCTATTTTTTATCCTCACTGTCCTTCAAATACACATTGATACACAACAGGAAAACAAAAAAAAAAAATCACACAAGTGATAAAGAAGAGACACTATGTACCTGTAACAAGTGTCCTAAGTGCTCTCTCCTTCCTGTTAATCAAGCCTGAGAAACAGGAGGCTGAAACAATCCTGGAACACTGAACGGGCTGATTAGATACAATTGAGGTATCTGTGATTTATGGACCTTTACTGGTGCTAACAACACAATTCACCAGTTGGCAAGTGAAAGCCAAGAAAGCATTGCTTTAAAGACAGCCTGTGCACAATTAACAAATTATTCTGGGCATGACATTTCCTTGAACACAACTTCCTTGACTTCAAAACAAGAAGTGTCCCAATCCTGGCAGGAGTACAGAAAAAAAAAATGACTCTGCAGACACTCGAGGCTTTGGCAGAAAAATTCCTGAAGGACAACAGATTCCATGAGGCTCCCAAGATGTCAAACATCCTCTGTACACAAACTTGCTGAAGGTCCTTCTGGAGGGACCTTCAGCCAGGGCTAAACCAGCAATTAAGATACCCAAATGGGAATGACCTACCGGACACAGCCCTTGCTCTAAACCAGCACGTGCTGCTCAGCTGGAGCTGAGGCTCCCCTGACTCTGCAGAGCCCAAAGCCTGCAGCACCTTCCCAGATGGAGCAGATGTACCAACACAGTTACCACTTTCAGTCTCAGGCTCAGCCTTCATGGCCCTGAGGCTCCTTTCTCCACAAGGAGCTGCTGGAAGAGCTGGGCTGCCCAAAGGATGGGCTGTCTCTACAGTATCTACTTCTGAGCATTGTTTGGGGGTTTTATCCTGTGCCACGTGCCTTATTCAGAGCAATTCTAGGCAGGGCTGGTACAGCTGGGAGCAAGACTGGGTGTCAGAGATCATCCAGTTCCCATTATTGATCCACCATCAACATGGCAAACACTCCAACAGAAGTGACAACAAACATCTTCCGTGGAGCAGCAGAGGCAGAACCATCCCCTCCCAGCATCTGCAGAGCCCTCAATCCTACCTGAGGCAGAAATACTCCTTGTTGCATTCCAGAATCTTCTTTCCAGAGATCTGTCTGCAGCCATTCGAGCTTTTGAGCTGAGAGGGTGCCTCCATACTCCTGTTTCAAAGTGGTTTAGTGTTTTTAAGATTAAATGTAGTAACTTTCACTGCCACCAAGTGAAAATCAATTATTACTTCAGCCTGGAAAAGCCTCAGTGCTTTCACACAGTCACACTGTATGATGGTGTTCCCTCTTGTCACCTGTCTTTACTATGCATATATAGATTTTTATTTATCATTCTGGCTAAATTTTAATCAGAGGGTTTTCTGCACGGAATTCCTGAGCAGTCAAGAGAAAAATCAGGGTCCTCCCTTTACATCTGAGTGAGTACATTTCCATCTGGAAAGAGGAAGAGACTGCAGGAAAGGGAATCCCTCCTGAAGGTGATGGAACCAAGCACTGCAATGCCAGGGCTTCCCCACCACACAAATGCTGACTTTCCAAAGCATTAGACTGTGTTCCATACAAAGAATTTATCAAATGAGGAAAACTGGAACTAAATCAACAGCAGACAGGACAGCAGGAGTCCTGCAGGTACTGGTGTAAGTGGGAATAATCCTACAGCACTGAGGACTCTGCCCAAGGGTTTAAACAATGGACTGTAGAGAACTGGTGCTTGTCCAACACCCAATATTGGAACAAAGGCACAGAATATATATCCCTGTTTAAACTTACTGAATTAACTCTGTACTCAAAGTTTATTGTAACAAGTTTCACATCTAAAGCTATAAATTCTCTCAAAAAATTCCTATGTTCTTAAATAGCGACTGGAATGTTTGTTCCCCCTCTCCCCCCAATTCCCAAAGTACTTCCCTGGCAAAATTCATAAAACCAGTTAAAAAAAAATATTTGTAAAACATACATTGCATCATCTAAATTTGTACATTACATAGACACCTGACAAAAACACTTCTGGCAAAGTTTTGGATTAAAGCAATGAATGGGGCTGCCTGAACTCAATGTCCTGATTGTTTCAGTCTGTGTGAGACCCTGAGTAAATTCACATACAGTCTAATGGAGTTTAATAGATATGCAACTTCTTGCCTTTATAAAATCCTCTTCTATTATTTCCAGGGGAAAAAAAAAAAGTTCTTCAGAAAAAGCCCTGGTTTTATCCCATCACAGTGACACAGTAACACTCTCAACCCCAGCAGTGTCTGGGTATAGGACAAAGATACTACGAGGCAACATTAAATAACCGAGATATTTTTAACCAAGCAAAAGAGAGTTAAAACCTTCCCAGTAACAGTCAAGAGCATAACAGAGTGATATTTTAAGATCTTTAGCAAGGGCTGTCTCCTGCACAGAATTGCAAACACTTTGTTTTGACTTGCACAGTTTATTTATTACACTCAGGCAGCAACAGAGTCAATCTCTGTGATGAAACACCAAACAGGAAGATTTGAGAAAGCTTTGAGAGGGAGGGCTAAGCTGAGGGAAGAACACTTTCTGTGCTATTACAAGTTTCACAACCCAGCTTTCCAAGGCCAGCTTTTCCTTGGGAACAGAGGAGGAGCGGCTGAGGCGAGGTCAGCTCTGTTCCTGCCTCCCACCTGGACCACCAAGGCTCTGCCTCATCCCTGACCTTCAGCACTGGCAGATTCTTTGGTGGGCTGAAGGAGAGACACAACAGTGTGGAAAACCAAATGCTAACAGAGGGGCAGAAAAATTTCTAAGAAAACAGGGAGGAGGGAAAATTTCTGCTGTACACAGTAGCCCATTGTCTGAAGTTTGTGATGGTAAATGTCATTACACGAAGGTCAGAAGTCAAAATGAATCCAAAGCCTCCCCAAAGTTCATTTCAGGCCTCCTTCCAGCTTTTGGGGGTTTGCTGTCACTGTCCTATACTGTATTTCCTCAAAACCTTTGTAGAAGAGTCAAAACTTGTGAAGTCTGTCTATACAAAGTACAGTGTCTCAAAAGTGTAAACCAGAGAAATCAGCCCACAATCGAAGCTTTATTTGATCAATCACATTTTTTTTTTTGATTCATGCAGCACAGATAATAAGTTTTGCTTTAGTAACACTCAAACACTCTAAAACCTTAAGCATAAAGAAGTATCTCTCCCTCACCTTCTCTCAACCACATGATCTCTTTAATTACCTCTTCTAGAATTCTGGATTACGTTAAACAGATGCACAGCCAAAATACTGTGAAGGCAAGAGCTTCAAAGAGAGAGAGGTTGGTTGTTATCTGTGTGATCAGCTCAGGTCCACCCAAACAGAGGCACATCCTCAGAAGTTCACCAAACCTTTGGCCACTTTTTGGTAGAGATGGAGAGTTACTGGTCCTACAAGTTTAGTTGTGTCAATATGAGAGGATAACTTGTTTAAGAATGAACACACCTTATAAAGACAAGGGAGAGAAAAGGTGGAATAACCTCATTCAGCTGAAATGAAGCTTCACAGCAGCAGCTGCCCAGGAAAGCACTGTCTGGGGAGAGGAACAAGCTCTAATCCTCAGAGGGTCTAACCCCCTACCCAAAGAAAACCTTCCACAGACCATTTCCCAAAGAGCTGGAGAACAAACAAGCTGCGACAGGTTCAGAAATTCCCTGATCATCCAGGGTGTAAATGTGGATGCTCTGACCCCAGACAGTCCTGGCTCTCAGAAGTCTGATCCTACAAAAGAAAGCATCTCTGCAGTTAAACTTAACTGAGATTTGAGATTAGTAACAAACCCCAGAAATTTGCCTTGCTGCAGGGCAAGTGTAAAATGTCCTTTATCTCACCAGGAAAGTTCCAGGTTCTTTTCAGGTTCCCCTGCTCAAGAACAACATCCCTCAGCAAGCTGAGCAGTGCTGTTTTAGACACAAGAGCTGTCCAAGCAGCAAACAGGGGGTGCTTTGTCATCTAAGCCTTCAGTCAGGGCAAAGTCTGTGAGGAGAAAATCTTGTGCAGCTACAGCGACTGGAACCAAAGTTTCTTTGGTCACATGAGACTCATGAGTGAAAACCAAATACACAGAAATCAAACCTGTACTTTTCTTACCCTGGGTTAGGGCAAAAGAAAGAAAAGTATGTCTCAGTGTCTTAAACTTCAAAAACAGGAGAGGTCCTCAGGAAAATCTCTGGAACCACAGAAGTGGTAACTGTCAACATCCACACCACTTCTGGATGATCCCAGCGTGAGACACATCACTGTAAGATGCTGGTCTTGTCTCAGTGCAATGCCAGGCCAGCAGCCCCCAGAGTGAGAGTTCCAGGGAATGTGCAAACCTGACCTCAGTGCAGGTTTTTCAGCTTGACTGGGAGTGCTCCCCCTGGTATCAAAAAGCAGAGGAAATCCATCATTCCCTGGCTGTGGGAAACTCAGTGTAGGAAGATCTCAGAGCTCACAGTGAGATGGAGCTGGAAGAGGACAGAGAACTGAAAAACAGAGCAAGTTGGCAGTGCTGGACCTTTAATGAGCTTCCTGAAGTCCCAGTGATAGGCATCTGCTGCTGCTGAAATGAGAAGGCCAAAGCATATATTACCACACCCATTATCTCACACCAGGTACCTGCAGAGTCCAGAACTTCCTGAAGGACTGGCAGAATCACTGTGGACAAGAGACAGGCAGAATTTAAAGGCAAGTCTGTACACACAACACACACAGCCTCACGTGGGAGGCCACCTAAGTACAAGCTCTGATGAAAGCCCAGTGGTCAGACTCCTTTGTTTTCAGGGAAGGACAGCTCAGGAGATGATTAAAAAAAAAAATCATCTTGTAGGAACAAACCCACAGTGCTAAAGAATTCTGAACTGCTTTATTACTGCCAGAAAATTTCTGCATGAGCAGGAGAGGTTGGAGCATTCACCAAATGAAGCCCCACCACAAGCACTTTGCTGGGGATACATCCCTTCAAAAGGGATTATCAGGATAAAGTGCTCCCTGTTTTCTCCCAAAATATTTGTGGGGTGTTTGGTGTTGAGCAGGATCCCAAAACAAAGTAATCCTGCATCTAAAAGAAAGCATAAACATGTCTCAGACAAGAGACCCACAGACAGTGGGAAAAGGAATCCTCTGGTGTCCCAAGAGCCACCCCTCGAGCCCTTCACTTGGAGAACAGATAACATTACTCATTTTACAGACCCGGTCATAAGAGACTCCCAAAAACAGAAATATTTAGATTTTCTTCTTTCCATCAACAAAATCTCAAGGCACTGTGAAAAACAAGCATTTTCCAATTTGTAAAACAGGAGCAGCAGCTGTTCGTTTCTTCGAAAAGTTACTGTTGGCCCCTGAAACTCGAACTGCTTTCTGTGTTTTCAAAATAATTGCCCCTCTCCACAAAGCCTTGGAGCAGAGGAGTCTCATCTCCTCTCTGATTCAGTTCCAGCTCCTCTGTTTCAGCAGAGCTGCTATGACTGAGTACATGCTGCTTGATTTTTCCAAAACACAACATTCCATCCATTTAAGACCATTTCATTTGGACATCAGTTTGGGAGAACAGGAAAAGCACATCCATCATCAGCTGCATGTTCCTCTTGCTACGTTTTCTTCTAAGCATGGAACAACCCATGCACAGAAGAGGAATTCCTGTATTATAGATGCTGACAGCCCCAGACTCCAATAGTTGTATAAAAACCCCTGTATTCCTCAGGCTGGTCCTAACTCTGCTCCAGCACAAACATCTGGAACAGCACAGCAGAGCACTTTTTAATGCTCTAGAGAGAATTCCCCTTGGTAAAATCCCAACGTGCAGGGATGAGTTATCCCCAACAGCAAGTTCAAAAAGCAGTACCACCACACAGGCAGATGTTCAACTCATGTGGTGGCTTCATTTGATCCAAAACCAGTTTTTTCACCACTTTTAGGAAGCCAAGAGCAGCCCAGCTCTCAAGAGAAATGCACTTCTAAGACCAGATCCATTCCAGCCAATTAACAGCCCAAACAGAATAAATATGAGACAGGACAGAGCTTCACCACTTCTGTGGTGCTCCAAAATTTCCACCCCAAATTCTGGGGAACGGTGAGGAAGATGCAGGAACCAGTCAAACTGGAGCAAGAGAGCTTTAACCAAGTCATGCCACATTAAACTCAAGCTGTGAAAATTCCATGTTCCAGTGAAACCATCTCCAGTACAAATCCTATCTGTTGCTCTTCCAGTGGCACAAACAACTCAAGACATTCCACGATGGGCAGGAAGGTTTGCAGTGTCTGACCTCACACTACAGCACTTAAAGCCAAGCTGAGATTCAGCCCCTCCTTTCCACAGCTCTCCCTTATCACAAGCCCAAACCCCTCCAGGGTTATTCCTGACACAGTCAAGGAAGCTGCAAACTGAGACACTGCACAGCCTGGATCCCTGTGGGAAGCCAAGTGGAAGCATTTGGGGAAATGCAACATTCCCAAGTTTAACACTAGTCCTGGTGATCACTGCACCTTCCTCTGCTTTCAAAGGGCACCCACGTTCAAGCAGAACCAGCTCTAAAATATTGATTTAGAGCAGATGTAGTTTAAAGAGAGTTTACAAGAAAAGCATTTTTTGATCCTTTTTCTTTTACCCTCTGCAGGGAGAATGTGAAAACAAAAAGCAACATCAAGTCATAAAAAATAATTGTTGTAGTCCTCAGCAATTTTTTAATTCCTCTTCCTTCTCTAAACATCTGGGTTTTGTTAGAAAACACCATAAAACGATTTTCCAAAACCTTTGACATGCATTCAGCTCAATAGGTCCCAAAAGCTCAGGAAGGAGTGTTTCAAACCAAGTAAGGGTTGTTATTTATGAAGCCTTCCTGGTGAAATTGGTCTAATCCTTCTGTCTGACCATTCCCTGCTATTGAAGGGCACAGGGATAAGGAGTTAGCATGTTAAGGTGATGCTCATTTAACAAAGGAAAGGACAGTACAGCCAGGAAACTACTATTCAAGCAGACTCAGTGTGATGAGCCAAGAAAAAGCTGCTCCTGCTCAGCCCAGGACTCTGGAGATACCTGTGCCATTAAGTTACTTCAGAACTAATTAGTGCTCCACGAACTGATTAGACCGTAAATAAGCCCAGCAGGAAAGAGGGAAGACACTGACAGGCAGCACAGCTGAGCTGCACAGCTCTCACTCACAGTGAACACCAAAAAGCTGTCAGTGCCAAAAAGGATCTCTGGTCCTTTTACTCCCCATTCAAAGGATGTCAAAGCAGATGCAGTATCTGATCACAAGAATCCTATACTTTCATTTGCTCTCGTCACTCAAAGCCCAGATTGCAGCTCTGTCCCCGACCTAATAATTATTGGTATGGCTGCATTTTGTTCTCTTCCAGCAGCAGCAGGAAACTTGATTGGAGCTGCAGGAACCCAGGCAGTGACTGCACAAGCTGCTGTTGTGATAGCACAAAGCAGAAGCCAACTCGGCAGGTAACTGGACTTGAAGCTGAAAAGATCTTCCCCAGGCAGCTTGAAATAGTAATTTCATAGGGGGGAAAATAGGTTGGCTTTATCCACCACAGGTTACCAAAGGAAAACTTTGATCCTAAGACACACAGACATAATAAATACCAAGACACACCACCATAAAAAGGTATTAAATGTGGGGGTTTTTGTAGTCTGCAGCAATTCAAAAGGCATTTGAAACTTTCTATGGGGTCAGTATTAAGAATGGAATCACTCAATATTCCTTGTTAGACAGGAGTACTTCCAGTGTTTGATAGTTACATTCCCTTGCCCACTGACTTAATACTTTGGAAGGTCTCAAATCCCACATACACCGCTGCAGTCATGCTTCCAGAGCAATCCTAGGGAATTCTGGAATCAACAATTCGTGCTTCCTAATGCCAGACTTCAAATGCACACAAAGCTCCTTCTTCATTTCTCTAAACTCTACATCCATGGAAGTAATTCCAAAGCATTAGAAACCAATGAGGAAATCTAAAATGCACACAGACCTGAAGTCATGAGGGATTACATGATTAGAGTGTCCAGTAAAACCAGTAACCTCAGTGTTAGTTCCAGCTGCCAGCACCCCCTCATGTGGGACTGGGGTGTCTTTCTCCCACTGTTCCATAAAAAGAACTCCAACAACATCCAACAAGGAGTTAGTGATGGCTGAGAAGAGTAAAAGAGGAGTGAAGATCCACCTGTGTTAACCTAATGGTCCACTGATTCAAAAAGATTGGATGTGTACTGGAACATGAACACTTCTGCTTAGCAGAAAACAGAACAATACAGTTTTCTTTAGATGGCATTATTATTCACCTACTTCAGATCTGTAAGAAAGATGTACTGTCCTTAAATATTATTCCACAGGGATACTAAATTGGCTTTGCTTTCACTCACAGACAACTGTTTCCCTGTCAGATGTGAATCCCCAACCAAAAAAAAAACAACCAAAAAACACAACCACCCCACAAAATATAAAAATCCCTTAAGAAAACCTCTCCTATCCCTCCCAAAACTTAGTAAACTCCAGTTCAGCATCCCAACATTCCCAGCTGACCCTGTGATGTGATGATTTTGAAACAAACTCTCCAGTTCAGCAAAGGAGATTATTAAAATCTTAAATTCATACCCAGTTAATGAAGACTCACAGTCCCTCACTCCCCACCCCTGACAAGTACACAAAGAAACTCGAGACAGCATAAGAGTTTTAAGCTTCCTTTCTTACAGCAAACCCAATTTTGACAATGCTGGAAAAAGTCTGTCTTAAACAGTCAGGGGATACCAGAAAATTTCCTGACTGCTGCCTAAGCATAGAGTTAATAAAATAGGTTTTAAAGCAAAGTGAATAATGAAGAGATGCATCCATATTTTAACAACCCTCTGAAAAAACTGGAGACTTATTACCCCATGCAGTGCTTTCCCCCCCAAACACAGCCATATACCCAAACAATCCTAAGTTTTCTCCAGCACCTCAGAAGGCAGAGTGGCAAAAAAACCCAAGCTCTCAGTGGAAGAAACAAAAGGCCCTGATTCATATGCAATTAGCTCAGCTAAATTTACTACCGAAGCCATTGCTACCCCAGCTGTCCTTGACACCTGCACAGCGGGGACAATGGGACATGACAAGCAGCCTCTCGCCATCTACTGCAGTTTTCAGGCTCAGAATTGGTGACAAATACGGTTCCTGAGCTGCTGCATTAACACAATTAGCACAAAACCAGCCCTGCACCTTATTCCAGTATCCACATCAGAGACAGAACCGATGGAGACAGTCACTGCCTCACCCAGCTCTGCTAAATCCACCGCCCAAGAAGCACCAGTGCTCTAAACACAACATGTGCCTTTCCACTCCAGATTCAGTTTGCAGTGACAGACAAGCAAAGCAAAACAAGAAAGTGGTATCTGAAGAGTCAGAAGGAAGGATATAAAGGGAGAAAACTCATTAATATCCTGTGCAGCACAAGTTCCCACTGTTTTACCTTCCTTACATACGAGTTAGACTGAAAGACTGAGAGCAGAACTAGACTTTTGAGATCACACTGTTATTTTCTAAGAACCAAGCAGCTCACTCTTTATCAGCCTGTGTTTCTGCAATCATTGACACGAGCTGTGTGCAGAAACCATTCCCAGTAAAATGATTTAGGCTCTGGTGCCTGAGATGTGAGAAAAGCCTGTGACAGCATCTTAAAAAAAATATGAGAGTCCTCTCTGTGCATGGAAAGAGCTCTCATTGAGATCCTCTGCATCCCTGTTCTGGCACACACCCACCAGCCCAGCCCCAGACAGCAGGATAAACACACAAAAGCTCTTTTATAAGGGTGCAGAGAAAGTGCAGAAGAATCCATTCAGCTTGACATATCTACCTGAATCCAAATCCTGGGAGGAAAGGCTTTCATGTCCCAGCCCCTGTGCTATCTTTATAAGGGCACTGATTTGTACAGCACACATATTTTATCTGCACTGCAATAACACCACAGATGAACATTAACCAGATTCCTTGTGCTGTCTGCCAGGTGTTCAAATATTTTGCAACTCAAATGCTGAAATACTATTTGCAGTCTAAATGCTTCAGATTATCCAGTGAGAACATGGGTACGTTTCCAGCCACTCTGTAAAACACATTTTTTCCCCCCATTTGTTACATTTTAAGTAGCAGACTGGAATTACCTATACCATAACCTATGCCATAAACATTATACTACAGGTCTATTTTGAAGGTTGAGTTTATTAACTCACAAAAGCTTTCACTGAAAAATAATCACAGAAACTTTTTAATCCAAAAGACTCCCCATTCATCTGCACCAGGCAGGCCCTACACAAAGGATTCTGCAAAGAAAACAAGCTCTGATATTGTGTATTTTGATAAGTTTAGGTGTGTACTGTGCATTAGAAAACATAATCCCACACTATGTGTTAAACAACATGCTTTTCTTGGTCCAAGTTAGACAACACATTTCTGAGCAGTGTGAAGATCGATGACTTTTTGAAGCTTGAAATATATTCCACCACCAGAACTCTGACCTGGACAGCTCTATACATTAATATATACACATTAATTACTTGTTAATATATTTGCTTTACTGCTCTTCCTCCTTCACCCACCCTAAACTTCAGGTAAAAACTTCCACAGTATCATTATTAGCAACAAAAATGAAAGGCCCAAAGGGATCATGACATTTTTTATAGCATGTCAGTTATCTTCCTGAGGAGGAAAGAGAGACCACTCCAGAGAGAAACAAATTAAAATACTTTTTCTGTTTTCACCACAAAAGCAGCGACAGCTTTCTGAACAGGGGCAGGAAGGTCAGATTATCTCACACCTGAGTTTACAGACTATTTTAAACCGGTAACTGAATTAAAATTAAAGCCATATACCCTCAGAGAGAAAATCCATAGCAGCCTCATGATTAAAACAAATGTATCCTACTACCACAGAACCAGCTGGCAGCAAGGCAAATCAGCAGCAACACATGAGGAATTCTCCACTCAGGATCATCAGAAAACCAGGATTTGTCCCCCTGTGCCGTACCTTTGATGCTTGAGGAGTAGAGATGACATGGACAGTGCTGGGTTTAACTCCATTGGCCTTGGGTCTCTTATAAAGGGCAAATCTGCTTTTCCTGCGTCCTCTGTCACCATTAGGGAGGGATCCATTGTACCTGCAAACAAACCACAGGAGCTGAGCATGAACCACCACCAGCTGGGAACATGGAAAAGGAGAGAATGGACATTTGCCACAGGAAAGGAGAGGGTGGTAATTGTGGTATCATCAAATGCATGGGCAAAAAAAACGAGTCACAGCCCTGCTAAGGTTTGTTTCCTGAATTATGAGCTTTCTAATGTGCTTTACCTACCAGTGGCTGCAATTTTGTTCTCATTAAAAAGGTAATTAGCTACAAATGAACTACCTAGCTGTTCAGCCACAGAAATACTTCTTTGCCTCTAGAATCAAAGGAATTTGGGATAACACCCTACACATCCTCACCAATTCAGAATAAGGGGAGTTTTACGGTGGTTTTACTCTATTAGCCCTCTTCAGACATCTCATACAGGAAGAGGGGCAATCTGGAAAAATAAAGTAATTTAGGGGCAAGTAAAACTGCGTGAAAAGGAATTTTACTCACACAAAAAAAGCTTTTTAGTTGTTCCCCCTCACCCCCCCCCTTTTTTAAACTCTAATCCTAAAGGCTTCATCTATTATTAAGGAAAGAGGATGCAAGTGTTTTTAATTTATGTGACTATCTGAAGCCTCACTAATGACTTCCTTTATCAGGTGTAACACAGTAGCCTTCCAGAGTTCTTTCATCTCTCCCTGAGGACAGAGACCCAGAGGATTAATTATTCAGAGAAGTCTTAAGCCTCAAGGGGACACAGCTCCTTCCCCAGGGAAGGGATCAACTAGAAACTTCTTTGCAATGCATAAGCACAGAATTCACCTCCACCTCACCCCAAGATTTAGGTCAGGCTGATGCTTCCCCCCACAGCACTGTCACCTGTGACATTCCTGCTGACTCCCAGCCACTCTGGGAACAGCTCTCAGGGCAGAAGATGGAAAGGAGAAGCAAAAAGCAGCAAGGCAGAAACACAGAATCTTTTATTTTCTTATCACAATATCCTGAATATGTAACTAAGCGGTTTGTGTAACAAGAGAATGCACTTGGAGAGCTTCTATCCTCCTGCAAACGGGACACAGGGAGTGGGTGAAGGGAAGGGGTGTCACTGCTGAGGCTCTGGAGAAGGCTCAGTGCTCACCCCAGGCAAGGATCACCTGCTGGCACACAGGGAAACAGCTCCCAGCTTCACATGCAGGGATCCCAAATGCAGGACTGCTGAATGTTTGAGAACAAGCAAGAACAGATGCAAGATCAAAAAATAATCTCAAATCTAAGTAGTGCAGAACATAAAACCCAGACATTTTTGAAATATGCATTTGTTTCATGATGCTAAAGCCACACAGAAAGTTGAGAGACTTTCAGCTGGGCTAAAATTGTCCTCTTATTCCCACTTTCATGGGGAGACTGTGGAATCTTTGTGGAATATTAAAGGGGATTCCCTGACACAGCAGAAAAACAACAGGAGTAAAATCACTATTATTTCACATCAGGCCTACTTGTACCTTGAAAACTTGTTATTAACCCTACACTAGATGAGAGTGGCACAGCAGATCCTCATCACAAGAGCCCCAACCCCTACAAAGATACATCGATATGATCCACAGGCAGCTTAAATACCAGCACTTAAAATAGGAGTTATTTGATTCTCCAACTTCAATCTCCCTGGATATACACACATGTTTTCTTTCAAAGACACTGTATTACCAGGAATATGCCAGCAAGTTTTAACTTGCCTGGAAGACAACATTCCTTCTACAACTATTTTTATCTGAAAACCTAAGAAAGCAATAATTCCCTCAGAAATAATGTGTAATGACTATGTATTACCACTGCTAGGTTTACATTCTGTAATTATTGGGGGGTTTTAATATTTGTGTAACTGTTCAGTGATACTGAATTAAAGTGGTTCCAGTTAAAACCAGGCAAGTGGGGTTTTATTCTCACGTTCACAAAACGATTTCAACTAGAAAAGGCTACTCCATTTCATTTCAGTCTCCGTGGGATTTAGTTACTTTTTAAAAGAGAGAAAGAAAGAAGCTGCTCAAGGTTAAAAGACCTTTTGGAAACTTTAAACAGGAGAGAAATCCAAGCAAAGCAAAAGCTGAATTCATTCATCCTGATTAGCACCGACAAATTTGCAGGAGGGTTCTCTCCTCCTGCCAATTTCTAAATTTCCTTTCCACAAAAGGGCAAGAGGAACTGAGTGGTGGTTTTATGATTTGTTATGCTTTAATTATAGAGCTGCAGGTTTTATTTTGATCTGACAGTGGCAGAAAGAGCTGGGACAATTAGTAGGCACATATGTTTTAGAGGAGGGGGGGAAAAAAAGGGTGTCAGAGAACTTTCCTCTTTCCACAGCTGGCACATTCCTGCATTTTTCCTAGGCCAGGATTTTCAGCTTGTTCTCCACAAACCAACCCTCCCCGTGGCACTGGGGCCACACCTTTGCTTCCCACTTCTTAAACAACCTCCATGCCCAGTGATCCAGCAGGAATGCCACGGGATCTTCCCAGCCAGGGCAGGGCCTGCCCCGCTCCTGAGGCACAGCCCCATCCTCCTGGCCCATCCCTGCTTTCCCAAAAGGAGCTGTCCCACTGGATCCTGCAGGAATACAAGCATGGCTACCCACACCTTTGCTGATCAGCTTTCCTAAGCACAGGCACAAGGAACTACAACCAAAGCAGCCTCCAGCCCTCTCCTCTCCTTCACTTCCCTCAGCTCTTCCACTGAGCAGCCACAACTGCCTCCTTTGGAGCACCAACAGGATGGAATTGCTCAGGAAGAGAAGGGACAAGGACTGAGGCCACAAATTCCCTAGACACTGGGAGACTCCAAGCTTCCCCACAGCCAACAGGAGCTTCCTCTCACAACTCCTCTCAACAGGCAAGAGCCCATTTCCCTTCTCCCTGCACCCTTCCAGTAACTCCAGAAGCAGCTCAGGGAGCAGCACAGGAGCACACCGACTTTTTGACTCACAAGCAGGCCAGTGCTGCCTCTTGTTCCAGAAAACCTGCAGGTGGAACTCTCCTCTGGCCCACCAAAAAGCCCAGAACAAATGTTGTTTCCAACTAATAAAACAGACCAGGAGAAAAATCAAATCTCACAGAGACAGAACAACCGTTCCTGAGTCCATCCCGCTCCCACACAGGCACTGCTGAAGTTCTCCAGAAGTTCATCTGACCAACACATGTGGAAGGAACAGTCCTACACTTCTTCCAAATACCTCTCAGTGACAGCAATTCCAGGACAACCTGCACTGTGAAACCTCCTGGGATAATCATCTCAGTTGACAGCACTATTCCTTTGCAAATAAGGGAGTGGTGCTGGCAGAGGCCACGGGCTCCCTCATTACCAAAGCCAGTTTCCTACAGATTCACATCAAACAC
Organism: Platyrinchus mystaceus; assembly: GCA_035041135.1. Classification (NCBI taxonomy): domain Eukaryota; kingdom Metazoa; phylum Chordata; class Aves; order Passeriformes; family Tyrannidae; genus Platyrinchus; species Platyrinchus mystaceus. The sequence continues at coordinate 60,733,439 of JAWWLV010000179.1, forward strand.
TCGAGGACTTTGGTACATAATGAACTGCAAACTCCAATCAAGCTTTTCCCATGGCTGGGATGTGCAAGGAAAGCCTCTCCTCCACATGGATTCGGGGCTGTCTGGAGAGCAAGACCACACATGTTCTCTCCCACAGTCCACTGTGGCAAGTTCCTATTTTCCACAAGTCTTGTACTACTTGTACTACTACTGGAATTACCTGACTACTTCAGAGATCAAGCTTTGAACTGTTTGTCAGATGGCTTGTTACACAAGCTTTTTTGGTTTATGTTTATTTTGGGTTTTGTTTTAAAAAAACAATCTGGCCTAGACAGTGATAAAGAGTAAACAAGACCTCTGTTATTCGGGACAAGAGCTCTAAATCTTGACCTACACCTAAGTTTAACTTCAACTTAGGGAAGTTACCCTAAAAATTAAGGTGAATATCTACTACCTGACACAGAAAACGCTGCATGCAGCCAATCTTTTTCACAAAATATCAGTAAACTATCATAAAACTAAAATATTTTCCATACTATGCAACCTGCCTCCTAAAAGACTACAAGCTGAACAACTCCTAATTTTCACAAGTAATGCAGCCCCTGGACAAAAAGGAGTAATTTTACTTTGCTTTCCTTGTCCACCACTAGCAGATCTACTGCACACCTTGACATTTTTGGATGAAAGCCATCCCATTTCAGACTTCACTGTGAAGAGGTGATGTGCCACAGTTCAGTTGTTACCACGGCTCCCATGAGTCAAACAGCACATCTTTGCTTACTAAACAATAAAACTGCAGAAGTAAATTCAGACTCGAGGGAATTTTCCCTTTTAAGTACATTCTGATCCCATATTTGGTGTAATGCTGTAGCACACACTCCACACACACCAGAATTCAGTTTGTGCTTACAGTGTGTTTTCACCACCCCTGACCCAGCCTGGTCCAACCCCACTGCCCAAAGCAGCAGCCTCACCTTTCATCTCTCAGTTTGTTCCTGCTGCTTCTCTCCCTGGTTCACCTGAAGGGCAAGGAAAACTAGATTTGTGTTTCAAATTTAGTTTTAAGCCATATAAAGCCACAGAACCACTTCTATCAGCAACATGGGAAAACAGCACAGAGGGCAGGAGAGATTCCCTTGGAAGAACTGAGTCTCCAGCTCTCATGGCATCTACAACATTAGAAGGCTAAAGACACATTAATCACCTCTGCAATCCTCAGCTCCAGAGCTTTACAGGGCTGTACACTCAAGTCCTGACTAACTGGAAAACCCTTTTTCTGCAGAAGCAGCCAGCCCTTCCTTCTTTGGACACACACTAAGAGGGAAAAGGCCACATGTTTATAGTTTACAGCAAAACACAGAAAGCTTCAACATATGCAACACTGACAACAAAATAAGTGACCTTGTGTTGACTTTTGTGCAGCATCACTGCCAGTACTTCATGCTCTTCACACACACCCTCTCCCCCCTGTATCACACTGAACAATTCATTTTGTATCCAGAACTGATGGGCTATTTCAGCAAAATAACTTGAATGGTTATGGATTTTCTTACTTTTTTAGGGAAAAAAAACCCAAGAATTATTTAAAATACATTTTTCTGCACCAGAGCTTGAGAAAACAAGCAGTTGCTGCCTGCCACTTATCTGAGACTCCAGTGAAACAGAACAGTGAAGTTATTCTCAAACTTAATCTCATGGGGGAAGAGCTGCCAAATAGGAAAAGCAAAGCTAAGTAGTAGTTCTGTACCACCAGGATACTACTGGTTCATTGCCTCCTTTGAACTCTATTCCCTGTTCCTGTGGATCGGTGTCAGTGGCATTAACTCAGGATGAATTTCAGTCTAAGCTTGTCTCCAGCTGATTACAGGCATCAGTGTCTGTCTCAGAGGCACCTCCACCACCACCACCAAAGGTATTGCTAGTCCTGTTCCTGTCAGGAATTTTTGGCAGTGAACATAAGACTGCTCCTTGAAAAATGGAGTGCTGCAGATGACTACAACAGGTTACAACAAACACTTTTAACGGTGAATTTTGTTGGAGGTTGGAAGGAGCCTTCTGTTATCCTTGTCATCATTCCTTGCTATTCAACAAGCCTGGATTGACCAAAGGTTCCCTTCTGTTTTCCCAAGGTGCCCTTTCCCCACTGCATCCCATGGACCTCTGGCAAAACAGAGTTGCTTCCTGACACAGAGTGACACAAAGCAGAGCTGGGCAGAACCTCGTCCATCCCCAAACTCAAAGGCTTGATCCAGTCCATCCATGACACTTCTGTCTCAGCCAGTCTGGAAGATCCAGGGCTCCTCAACACCTTTAGAGCAAAAACTTTCCCCCTGCACAGAGAAAGGGAGATTCAGGTCAAAGCAAGTCTCCTAAGAGCTGAAACAACCTGTTCCCTCTTCCTTTTCACAGCAGGCTCATGTGCTACAAGATTTAATTCCCACCTTTTTCTTTCCTTCTGAAGGAAAACATTTTAAGTAGCTACAGCAGCAAACTAAAGTCGTATTAAGTAGAGGTTTTGTTACTACAATTACTACAGCAATGAGCAACTCATGGGTAAGCAAAGGGCTTCCATCCTTTGATCAGCAAAAGCCACTGAGCCAAGACCTTTGGTTTCTGCCACCTTGGAGGAAGTCCTGGATGAAAGACAGTCCCACCTCAGACTCTGCTGGCTCAGACATCTCTGGAGGTACAAACACTTCCTAATCACTACCAGTTGTACAGCTTAACAAAGCCAGTCTTCCTGCAGAGCAAGAAAATCCAAACCAGCAAGTTCCAAAGTCCCAAAGAATCTCATCTCTTTCCCCAATTAAGAGCAATGTTTTTGCATCTGTTACCTTGATTATCCCTGAGAAAGGTACGTTGGAGTCATTAATTGTGGCTATGATCAGTTTGGGTTTGGTTTGTTTTTTTTTTGCTTTTGAGGCAAGTGTTTGTTCTTACAATTTGCATCTCTTAAGTCATTTTACTATCATAAAGCACTTTAGGAAGCATTCCCTTCTCCAGTACTTTTGGAATACTCACAGTCATAGCTTGTGTGTTCACCACAAACCTTCTCTTCCCAAATTTTAGCACTGCCTGCCTAGTTTACTGCTACCTGTGCAGTCCCAGAGCCTTCAAAGAGGCTGCAGGGGTTCAGTGAAATGCAGTCTGACCCCATAACCCCAGATTTCTCAGACAAGGCTGATTTGCATCACTGGCTCATGATTAGGGATTATTTTTAATTTTTTTCTTTTTTTTTTTCAGCTACCTTTCAAAAGTTGCTCTGCTCCCATCAGGAAACCAGCAGTCAGTTTGCCCAAAACCTGGGTTCTGTCCACATGCAGGGGGTGCTTCCTGATCAGAATCACAAGTGGGATTCCAAAAGGTTATGCACACCCCGAAAAAATCAACATACAAATCTTTCAGAGGCACCTACAGCAGATCAGATAAGCTGGAACCTACTTTATACAGCGTGTATAAATTAAGGACAACCTTATCTACTGACAACACCACAAGCAGTCACATGTGCAGGAGCTGGGCTTCTCCAGGGTGACCTTAATTTCTCCCTGGTGTTCTGGGACAGAAGTGGTTGCCCTTCTGGTTTGTGGGGGAAAAAGCCTATTTCTGGCTGCTGTGCCCTCCACCTCCACCTGTCAAGTGATGAAAGGATCTGGTACAGATCAGGGTAATTCCCAGCCTGACTTCTGAACTGTTCCACTCCCCACATTGCCTCCACCACCAGCAGCACTGCACCACTATTGAAACAACTGTAACATAAGAGTAATAAAAGAAAAAAATACAAGTTTGTTTCAGGGAGAATATTTACAGCTGACTGATCCTCATGCATGTTCAGCTCATGTAATACAGGCACTTCAAGAAAACATGCACCTGATGTATGTTAACTTCACCCTACACAGAAAAGCTGAAGGATGCTATTTGGCTTGTAAATACCAAAACGACTGTGCAAGAACTGCTTTTAATCAGCTTAATTTACACTACACATCCAGTTTCCTTCAAAATTCCCAAATCTCTCTTGTATCTTGATATTCTCCCCCTCATTGATGTGAGGGAAAAGAAATCACAGAGTAAGAAAGCAGAGAAGTAGAAGGGAACACTCTCCAAGTGAGGAGCACAGGAGCCAGGGCTTTATTACTCCAACTACCTGTAACATAAGACAGAGATCAAGTCAGGAGTATAAAGTAGCTGATACTCCTTCTGGGATGGGAGGAACTTTCTGTAGAAGCTTCTTATAAATCCCTTTGATTTTTCTTAGCAAGTGGTTTGTTGCTTGCCCCAGATTGTTTTGTTGGAAAACAGTTTGTTACTTCTGCTTTTGTGAAACCAAAGGCAGCTGCACGAGCAGCACAAGAGTTTGATTAAAAGCTGGTGCTCCAGAAGAACCTAAATGAGAGCTGGTGCTCCAGGAGAACCTAAATGAGAGCTGGTGCTCCAGGAGAACCTAAATGAGAGCTGGTGCTCCAGGAGAACCTACAGGACCATGCTGATGCAGACCCCCAGAGCATCAGGATCAGTTTGCATTAAAGCAGTCAAATTACAGGACAGTTCCAAACAACTTAAATAGCTGCAAACCTCTGCAGGCAGCCCAGTTAAGCACTACAGCCAGAGGAAGGGATGGTTACAGTCTCACAACACTGATTTCTTAGAAGTCATCCCAAACCATGGTGTTAGTAAGGGAAAAGAAAGGTAGCAACTTCAACAAGAAAAAAAACCCACACATTTAAGATACTATTATATCAATTCCAATATAAGTAATATGCCAGCAGAGCTCTAGAATGAGAGAGGTTTTCCTTTTGGAAAGCAAAGGGTAAGGGAACCTGCTCTTTCACATAATGACTTCCTTAACAATCCTTATTTCCAACGTTTTTACTGCTCCCCCCAGCACTCATTTAACAAGGAGGCAATTTTATTCAGTGCTTTAAGCCCATCTCTAAAGCTGTCAGCTAAAACCATTCACCACTGCATAAAACCAGCAATGGTAGTGCACAGCAAAATACAGGGTATAAACTAATCAAGTTCATTTCAAAAGCCTCCTTTTTATTCCAGCTGAAAGAGCACAAGAGGTGGGCAAAGCACCATGTTTAGAGAATCCTCTTTCCAACCCTAAACCTCTCATAGTAGGGAGGAAATGCTACTCATCTGAGAAGGATCTATAATCCAGCCAAATGCCACTGGAATTGTTTGATACAGCACTTGGTTAAATTAAATACAGACGGTAGAAAGTGAGATCCTGCTTTTACTGCACTCAAAACAAGTCAGACAAACACAAAATCCCTTTCAAAGGGAAGTACTGTGCACAGCTGGGTTTCCATGCACAGGAGAAAGAAGTGAAGGAGGTAGAGTGTTGATCCCAAACACCAGAGGCTCAGGAACCACAGAGCTTTTTGTTTGGAAACAATTTACAACCTGCTCCTTAATGCCAGATCAAAAAAAGGCTGCAAGTTTCAAAATTAAGATAAATTACACCTCATAACATGCCAGGGGACAAAGGACCTCAAAACCACCTTCCCTGACACACCAAATGTGCTCCCAACCTATCTGTGCTCCATACGTGCTGGAAGGTGTAAAAGGAAGCTGTTCCAAGTTTTAGCCTAAGGAATGAATAGCAATAACACCACGTTACATCTGAAACCTCACTACATTAAACATTATGGGAGAAACTACATTTCACTCCATTGAAAATAAAGGCACAATCCCAACAAGTCAATTCCCAAGAAATCAAATGCTTTCCCTAAAACACTATCAAAGGACTATTTGACAGTTCACATTTTCGTAAGAAAAGGTGATGGCTTTCTTACAACTTCAGTTCTCCTTCAAATACAAGCAGTTGCAATGTCATTTTTGTGATTCCACAGACAAGAAGTTCCAGGATGTCTGTTACTTACAGCTTCTTCAAACACTCAAGCATGACAAGAATCTTCTTAGCTTGGTTTCTATATCATTTAGCACAGAGGAAGACCTAAAATTTGCATCCATTTTGTGGATATGGGTGATCTCACCAGCAGTGTACTGCACAGAGAGTGAGGCACAACTACTGCATCCTGACCTGCAACATCTGAGTCAAAGCCCTATCAATTTAAACATTCCTTTGGGTTTCCCAGGGAAAAGACACCCTCAGAAATATACAGCTCCCAGTTCAACCCCAAGGGTTCAACAGTATCTCAAATGTTTGCCTCAGAAGGAGAAAATAAAGAATTAGGTTTCATTCTTTGTAGCACTTGCAAGAATTGCTGCCTCTCAAACACAGCAGCTTCCTCCAGACCACTGGTGCTGCATTATCATCCACTGCCCCGTGGCACCAGCAGTCAAAGGGAAGAGCATTTCCTGCATTCCCTGCTCCAAGCACGGTCAGAGTGGGAAAGCAAAGAGAAAACACCAAGAATTACCGTCCTGCCTTCTGCACTCAGCAAGATCCAGAGGTTAAAGCTTTCATGTGCAGCTTATTTTAGGGGGCTCTTGCACTACACCCTGCTGGACCAGATCATCCCAGCCTGGCTGAGAATCCCTCTGTGGTTACATTCAGCAGGAATCACTGAGGGTGAGTTACTGCCAGAGGTTCCTGCTTTTAGTTGTTGTTCTCCAGACAATATAAAGAAAAAAAGAAAAGAATGGGCATTGTCTGAGATAGGTGCAGAAATCAAAGCAGTGAGACAAAGAGCACAGCACCACGAGGCAATGCAGAATTACACCTACAACAGCCTGCAAGGGAGCCAAGCAACACCTGCTCTTGGGTACCAGGAGTGTTCTGTGCCCTAAAACCCACCCAGGATAAATTATTCTTCATACCCAGTTTTAAAGAACTACCTGAAACCTCCTGGATCGGTGCATGTACCATAAGCACCGAGTCATCACAGCACTGCTGAGGCTGTGGGGATTTTTATAAGAAGTGTTAATAACCCAGAAATTAACAGTGCAGCAGTGCAGAGAACTAGACTTCAATGTATCTTCTTCAGACTAAAAACACTCTGACAGCTCCCTAATTCACAGCAACCTTGGGTGTTTGCTTTTATCATAATCCATAACAAAGTTAATCAGACATCTCTAGCCAGGAGAAGATTTTTTTGCAAGGCTGTGAAGTGTTTACTGCTGATCAGCAAAATGAATTCTGATCTACACAGCTTTGTGACACAAAGTCTTTCAGCTTCACCCTTTCACACACAGAATTCTGAGGTTTTTCTTCCCTTAAGAGGGCTTCCCAAAACATTACATCAAACATCGATCCTTTAGAGGCCTCAGAACACCACCACAGATATTCAGGAATTATGAGGTATCTGCAAGCACATACTAAGAATGAATCAAAGTCACAGAAGTGCTGAGGTCTTAATGGTTTGGGTTTTTTTAATTTCTGAAAGCTCAGAGACGCTGATCTCCACCAGAACCTCCCTACACAGCTTCCTGCAGTGGCTGCAGGGACAGGAGACCTCGCACTGCTGTTGTCTGCACACCCTCAGCGATGCAGCAAGACGTGGGTTTGTGCAAGTCATCACAGAATCATAGAATTAACTGGGTTGGAAGAGACCTCCGAGATCATCAAGTCCAACCCTTGATCCAACCCCA
>JAWWLV010000179.1:60759895-60774427 GCA_035041135.1 Platyrinchus mystaceus
CAGGGGGGTTGGAATGGGATGATCTTTAAGGTCCCTTCCAACCCAAACCATTCAGGGATTCTTTGAGTCTAAATAGCCCCTGAATCACACCTGCAGCTTCCACTGCACGTGAAACTCATGTGGATGAGCACATAAATAGGGATAAATGTTTCCATTCCCAGCCCTGTATTATTGACATTCAAAGAAAGGTTTCCAGGAGTGGGAACAGGTTTATGTTCAGCCATCAGTGTGAATGGTTGGAAAGTTGATCTCTGAGGTTGCAGCAGCCTGGTTTTGGTACTCCAGGGTGGGAATAAACCCCAGGAAAGGAGAAAAACTTCCTCAGCTCCAAGGTTAGGATTAAGCAGGTATGACCTGGGTGGGTGTAAACGTTTCTGGCTGGAAAGTCTCCAGCTGGCAGGTGAGTGAGGCTCTCGAGCAGCCACCAAGTGGAAACAGCAGAAGAAAGAGCTGTGTTTTAAAAAAAAAGTGTTTTAAAATTAGATTTGATAAATAAACTACAGGAAAAATAAGATGTGATTGCTCATAGTGACATGTGTGGGGACCCTCTCAGTCCTGTGTTGCAGAGCTTCAGTGACTAAAACAGATCAGGCTAAAAGAGATTTGCTTTTTCTTACACCATTTGGGCATCATTTGAACCTCCTATTGTCTAATTCTCTACCATGGCATGTAATTGTCTTGATTCCCAGTAACATCTAAAATTTAGAAAGCAGAGTTGCATTAAAAAATAAGTGGAAGAGCTCAAAGGATAAAATACTTCCAAATACCCCAGTAGCAGCTTAAAGATATGGTACAGGCTCCAGCTTAACATGTAACACTTCTTAATAAAGACCCTACAGGATTTTTTAAAAGCAAAGAAGTTAAGTAGCAGAGTGAGGAAGGCTATTAGGAGCAAAAAAGATAGCTGTCAAAATTGAGTAAAATAGAATATAACATAAACACTGGCAAATATAAAACCTCAATAAGGCAAGTGGAAAAGATATTGCAGAGCAGTTTGCCAGAGGCATAAAAAAGCACATAAAAACATAGAAGAGACAGAAAGTCAACCAGGGACTCACTGGGACCAGCGAAGAGTGAAAGTGAGGAAGAAGTTTTGGGTGAAATAAAATGCTGGTGGGTCAAGTAAATGAGCTTCACATGTGTCTGCACCAGGAGCTGGAGATGGAGATTCCCACAGCAAAACCCTCAACAGGGTTATCAGACTCTAAGCTTCCTAAATACAAGTGTCACTAACAAAGATTTTGGAATAAACAGGTAAATTGAGAGAGGAGCAAATTTCCATGGTGAGATGTCACTGGCCCAAGTCTTGGAAAGAGATTCAAATATAATTCTATGAATAATTGTAGCTGTATAATTATATTTTACAAAACATTGTATTTGTATAAATACAGTATTCTATATTTGTATAATTATATGAAGGATTGTATTTGTCTGCAGGATGAGAAATAACAAACTTGCCACTGAAGAAACAAGACTAAGAGCTTAAACTTTAAAAGTTTAGATCTGAGTGGAAAATACAATCGAGTTCAGGTAAATATGGATACCTGGGATGCAGTGGGAAGATCTGATACAGCAGGGAAAGGGCAATAGGAGGCTGTTGCAGAAAGAAGTCAAAGTTTGTAACACATTCACACCCCCTGAAGCAGTCAATGAATATGCTGGAGAAGGCGATTGCATGTGTATCATCACATTCCTGGGGTTCAGGAAAGCTTTGCCACTGCAAGAGCTGTCAAAGAGATAAAAGTGGCACGAGGTAAAGAAAGGCCTTCGTGGATTAGCAGCTGAGTGCAACAGAAACCAAAGGCTACAGGTAAATTCTCATTTTCACAGCAGGGAGAGGCTGTTGCTGGGGTTTTGTGGTGTCGTGGAGCCCTGGCCAGGCTGCTGAATTCTAATGGGAAAGTTTGCTGACAAGCCAAAAATTTTAAGCTGACTGCAAGGACCCAGCAAGAAAATGTCCAAGTAGGTACAAGATGACCTTAGCCATATCTGTCTAATGGCTGGCTCTAATTGAGCCATTATCCTTCCAGAAAGGCATCCTGAGGTTTTTAGAGGCACTACGGGTCCTTCTCTTCAAAGATCAGCTCAGAGAACAATCTAAGTCTAAAGCACAAGTAGAATGTGCCAAGTTGTTTCTGTGTGCCTTTTCCAGCAACGTGGGTTATCCCAAATGGATGGTCTGTATCCCTTTTTCTACGCCCCACATCTCACCCACCTTCCCTGGCACACCAGCACTGTGCACTCACTTCACAGCTTGATTCCTGAAGGACTTGTGATGGCTAAGGGGGAATAAACACCCTTTGTATGTGTCTGCCAAAATCAGAAGCGCTGGCATCCCAGATCTCAGTGTTGCCTTTGTTTCACCCTTCCCAGGAGGATCCAGGTCCATCCACAGTTCCAATCCCTGCCAGGGTCCTGCAGCCCAGAGCCAAGCCCACTCTCAAATCACTGTATCTCTCTTTGCAGATTCCTCTTTCCTGCCCCACTTGCTCATCTGGGAATGGAATTTCTCTCCCCAAGGCTCATCCCTTTTTCCTAATAAATTTTGTCTCCATTTGAAAGTTAACATTAACACAGTGGTGGGAGGCAGAGGATGGGGACAATTTCAGTAATTTACTTACACCTAATTTAAGGGAAATCCTGTTACTCTGACCTTTATTCCAGCAGACAAAGCTGGTGAGACTGATTCCTTGGGCTTGGAACACATTATCCCACTACAGGAACTATCCATGGCAGTGATGGTCCCCATCCCCCAGGAGAGCAGCTCTGAGAGCAGATGGCTGGGTCCCCATCCACAAAGCGATATCCAGCCATCCCATAAATCAACCAGACTTCCCTCAGTCAAACACAATGAAAACACCCAAACCATTGCAGGATATGAAAGGAGCTCTGATTTCCAAGCACTGAAGCTCTGGAAAAGGCCAGGTCCATGGTCTCAGCCTGGCTCTGGTGTGAAAGGTTCCCGTGGCAAGGGCTCATCACTTTATTGCACTGATCCCTGAAAGCCTCCTCTAGGTGCTGGTATCATGCAAGCAGTATTTATTAACAAAGGAATCCACTTTTCAGGGAATGCTCAAGGAATTTCAGGATGATGGGAGTCCCAGTGTTTGAGCAGTGTGAACCTCAGTCCCAAAACATCCCCAATTTGCAGGCGCCAAAATATTTCCCCCACCAGCGAAGCGTGAACACCCACAGAGCCACTTAAATTCAAACATCACTTTCACATCTTTCCACTACGCAGAATGAAATGCATTTCAGAAATTATTGCATATTAGAAATGAGAGATGGTCCCCTGGCTCCCATTCAGCCAGCAGCTAATCAGTGGGTTACAGAAACCTCCTCCCCATCTCCAGCATGATCCACCCTGTGCTGTTCCCAAGCAGGATTCAGCTCCATGGCCAAAACTCAGTGGAGGCCCATCACCTTGTCTCCCCAAATTCCTCATCACTGCCTTTTGCAATCTTTGCAGCACTGACACCTATGATTTTGGAGGAGAAGGAAAACGCTGTTTTGCCAAGGACTGTGGGATTTTGGTGGGACCTTGTGTTCTTTTAGGAGGTTTGTTACAATGAGGGTGGTGGAACACGAAACAGGTTGACCAGAGAGGTGCTAGATGACCCATCACTGGAAGCATTCAAGGCCAGGTTGAACAGGGCTCTGAGCAACCTGATCTAGTTGAGAATGCCCGTGCTTATTGCAGGGGGGTTGGACAAATGACCTTTAAATATCCCTCCAAACCCAAACTATTCTATGACTCTATTCTGTGATTCTGGTCTGTGGTTAATAACAACCTGGGAGTTCAGACTTCAGGGGCAGCAAGACCTGGCAATTCATCAGTTTACTCCTCTTCTTAGGGTAAGGAGGTGCCAGGTCATATCTGGATATGTTAAAAGCAGCATTTGGCCTCCATAGTGTATACACACCAGTAAAGCCTTATAACCACCTCCTAGCATTTGACATTCTTTTTGCTGCTATAATTTACTAAATGCATTGCCAGGTGCTCCTGGCAGCTTTCCAGGCTGCCTTTAGCCAGAATACGGATAAACTCAGGGGGAAAAAAAAAAGGGGGGAAAAAAAAAAGGAAAAAAGGACTGTTGCTGCCCCTGAAACCTTGAAATCTGAGCAAGAGGAAAAAAAATGAGCGGGGGGGGGGGGCTGGGAAGCCACAACAAAAACCAGCGACCACCATCCGTGCACAGATGTCAGCAGGATGCAGCAAAAGGAACAACATCCTGTGACATCCTGTTAAATGAACGAGCGGCGGCGGCGGATCCCGAAATCCCGAAATCCCGAGTGCTGCCTTCCTGCCGGCCGTGAGAGCTTTTGCTTTATAGACTGTTTTAGATGGTCACTTCTCCTCCGCCTGCTCGCTCTGGGTAATTAGTTGGTCGTTATCTCTGCGAGCTGAAAGGCTCCCTATTGTTGGGATCGGCTGAAATTCCCGTCCCGTTGTCATTATTATGGGCTCTTTAGCAGATGGACGGCTCAAACTGTATTTCACAGCAATAAGGTAATGGCTGAGGAACACAGTTCTGGTGGGCCCCTGATTGCTGCTGGAATCGTTAGGAGATGGAGAAGCCTTGTACCTCATCAGATAATGTCTTTCCTTAACAAAGGAGCTGAGCTGTCTTGGAAGAGGTTGAGAGCTCTCTGCTTTTTAGGACAGGGAAAAGGCACTCATGCTGCTGAGTTATGTTGAAGGAGGCAAGATTTTGTGTGGAAACACGAGAAGAATCTATGAAAAGGTTGTGCGGCTTTTTTTTTTTGAACGAAAAGAGCACGCACATACCTGCTGTTGCCATTAAGAGGGAGAAGATGAATGAGGAAAGCCTTTGAGCTGAAAGAAAATCAACATGAATTCATTGCTAAGGGTTAGGTATCATATATATAGTGTACATCCAACTCCAGCAGCAGAAAATGCATTATTGAAGGAATAGAAAGGACAGGAAACCACTTGCTAATAAAAATCGTCATCTGCCTTCTGGAATGAAGGACTCCTCGGTTCAGATGTTTTAGTCAAATCAAAGCAGCCAGAAAAGCAAAAGCAACCTTATAAATCTCCACATCTGGAACTGGAGAGCTGGTGGCAAAATCACAGGATCACAGAATGATTTGGATTGGAAGGGACCTTAAAGACCATCCAGTTCCACCCCCTGCCGTGGGCAGGGACACCTTCCACTATCCCAGGTTGCTCCAAGCCCTGTCCAACCTGGCCTTGAACAATTCCAGGGATGGGGCAGCCACAAATTCTCTGGGCAACCTGTACCAGGGCCTCACCACCCTCATTGACTCCATAGGTGAAGTGTAAAGTCTTACAACTCCAGTTCTCCACAGGCTGAAAGCAGAGCAAGGATGGTCCAGTGACCACATTCACACCCCCCTGCCAAGCTTGATCGTACAACAGACACCACAAAGAGACCCATCCCATGTTCTTCTCCGTGGGCTGTCAAACCCACTGGTTTCCATGCACATGTTGAAGGCCATGGCAGGAACACGCTGACATCTTTATGAGGAAGAACAGGCTGTGCCAGCCCTGCATGAGAGCGGGAAGTTATCCTGTGTTTTGTTCGCCTGATTTTCAGGAACAGATGGGAACAGAGCCATAGGAAGCCTCCTCCTTCAAGAACTGGCCCAACTTGCAACTCATTAGCGAGGCCCTACACAGCTAAACCCTCTGCTTGTCCCATCTGCAGCAGCCAAGGCCTCGGTGACCTCAAACCCCCCACCTGGGACCCCTAACCCTGCCGTGGCCGCTTATAAATCTTTACATTTGAGACTCCCGCAGCCGATCGATGATTTCAGGATGCAAATGGAGCATATGGAGACTATAGCAGGCAACACAAAGGCAGAAGCCACGGGCCATTTCCATGATCAGAAAGAGAAAGAGTTGCTAATTATGCAAAGGTCATTGAGTGAGCGTGGTGCTACATTTAAATATTTCAGCGTGTCTCTGCCTGGATTCCCTCAGAAATGTTGTGTAAATGCTCCTCTGTTTTGGGGGAGATAAGGGAACACAGAAAAAGTGCAGATGTCTCTGTTTCATGCCACATGGGAGCTTCAAAGCAGGCTCAAGCGTCTTGGGGGCTTTAGGTTTCTTTTTTTTTTCCCTCCCTGTAGTTGTTTGTTCACGCTCTGACTCCTGGTTGCTCCACACAGCTTCCAGTTTCTACCTCCCAAAATTGGCATCATCCCTGTGCCCCACTGATGGATGCAGCAATGGCAGCTTGGTGCTGCAGGGTGTCACCTCCACCCCAGCCACCCTGTCACCTCCTCTGTGCCCACAGGGCTTGGCTGACACGGTCAAGGCGAAGGAGACAAAGTTTGACTCTTGTTTGTTCCCCTCCTCCTCCTCCTCCTCTTTGCAAATGTGTAACAGTGAGAAGGGACATTGTCCTCAGGTCCGTGGGAAGCACAAAGCGATGGCTGTGCTGACCTCCTTATAAAAATTCAAGCCTGTCCTCATTTTCCCTGGAGGTTTTGGTGGTTTGCACACACGTATCTTTGTCCTTCTCCCCTCAGCCCCAGCGCTGGCCAGTCCAACAGCCCAGCCCTGCTGCCCACACCAGCAGATCCTGACATACACAGGCAAAAATCTGACAATTAAGGACAAATTTTGAAAGTTCTTTCTTGGAGGAAAACCTCGCTTTTATTTCCAGGGATGCTGCCAGTTCAGTTCAACGAAGCTCAGCTGCCAGCACTGACAACTCAGCTTTTCCCAAAATCAAGCCCTTGAAGCCTCCCTGGTCAGTCCCTCATCACTGCAGGCGAAGGGAAGGGTGGGATGCTGGATGTGTAATTTAGAGATTTTCATTTAAACATATTCTCTGTGACCACTGAGGTCCCTGGCTGGAGTCTGTGATTTTTAAAAAGGATTAGTGCTGTGGGAGCCTTCATCCAGATGCCCCCCAAAGAGGTTTTGACCTGGTTGTGTGCTGATCACTTTGCCCTCCTAAACCTACTGCTTCAAATCCCTATTGCTTTTCTTTTTCCAACCCTATTGGTTTGGGGTTTTTAACCTCTTTCAGGCATTTAAATACTGAGTTCACTACTGGTATTGAAAAATTTTAAAGAGCTCTTGATCTAACAACCTGACACATATTTTTTTACATATTTATAGAGATATAAAATATTATATATTTTTATATTTATTGTAATGCTCATATATAATTTTTTAGTGGGAGGATGAATGCCCACGGTCACATAGGGTAATTCATGTTCATGGGAAAAGACTGAGCTTCATGCTGGGATGTGTATTCACCTCTTCCTATCTCCCAGAGCATTTTTGGATTCATGCAGGGTCATTCTGCTCTGCTCCTCTCTGAAAATTTGGGATTTAAGCAATATTTGGGAGTGAAAAGTTACAACATGGGTAAATACGTGGGATGCTCTGGGATTCTTCCCTTAGCCACAAGCAGGATTAAGGCCAAAGAGCTCCTTCCTGCCAAAAACAGGGAGAAAAATCCTGTCATAAGCCATTAATATGGAGCTGCATTGGTCCTTGGCAGCAAACCACCAAACCCACAACGTTGTGTTTAATTTGCTGTTAGAGGACAGACTGAGTCTTCTTCACTCGATTATACCGAGCTGACATTTCAGCACCAAGCCCTGGAAAGAGGCCACTGCTCAGCTCTCCATGACTCCACATCTCCATCCCGGCCACTGCTGCTCTAAAGGAATTTTCAGGAGCTCCTGTTTGCTGGGATGGCCCACATGCAATAAATCCCAGGGGGTTTTTGTGACATTCACATGGTCACTGCTATGGGAAGCAGAAGGTGTTTCATCCCCCACCTCCACCACACCAGCCCCAAGAGCCAGTCAAGCCCTGGTACCCATTTTGGTCCCACATGCATGCCAAAGCAGCAAGAACAAGCAGAAACAACCCCGTTTTTGACCCAGAATAAGAGCCAGATTGGATTTTTGACTTCCCACAGGGTTTCTTCCTTCCCTTCCCACCCCAGCCCACATGTCCCTGTGCAAGCTGGGCTCCCTGACAGTGCTGGGCTTTGACTGGTGACTTCCTGCCTTCCCTGGCTTCCCACTGGACACAAAGCCTTCCCCCATCATCCAGGATGTTGTTTTCTATTTTTACTCAAATCCCTTTAAGTTTTTGACATTTTTATGGCAGCAGCCTGGAGGAAGCAGATTATCCCACCAATGGTACTCTGTGGCTACAGTCCTTGGTTAAGAAGATAAAACTTCTTCTTTTCAGGGTTCATCACATTCCTGAACTGTCTGTAACTCCTAACTCACAAAATAGGAAATAAAATGCCCATTAGCTTTTGTTCCATAAATTTTTATGATTAATCATCATATTCTTCATGTAGATGGGGATCAACAAGCAAGGAACGTCCCTTGTTTTAATACAGACAGCCTGGGAGACAACTTTTATCTCAGCTCTTTGGATATTTCTTGGGTAACTCAAGTCCCATCACAGCTTGGAAGCTGTTGGGGGCAGGAAAAATGGGGCACAAGGATGCACTGAGGTCCTTTACAAACTGCAGTCACTGACACGGGGACCAGTGCTGGTATTTCGTCATAGAATCACAGAATGGTTTGGGTTGGAAGGGACCTTAAATATCATCTCATTCCAACCTCCTGCCATGGGCAGGGACACCTTCCACTAAACCAGGTTGCTCCAAGCCCCTTGAACACTTCCAGGGATTGGGCAGACAGCTTCTCTGGGTGACCTGTTCCAACCGTGTCCTCACTCGTGCAGAATCTGAGCTTGATATTTATTTCTTTTGGTTCTGTAACAGCAGAGCCTAATCCTGCCTTTATTTTTTTTTTTTGCCTATGTTTTCTGCCAAACAAACTTGCTGTAAGGTCCCACTTTTCCTCTGTTTCCAGCACCTGGAGATGTGCAGAACAACCACTGCCTTAGGAATATTTTGAAGCAACAGGAGGAGGAACTCCAGAGCGGCTCCAGGGAGAACGCTCCCACGTTCCTGAGATTCCTCTTCCAACGCTCCACAGACAGACTCACAGTTTTATTTGCAAAAACTGGGAAAGCTTCCAAATCCCAGCCTGTAAAGCCTTTCAAGAAAAAGAAATAATAAAGCAAGAGAGGAAAACCACGTTTTTCCCTGCTGTGGAGCGAGAGACCCTTGCGAGCAGTGAAGCCCCCAGAGCTGTGTCCTTGTGAAGGACAACGTGCTGCGAGTGTTCACCGCTGATGTGATGCCCAGGAAACGTGTGGGGCCCAAGATTTCAGCTTGCAAGCACAGCTCTGGGTTGTGTCTCCAAGGATAACGTGCTCTTCATCCGCAGGAAAATCCAAGGCAGGAATAAACAAGGTTTGCTGGGAGCCCTTAAAAAGCAGTAGAGCTTTTGCACCGTTTTTTTTCCTGTGTTAGAGCCTCCAGTGTGGAGCAATTGCTCAATCCCATATACCTGGATGACAGTCCCTTGGCTTTTCCCCCATTTTCCCAGCAAGTAGAAAAAATAAAAGAGGGAAAAAAAGAATGTTTCTGCTGGATGAGGGTAGGATACAGGTAACCCCTCACACCTGCAACCAAGACAGTGTGGGCAAACACGTCCCTGCAGGGTTTGATGCCTTGATGCCAGCACTGGGACTGATGTGAGCAGCAGTGGAGGAACCCCTGCTAGTGCTGTAAATTTGCCACATGGGCTCAGGGTTTTGTAGCAGAGATTTGACTTTTTCCCCCTGTTATCCTGCTGGAGCTCAGAAAAACCAGTGACCTTGAGAACACAGTTGCTCTTTTCTCCGAGTTCTCCGCTTGGTCTTGGTCAGTTCCTGTCAGTGACATCAACAGAAGCGGGAAAAAAAAGCTGAACCAATGGATATTACATAGTTTTAACCTAATTTTGCACATCTTGAGCGCTCATTCTGCTGATCAGGCAGGCAAATGTACTCTGCCTTTCCAGGTCTGATCTCCATCTTGCTGCAGCCTTTCCTGGAGCTGCAAACTCTCAGGCCCAGGGGTGGCAACTCCCCATCCAAAGTAAGGGAGATGCATGGCACTGTTGGACAACCTATCTTTCAAAGACAGGATGGTCACAGAGGGGCTGAGACAGGTCTGTCTGTTGGGCTGTGCAACCTCACCACATATAAGCAATTGTTGTTCTTGCAGAGAGGGCTGACAGACCCTGTTTTGCAAATGCTGAGCTGTTGACACTTCCCAGCAAGGTGCATCTCGTGTTATTGGCAAAGAAGGAGCCGCTCTGGTAAATTCACAGCGTTTCCCTTCTAGACCTTCCCATTGCTCTAACCCAAAATCACAGGCTGGTTTGAGTTGGAAGAGACCAAAAAGATCATTCAGTCCCACCCCCTACCGTGGGCAGGGACACCTTCCACCAGCCCAGGTTGCTCCAAGCCCCGTCCAACCTGGCCTGGAACACTTCCAGGGATGGGGCAGCCACAGCTTCTCTGGGTGAACTTTGCCATTGTCCCACCACTCTCACGGAGAATAATCTGGGTCTGGAGCTGGTCCCCTGTCACCATCCTGCCAAGCACCAAAACACTCCCATCACCTCTTGGTTGTCATCTTTGCTGTTTGGACACAGACAGTGCAGAAAGGATAAAGGCTGGTGCTGACAGGTCCCCCAGCCACCCATGTGCCTGTTCAGTGCCTTGGACATCTCTTCCTGGGTGTATCTATTGCTTTTGTTTTGAATTTGAGCTGCCTGACAAGCAGCACATTGGATCCACCCCACCTTCAGAGTGAAATCCTTGCCCTGGCAGCCAAGCTCTGCTGAAGATGTTATCAGGAAAGGGAATTATTTGCTACTGGAGAATGTACTTATGCCTCACAGCTGTTGGGCTGCACAAATATGTGGAGTGTTGCCGATAACTCACCCAGGGAAGTCTGGAAAACAGATTCTGCAACGAAATAATTCTGCTTGTAGACTCTTATTTTATGTGTTTCTGTTTCCTTCCTTCTTCTCCTTCCCCCAGCTCCTTTTCCATTTACATCTAAATGGGGTCTTTGTTTTTTCTGAGTTATTATTTAGTCACTTGTTCCTGGTTCAAGCCTCCTAGCTCAGTTTCTCAGAGCAGAAACATTCCCAGGGGAGGGCAGGGTCCGAGCAGGACGTGGATCCGGTGCCACGCAGCTCCTCCAGGTATTCACGGTCCACACTGGAAATGGCTTTTACACATGGATTTGTAACTGAGTGACGCAAACCTGCTAATTACAAGCACCCAGAACTAAATACCACATCCTATATCACAGAACCACAGGATCACTGAGGTTGGAAAAGACCTCCAAGATCATCGAGTCCAACCTATGACCAATCACCACCTTGTCAACCAGACCAGAGCACTGAGTGCTCACGTTCCTGAACACCTCCAGGGGTGGTGACTCCACCACCTCCATTGGCAGCCCATTCCAATGTTTAACAACCCTTTCCATGAAGAAATTCCTCCATATTTGGTATATCAAAAGTCCAGGATGGAGTCCACTTCAGGGGTGATTTTTCCGATGTCACCGTCAGACTGGAAGTTCACATAACTGAGGTTAAAGAGAAGCTTCCCAAAGATGCTGCTCAAACAAGGATGTATTTCCAGCTGATTGTTTTAGATCCTCTCACAGACTCGCATTAACTCCAGGAACAGACACAGGAACCTGTCCATTAACAGATTGATTTCCACTGAGGTATCAGCCCCTCTTTGTTCAACTACTGTCAGAGCAGCCAGTGGTGCTCAGTTGATTTTCAAGGCTCCAGCAGTTCTTGTCATTGCTTTTTCTTGCCTTTTGCATTGAAGATACAAATATGTGTGTCTTTGCTTCTAGGCTTGTCTCTATGCAAAAGTATTATGGTCTTATCTGCCAGCTGAGCTACCCCAGCTGGAACCCAGAGCTTGTCATTATTCCAGTACAGGGCCCTGTTACATCATATCCTCTAAACTGGATTTCATTTCTGTTTGTAAATAAGCAGATACTTTAAGCAGGGGGAAAAAAAGATGTATTTATAGGCTTACATAAAGCATCTGCTCAGACTGACGCTGAAATATATACAGGTTGGTTTACAACCTATAAACATGATAGTTTTTATAACCAGAGATTGAATCGCAGTTTTTTAGTTCCACCACGTGGAGAAACCTGTAAGGTGAGACCTCAGATTGATTCTACCAGACCTCCTTCACACAGCTGCATGGACTTCTGGGGTTTGTTTTGTTTGCTCCAAGCATTTCCTGATTTTGCTCAAATCAGCTGGGAATGGGACCTGGCTGTATGGCAGGATCCAACTTCCCAGGGAGCCCAATGGCTGAAAATCCAGGGATGCAGAGTTGGGTGCAGTTCCTTGGTGAAGACAAGAAGGTATTATCCACCATCCGATTGCCTTGCCTGTGTTTCTTGGCAGAAGTGTCCACAGCCCATGAATTGCCAAGAAAATAAAAATACTGGAGAGGTTTGTGTAGAAAAATAGATTTGTCTTTGGTGTGAGACCACCAAGAGTTGCCCTTGACACAGATGGTCCCAAATTATCAGCCCACTTGACCACCAGATGGACATGGGCTTCATTGTGATGAGATAAAAAGCAGGGAGAGCACATGGGGAGAAAGGAGGGGAAATGCTGCCAGATGTACACAAGGAGCTGTGGGGTGCAGGCCACATGCAATGGTGCCCAAGGATCTGTGAGGGTTTAGAATCAAGAATGGTTTGAGTTGCGAGGGACCTTTAAAGACCATCTAGTTCCAATCAGTCCCAATATTGCCCCTTGAGGACACCACCAAATGACCTCCATTTGGACACTGAGCCACTGACTGCAACACTTTGGACATGGTGGGCTGGGCAATTCCTTCTCCCAGGGAACAGCTGAGTTTGTGATGGTAGATGACTCAAGGGGACCTATGAGTTCCCTTTGAGAAGGGCCCCATGTCCTGAGACATCTGAGTTAAGTAGCTGGTGGAAAGAGGATTTTCCAGACGTGTGCTGCACTGGCGTGCCAGCCCCTTCCCCAGCCTGAGAGTGGAAGGGGAGCAGAGGCACAGACACCCACCCTGCCCTGCTTCCCTCTGTGGGCCCCCTCTCTGATGGCCAATGTCAGCAGAGCAATGCCCTCTTCTCCCTCTTTTCAGCGCGGCCACATTCCTTTGGCACGCCGGCATTTTTCGGAGTGAAATACAAGAAAAACCCACCCCACACCCCCTTCCCAAGGGGAGATTTACAGCAGACAGGGTGAGGTGAACCCATGTCCTTCAGCTGAGCTCTCCCAAGCACACACACGGCTTTACAGACCCCGTGCATTTAATCCTCACCAAAAGAAAGCTGAACTCAAGCGACGTGATTTAAGAACATTAAGTTGGCACTTGGCTCCAAACCCCTTCTGCCTCCTCAGCCGTTGACCACAGCAGGATGATTTTGCAGTGTAATTATTCTGCCTGCTGTCCTGAAACCACGCAGAGATCGAATTATATAACAATACTGTTTAAGCACTTGCAAAATGCACAGTTTGATTAATCTCGGCAACGCGCCGGCTCCGGGATCTAAAAAGACAGCCGTGTGCATTTTAACAAAGTTAAAGCCCAAAGCTTTTTATTTCATCCTAATGGATAGCAAAGGTCATTCTCCATTTGATAGATGATGATAGCGCTGCTGCATTTGTCTTCTGGCTGGCAGGGCTGGATTCCTCTGAAGTTCGTGTTAATGAGATTCCTCCCACCACAGAAACTAAATTCTCCAGTGGGGCAGTGGCACTGGATTTATTGTGAGGACACCCATTCTGCACCCTCACAACAAGGGTGAGTGCAACTCCCTATCACACTGATGAGGTGCCCACAGCAGCTACGTCCTGATGGAATGATGCTTTCCATGACACAAATCACAAGTGGCAGGAACTGACTCTGCAACTGGACGTATTTCTTCTCCCAGTGACTCAGTTGAACAACATTTTTCGGAAGGAACAGGTACCAGCAAAGAATTAAAGGGTAGATTCTGCATTTTCCCCTTGGGAAAAAATGCTTAAAATAAAGCTATCAGCCTGAATCCTGGAGGGATGGTATTTATTTTCCTTGTAAAACCACTCAGCAACATCCAGAAGTCAGGGAGTTCCCAAGCTGGTCCATAAATTAGAAGAGACGTGTTCATGTGCTTAACGGTGCTCTTGTGTCTTGCATGGTGAGAGGTGGATGAATTAAAGCTATGGGAGATGTAGGGCCTCTCTTCCAAGAGTGAGGTGGGAGCCAAGGGGGTAAAATGAGACCAGACAGCAGCAGAGAGCATGAGATCCTTCTGCAGAGGAGAAGGACATTGTAGGAAGATCAGGGAGCAGACACTGGTGCTGTGAAATCCCCAGAAGAGCAAGCCCTGTGTGACAGCCTTCCTCCTTCTCCTCCTTCTCCTCCTGCTGCTGCTGAAGGAGCCCAGCAGACCATCAGGGAGGCAGTGGAAGGAAAAGCCCAGGAGATGAGATCTTCAGGGAAGAAATCCAACCTGGAGCATCAGCTGCTGAACTAGGCATGACTAACTTCATCCCTTGTCCCAGCAATTTACCCCAACACTGTGGGTTTTGAGGGCTGTTCCAGAAAGAAGATGGACCTTCCCAAAGACATGCCATGTCTTCATAGAA
>JAWWLV010000179.1:60782267-60794098 GCA_035041135.1 Platyrinchus mystaceus
ACAGAATGGTTTGGGTTGGAAGGGCTACTCAAGACAGTCTTATTCCAACCCCCTGCCATGGGTAGGGACACCTTGCACTAGACCAGGTTGCTCCAAGCCCTGTCCAGCCTGGCCTTGAACACTTCCAAGGATGAGGCATCATTTCCCCACGGCCTTGGGACCGTGACCCAGTGCCACATTCAAGACCTCTCTCTACCCCCAGGCAGGCTGGCAGGGCCATATCCAGGTGATCTGAGCTCCCTCACTGCTTATTTTCAGCTGGCAAGCTGAGGAGTGACGGGAACACGATGCCAAGGGCAGGCTGGGCTGGAAACACAATCTCTGTGCCAGACAATGACACAGCCAGAGGTGAGCAGGGCGCACAAATGAGGCCAATGGCATATTAATGAACAACAAGATCTACCTGGGAACAGCTCGTCCATCTGCTGACTAAACCCCTGTAACGAGCTTATGTGCTGCCCTTACCTGGGCTCTTTGTTATGCAGCGGGAGGGTGCAGCACCACCCAGCCCCTCCCTGCCCGTGCTGGGCTCAGGGCTGATCCCCTGCCACCACGAGAACAGCAAATCCCCACGCTCAACCCTCAAAAGCAACAGCTCAGAAAAGATTTAGTTATGTTTCTGGCAGGGCTGAGGGTTTCCAAGTCCCCTACAATTACAGTGACAATTCCAGGGCTGCAGTCGGAGTCAGGAAAGCAGCGTGGCGGCTGCTGCGGTTTAAGGGTGGATTCGTGGAGTTTCCAGCATGAGGGGATGTCGATTCCTGCTGAGGGGTGTAACCAACACCAGGACCTCGTGGCCTAAACCCACCCTGACACACCGTGAGGGGTAATCCTGGCCCTGACAAACCCACAGCTAAAGGTCAAAGGTGCAGGAGGGATGAGGAAAAGCGGCATGGAGAGAGCATGGGACATGCTTTCATTTCTGGTCCAGGAGAATATGAGCCCAAAAGGAAAATTCTTGGAGTCTGATGCCCTCACAGATGCTCAGGGTACCAGTCTCCTTGTCTCTGAGAAAACTTACCCAGGAGAACCATGAACATCTACATCACCTGGGGACATTTGGCTGGAGATGTGCCTCAGAACCTAACACCTCCTCCAGGAGAGCTGAGGAGTTCAGAAACCCTTTGCAGCCTCACCTGGGGGATCCAGCACAGATTCCACAAAGACAGGTCCACTCCATCACCCTCCAAGCCTCTCCCCTCGTTTGTTTATTACTGTATTGCAAATAAACCAAAGGAGAAGATCACCAAATTTGGGAAGGCAGCCGATGAGAAGCAGGATTTTCATCTTCAGTTGTAGGGGTGGTAACAAAAACTATCTTATTCAGCAAAATCTATCCCCTGCACCTGAAAATTGCTCTAACCTGCTTCTAAATGGGATGGACGTCTCTGATCCTCCAACTGTTGTCATTCAGGAAAGATAAACGGGATTTTGCTTACATCCCTGGAGCCTTTGCACTCAGCTGGGCTGGAGCACACAGCCAGCACGCACAGGCTGAGCTGAAACACAGGTTGTTTCGGCGAGCAGAAAGCTCAGGGGGAATTATCTTGTGCCTCTGAAGTGCTATTGCCAGGCTGAGAAGGTCTGGGGCTTGAGGTTTAATAGTCAACATTATTTTAGGCAGGTAAAACCCACCACTGCTTCATCCTGAGGACTTACCCAAGAGCAGGAGATGGTTCTTGACTTGCTCTCTGCCGTGGCTTGTGGCAGTGCTGTGTGCTGGGAAGCTCCTGGGGAGAATTTTGGGAGATCTTGGGAAGTTCACGTGCAACCTTGGGCTTGACCATAAACACACCCAGGAGAGACTCACCTGGCCATGCCAGCCCCAGCAGGACACCAGGCATGAGTCCTGCCAAAAACCTCCACCAGCACTGACATTGAATTTCAAATAAACCTCAGCCCCCCTGTGCCTGATGGTGATTTTGGCGTGTTCCTGAGCAGCTAAACTTTGTGATAACACTCAGATTTCCCAGTGCTGGGCTCAGAGGGGACATGATCCCTCTTTGTTTCCAGCATCAAAGCCGTGCTCTTCCAGTGCACAGCGTTATCAGCAGTTCATTATCCCTCCCACCCACCCAAGCTCCTTGTCCTGCCATAATAAAGAGAGTGGCAGAAGTCAAAGGCATCGTTCTGGGGAAAGCTCTCAGGAACTGTTCATCAAACTTGCCCTTTTATAATGAGAGCCATCTAATTTACATGCTCATTTAACGCTTTACTCCACATCTGACAGCACGTTCCAGCTCCCTCCTGCCTTTACCCAGACCCCAATCCCTTTGCAAAAACATCATTTCCCCTAAATCCTAATTGGGTCACTGTGACCCCACATAAGCTCCCTCAAACCCCTTTGTGTCCCAAACAGCACAGCCTCCCAAATGCTTTATCCAGACACCCTCATCACGAGGTTAAGCATATTCCAGTCCAACGAATTAACAGATCTGCGAGCTCCGTCTGATTAACAAAACTGAAATGCCTAGGGGAAAAAAAAAAATAGGGAAATCATTCCTAGGTCTGTTCCTGCTGCAGAACAAACACCCTTCCCCTGCAGGGAAACCTCTCCTGCTTCCCTCGTGTGACCCTTTCCACAATCTCAAGCGTGGCTGGCAGCCCACAGCTCTCCCTGTGGGGGCCTATCCCAAAAAAACACCAAGAGGGCTTTAGGAGGCACCTCTCACTTGCAGGAAATAATTCAAACTAAGCGAGAAAAAAAGTAAATTTTGCCTATTTCTGGGCTGCTACCATGAAGCACTCCTGCAATATTAAATGATGCAATGCTGTGGTACAGGAGTAATACACAGCAGCTCAGAGTGGCCTTGCTGTGCCCACGCTCCCTTCTCTGAGCATCCCTCACCATGAGCATCCTCCATCCCGGTCCCTCCAAGCTCCTGCTGCCTCCCGTGTCCCTGCATCACTTCTTGCCCTACTTTTGCTCTGTCCAGACCCCACCAGTCCGTGCTGCCTCACCAGCTGAGGCTGTGCTGGTTTTAACACCCCTCTACACGCTCCTAAAACCAGCCCTGGGACCTCCCAGCATCGCTAAGCACGGCTTATCTCCCCAGCCCAACCCCTATGCACAGGCTCCTTCACTCCCCTGAGCACTCAGGGACTATTAACAGCACTTCTGCTCATCAGCACAGGACCCTCACTAGCTCATTTAGGGGGGCTTTTCACTGCTGCCCCTCCTCTGTACTTATAGCACAGACCTTGCTGGAAGACCCCGTGCTAATCCTGAGTTCCACCCCTCCAATGCGAGGAGGCATTTTCATCTATTCCAATATTAATTTCAAATATTCCTTTTTATTATTATTATTATTGTTTTCAGCAAATATCACGGGATAGGCAAGGAAAATAAAAATAAAGAACCTTGTGGTGCTATTAATAGTCTCCCTACTCCTATTACCATAAGCTCAGGGTCACAGGGATGTTGTGGATGCGAGTCATGGAGCTCACAGTAACACTCCCCCAAAGGGATTTCCCAGCTCAGCTCCCACTTTGCTGCCGGCAGAAACGGCCCTGTCAGATCTTTCATCAATTTAACAAGCTCTCTTCCTCAAAATTAGTTTTGAGGTTTTTCACCCCCCAACAATCCTATTACCCCAGCCGTCCCAGGATCCTGCAGCTGATCTCCTCCTCAGATTTATTCCTGCCCAGTTCACAGCCGTTTGTTTTTCTGCTGACGTGGCCCTTCCAGTTAAATCAGTTTGCCTCCCTCCCTGGTGTTTACATTCCTGCTGTATTTATAGACAGGCATCACGTCCTCTCCCAACCTCCTTGGCCAAACAGAGATGATATTTTTCAGCTCCTTGCCGAAAGTAGGCCCTTCTCCCCTGCCCTTCCCAGCGAACCTTTGCTGCACCTGCTAGGATTTTGGGGGCAAAGACCAGAGCTCTGTGGCACATTCCCAAAGAGATTTCACAGGGTGCTTAAATATTTCCTTGTCTTTACTTTGCTTATTACACTTCAGGGTGACATCTTCCTTTTCCCTCAGCAGCATCACATATAGATGGCACACAGGGAATGCACCAAGGTCTTCCTCCTCCTTTTAGTTTCCACTCATGAGCCCACAGTTCAGCGGAAAATCTGCTTTATTTTCCAAATTCACGAGCTCACACTCTGCAACACAGCATTTTGCCCTGTTTTCTATCACCTCTAACCCCTGCCCTTGCCTTCACAGCCCTTCCCCAGGCCACAGGAGCCACCCTGACCCTCAAAATCCCGCTGTAATCTCCTGTCAGCACACGGCTGATGCTTGAGGGGAGGCAGGCAGACAGCAGTTCCTGTATTTTCCTCACCCAGAAAGTCTGCTCCCTTTACAAAGAAAGAAACTGGGTGACAGCAGGTTGGCCTGGAATCCTCTGTGGCAAAATCCATGCCACCCTGCATCCTGTTTTCTAGTACCTGCTGGCAGCCAGCAGGAAAAAACCCCAAGGGAAAGCGTCTCCATGCTGGACTCTTGTGCCAGGGATTTAATTTTCATATAGCTCATTAACTCACCCAGCAGCAAGCTTGCTGCCCACACTTCATAACTCCAATTATTCCCTCCATCCCCCTTTCATCCCACGGCCTCCCAAGCCTTGCAAGCTCAAGAAAATAAAATCATCTCAATGACTAGGTCTTTTTATCCCCCTTTTTCAAGTCTTTTCTGTTCTCCAGTCAGATGATGCCACCTCTGACTTCTCTGTCCACAAAGGGCTACCTTAAGTATTTGATGTAAACGCTGCAGGGAGAAACACTCACTCCATTCCGGGTTATTATCTCACCAGAATGCCATATATTATCCAGCAATCTCCAGCCAAGCAGGGGGTCTGCTGTATCTCCACATTATCCTGTTTGGAGCACACAGATTGCTCACTATTTGGTTCTCACCACAGAGAATACACTGAAAAGAAAAACAGAGAGCATCCACTTAGGCTGCTGCCATTTTCCTGGTGGAAAAAAAATAAGAAAGGAGCAATTGCTATAATGGCCCAGGATTCATCCCAAACACATAGAGTGTCCCAAAGGCTGGCTTGAACTGTAACACTTGATGCCTGTAAGAAGAAGAGAATCTGTGGTTGCCCCATCCCTGGAAGTATTCCAGCTTGGACAGGGCTTGGAGCGACCTGGTCCAGTGGAAGGTGTCCCTGCCCATGGCAAGGGGGGGTTGGAATGAGATGACTTTTAAAGATCCCTTCCAACTCAAATCATTCTGTGATTCTAAGTATCTCAGTGCTTCCAGCACGTTTAGGATTGGCAAGTTCCACGTGCTCCAGGCCGGTGGGTAGTGGTGAAGCAAGGATGAACAGCACTGGTGAACAGAGATGCACCAGCATCAGCCTCACCCCAGCCAATGAAAACCTGCCTGCATGGTCTCCATCTCTATGGCCAAGGGAAAATCCTGCTGATTGGAGAAATATGGAGCCAGCTGAGGCAGAAATCAGAGCTTACTGCTGGAGAGGCATCAGGAAATGGGGCACAGCTCCTTGGATTTCATGTTTCTCAAGGGAAGGGACCCCATGAGCACTTGTGCTCCCTGGCAGGACAAACCTCAGGGGCTTCACAGGGATTTCGTAACTCCATCAGCGCGAGTCGTTTATGGATTTAAACAGATGAGACATTTTTCATGCCCATGGTAATCAATTCCTCCACTCAATTAGCCTTGCAGATCTAAGAAGAGATGGATCTTATTTCTAGATCATTAAAAAAAAATCAGCATCTCCACAGCACGTCTGTGCTCGTGGAGACTCAACAACCACCCTTCGCCCTGCAAAGAGGGATCCGGGTGCCAAGGAGGGCAATAAAGGGAGAGCAGGGACAGACAAGATCCTGCCCTGAGGCTGGGAAGGGGTGGAAATTATCCAAGGCAGGAGCACATATTGCAGACGGTGCCTGTCCTCAGCTGCCCACTCCTGGGCTTCACCCGTCATTTGCCTTTGCTGGAGGGAACGGCTCGGAAAAATCCATGTCCGTGTCCTCTGAGACCGTGGCTGGGAACAGAGCTGGTGTTGCAGCTCTGCCTCCAGCAGGCTTAGTGCTGGGAGAAAGAGGGAAAAGGATTTAACCTGCTGAGGATGAGCTGACAGGGGACAGGGAGAACCTCAAATACAAAATAAACACGGCAAAGTGCTTCCACCCCCTGCCTCGCTCCCTCCCCTGAGCTGGCTGGACTTTTGATGTCCGTGTCCCTGCTCCTGGACAAGAGGCTGGGGCACTGTGGTGTCCCCAGGAGTGAGCAGTGCAGCCCAGAGCACAGCCCAGGCAGCTGTGTCCCCACCACGTCCCTGGTCTCGTGGGTCACGTTGTGACCTCAGCCACCAGCCTCAAATGCAGCATCTTCTGCCAGTTGCCACTCAAAACCAAAAGGAAATAAAGAAATCCTCCAGCACACAGAGCCCACCCCGCAGCCCAGAGCACAGCACCCAGCACAGTCCCCTCTGCATGGCAGAGAGGCAGAGGAGGGAAAACACTGGGGTGGGGGGTGTCTGACTGCTTCCAGACTTCTTACACCTTCCCCAGGAACATCTGGCAGTGTCCAGTATCAGTGCAAGACGCTGAAGGAGACAGACAGGGCTTAATCCTGCACGGCGGCGCTCAGCGTTCCCACCCGGGGCTGATCTGATCCCTGCGGATCACACCCTGTGTGCTCTGGTTCGATTAATCACAGACGATTCCTTGCTGCTTTCCCTCTCTCCCCATCTCCAACAGCAGCTCTCCAGGAGGACAGAACCTGTCGTGTGGCACAGCAGCCAGGTCTGGTGTTCCTGCAGGAGTGGAGCATCTGTCCCCACTGCCCTGATCCTCTGCATGAGCTGCACAGAGGTCAGGGATTAGCAAAGGTCCTGCAGCCTGGAGGCTTCCATCCCTATGCCACAGCCTGCCTTTGTGCAGTCCTAATACCCTACAGCAGCTCAGAGCAGTGTTTCCCCCGGACCAAGCACATTTTACTACATCTCCTCTGCAGTTTCCACTCTTCCGTGCCCACCTGGAGAGATGCTGGCAATCCAAATCCTTCCCCCCAACCCTTCCCCAAGGGTGTTTTGTTTTTCCTGTGTGCATCAGTGGCTTTAACATTTGCATCCTTTGGTCCCAACTTGGGAAGGGAAGACAGAGATCCCAAATGCTGCTGGGTTGACTGGGCTGGGAAAATTCCCCGTTGCTTTAAGGGGTGGAAACTGGCAACCCACAGGTGTTCTGTCCTTCCTGAGAGGATTCATCCTGCTGTCTAATGGTGAGAGATTAATTAAGCTTAATCTAAAATTAACTCCATGGCCCTAAACCTAAGAAGGATGTGGACCTGCTGGAGTGAGTCCAGAGGAGGCCATGAAGATGCTCTGAGGGCTGGAGCCCCTCTGCTCTGGAGACAGGCTGGGACAGCTGGCTTTGTACAGCCTGGAGAAGAGAAGGATCCAGGGAAACCTTAGAGGCCCTTCCAGTGCCTAAAGAGGCTCCAAGAGAGCTGGAGGGGGGCTTTGGACAAGGGCCTGGAGGGACAGGACAAGGGGGAATGGCTTCCCACTGCCAGAGGGCAGGGTTAGACAGGATGTTGGGAGGAAATTCTTGGCTGTGAGGGTGGTGAGGCCCTGGCACAGGTTGCCCAGAGAAGCATCATGCCTGGAAGTGTCCAAGGCTAGTTTGGATGGGTCTTGGAGAAACTGGGATAGTGGGAGGTGTCCCTGCCCATGGCAGGGGGTAGAACTGGATGATCTTTAAGCTCCCCTTCCAATCCAAACCATTCCATGATTCTATGAAAGCAGGAAGATTATATCCCCACCAGCTCTTCTATTGCCTATGACCATTGCAATTCCAGGTTCCCTCATTTTCCATGACAGACTCCCACAGGTTTGAACAGATTATATCTCAGCCTCAGGAAACCCTGACATTGGTAGGATGCTGCAGTGGGTCACCTTTTATCAGATCTGACACCTCCTCATCCGCCAAAATCCTACCCAAAAAGCAGTGGATGCCCTTCCCATGTCCCTCTCCCAGATAATTATCACCATCCCTGTGCCCCTGTAGCCATGCCAGTGGGACATCCCCATCCCCCTTTACCACTGGCTTCAAAATCCAGCCTCAGATTAAATAATCCTGCGTTTGGTAGGGAAATAATTGGTGCCACTCTGCGACCTACTGCTTTTGGTAATGAAAGCCTCTGTTCCAACCCAATTAACATGATACTCCAAAAAGGCAAAGGACAGAGCTATGATAGCTCAGGGATAAAAACAGCCAGTGGATTTGGATTGGATGGGGAAAAAAGGTCACAGAGGCATCATAACCTTACAGCAAACCCTCTGCCAGCTGTAATTCTGGATTGAGTGGAGGGAGGATTCATCAAGGACTCGAGGATGCTGTGAAAAGGCATCGCATCCCGGGGCGGGGGTGTATCCCCCGTCCACCCTCACCGGGATGTGCCCCAGGAGCTGAAAGACCACAAATGTACTATGGACACCCTTTGCTGAGGGGTGTCCCCAGGGAGGGAAGGCTGGAGGCTCAGTTCCTCCTTGTTGTTTGAAGTGGCAGCTCAATCCCGAGGCGTTGAACACCTCACCCCGACGGCTCCCGCTCCGGGGGCTGCCAAAGACGGCGCGGGATCCGCAAAGCCCGGCGCTTACACGGAGTTATCGGGCTGTAATCCCGGCTGCGTTGCATAATGGGTTGCATTACATGTAATCCATGCACTAATACGCTCTGAGCGGGAGCCAGCGCGGATATCGGGCTGTTTACCTCGGAAAAAAACAACTCACTCCCCTGCAGGCGGCAGGTTGGGAAGTCCCAAAGGACCTGCTCAGGGAGCTGCCTCTGTAAAATAAAGCAAACTCGGGGGTTCTGGGCAAAAGCTACTGGTGCATCCCTGGAAGTGTTCAAGGCCAGGTTGGACGGGGCTTGGAGCAGCCTGGGATAGTGGAAGGTGTCCCTGCCCATGGCAGGGGAGTTGGAACGAGATGAGCTTTAAATTCCCTTCCAACCCAAACCCTTCTAGGATTCTGTATAACAGTTACGGTACGTAAATGTATTTGGGATGCTAATATATATCTATACAGCACATAGATCATATGTAGCAGGCAGACCATATATAACACACAGGCCATATATAGCACATAAACCAATATATAGCACATAAACAATATATAGCACATAAACAATACATAGCACATTTCTGTGGCTGCGTGGAAGGATTTACACGGGGAAGGAGTATGAAGGCAGCAGGGAGAGGGCAGATGTTCCCCAGGGCAAACCCTGACCTCAGGCCCAAAAGGATTCAGAGCAGAGACCCCAGAGGAAAAAAAAAAAAAAAAAGAAAAAAAGCAAAAGAGCAAATGGAGCTAAAAAAACATCTGTGGCAAAATAAAGCTGACTTGATTTATGGATAGTGTTTTAAATTACAGGCTTTGCAAAATGCATGGGGTTTGTGTTTTATTAGATTTGCAGCCAGAAACAGGAGAAAGTCGTGGCAAGAGGGAAGGAGGGGAGGACACAACTCAACTTCCCCGGCCCTGCCCGCCTCCCATCCAGGGTGGGAATGGGAGCCACACCGTCCCAATGGGAAACAAATGGGCTCTAGATAATAAGGTAATGGAGAGCAGGAGATTTAACCTGCTTTGAAAGACACGTTACAGCTGTGACAGCTTCGTGTCTGTGCCCTGGGGGCAAAGAGTTTATCCCACCCCACCTCCTCCTCAGGCACAACCTCGGCATCCAGCCTGCTTTCCCCCAGGGCTGAATGCAAGCTGTGTGTCCTCATAGCAGAGGTATTTGCAGCCAACAAATGGTCTGGCAATCCCAGTAGCTAATTAGCATTTTACAACCTAAATTATCTCTTACACCCTCCTCCTCCCCCCCTCCTCCCCTCAGTTTTCCAATACTCCCGTGGCATCTGGCTAGGATGGGCTGTGTTGGTTTCTTTTGCTGTTCCAGGACCAAGTGAAACTTTAAGACTAAAGAAAAAAACTCTTAATTAAAGAGTTCATTTGAAAATAACATCCCCCATGATTTTTACTGAGGGAATGTGTTTCACATGGTGTTTCACACACCATTAAAACTGGAGAATTTCTGACCAGCCGACGGTTTCTGTTGGGAGTGCTGATGTTTTGCTCATATCTGTGTGTACTCCCATGTGCCAGCTATTGCCATCTGGGAACAGCCTTTTACTGCAGTAGATTTATCACACAGAGAAATAAGCTCAGTTGTCAACTTCTCTAATAAAGATGAGAAGTGCAGCACAGATCTAAAAGCAAAATACTGTCCCATATTCCCTATTAAGCTGAATCCTGTCAGGTTTCTCCTGTGTCTCTATTTGTGTTCCTTTCTCCCAAGACATAATGAAAAAGAAACTGTGAGGCTGAAGAAAAAGGAACAATGTTCTTTAGTATAGAAAGAAAACTGATTTTTCTTTGCAAGGAAGTGCACTTGGTGAGCAGTTCAAACGGATTAGATGTTAGGAAGAAATTCCTGGCTGTGAGGGTGGTACAGGTTGCCCAGAGAAGCTGTGGCTGCCCCATCCCTGGAAGTGTTCCAGGCCAGGTTGAATAGGGCTTGGAGCAACCTGGAATAGTGGAAGGTGTCCCTGCCCATGGTAGGGGTTGGAATGAGATGGTCTGTAAGATTCCTTCCAACCCAGACCATTCTGGGATTCTGTTTTTCAGAGATGGCCACAAGCACAGAGCGGTTGGCACCAAACCTCAGCCCACATGGGGCTGTACAACATCATCTCATCAGCAGGAGAAGGATTTGGGGTCCAGGAGAGCATTTCCAGGCTGTTTCTGCATAGCTGAGTGTGCTGCTGGGCTCCTGATTCCCACCTGACCTCACTCCCAGTTGGTTTGTAAGGTCAAATGAGCCCTAAGGCTTTGGGTCTGATCACCAGCATCACCACCTCTCATATCTGCCAACCAACCATGAAAGCAGCAGCTTGCAAAAGGGTATGGTTTGCCATCATTCCTCCTTTTTCTTCTTCTTTTTCTTTTACTCTTACTTTTTCTTCTTCTTTTTTCTTTTTTTCTCTTTCTTCTTTTACTTCCACCTTACTGTTTCTTCTACTTTTTTTTTTATCTTTCCCTTCTCCTTTCTCTTTAACTTTTTCTTCTTTTCTTCACCCTTTGTTAGAAGCAGATCAGCATCTCATTCCCCCTCTACAAAACACTGTGAGATCCTGGTGAGAAAAGCCCTTTGCCAGGTGCTGATGGGACCAGCCAGGTTTCCAGGCTGGAAAATGCCAAACCTTAAACATACATTTAAGTCAGTGCTGTTCAGCAAAGCCCTCAAGTGCTGAAATCTCTGGGACCTCAGTATGTGCTCCAATCCATACTCTGGAGCCAGGGCTTGCACTGACACAGAGCTGGAGAATCCCTGGAAAGCGGATTGTCTTCCTCCCTTTCACAACACAATTCCTGATTATTTCACAGCCCCAGGATGAAGCAGGGAGGGCACCTGTGTTTAAAGAAAACATCTTTAACACAGGCAGGTTTGTAGCTACAGGCAAAAGCAGTGGGAATGCTGCCTGTGTCACTTCCCAGCCTTCCCTAAACCTCCTGCCCAATTTCAGGCTGCTCAGAAAACGCCAATATCACAGAAAATAATAATAATAGGAATAACCTCCCTCTCGCACTGCACTTCACAAGGCTGTGACTGTATGTTCCATGGCCATTATATATTTAAAAGGCTTCCAGGGGGCAGCTGTATATCTTCTGGTTTGCTGCACAAAAGTGTTATTCTTTCAGCAGTGTTTGCCCTTTGTATTCCCAAAGCCATGAAATCCTCCTCTCCTCCTTCCCACCACTCTGTGCAAACAGCAGGGCAGCCACAAATATCACGTCATCAGGGCACTTAGCTCTGCTGCCAGCTCCTAAAGCTGGTGGAAA
>JAWWLV010000179.1:60801139-60813557 GCA_035041135.1 Platyrinchus mystaceus
GAGGCCCTGGCACAGGTTGCCCAGAGAAGCTGTGGCTGCCCCATCCCTGGAAGTGTTCCAGGCCAGGTTGGATGGGGTTTGGAGCAACCTGGGATAGTGGGAGGTGTCCCTGCCCATGGCAGGGGGAGTGGACTAGATGACCTTTAGGGTCCCTTCCAACTCAAACCACTCTGTGATTCCATGATTCTATGATGGGATGGATCCTCCTGTCTTCTCCACCACAAAGTCTGTCCCTCTCTTCACTGCTATGACAGGGTCATGAGACCCATTGATATTTTCTTTCCTAAAAAAATGGGATGAATTAACTGTTGGATTTAAGACATGTAGAGTCCTCCTCTGGCATGGCTCACCACTGGCGAGGTCTCAGGTGGGAGACCATCACAAGAGGATGCAAACAAACTGGGCAAACAAAGGGGTGAGACAAAGAAGATCAGAGGCCAAGAGAATTTAAAGTCTGAAGGAAATAGGGAAGAGCTCCCAACAGTCCTCAGAGTTACAACAGTCCTTCAGAGACTGCTCTCCATGCCCACTGCAGGCAGGACAAGAAGGGGTGAATTGAAGTGCAGCACATTCTGGGGAGATTTAAGGAAATCTTTCCAATCACAAGGTTAATTAAGCAGAGGTATAGATTAGCTGGGGAAGCACAGGAGCCCACATCACTGGAAATCTTTAGGAACAAGTTAGACAGGCATGTAGGAATGATGTGGAATGGAGTGTCACCTTGGAACCGGCGGCGTGTTAGACAGACATCCATTTTCCCTGATTGCTCTTATCCTCTGCGTTTTATCTCCCCAGGGGTCTGTCCAGCTGGATTTTAGCCACATGGGAGTTAAGAGGTGCATTAGCTCTTCAGCAAGCTCTCAGACATCCACCAGAACAAATGGAGAACGAATCCAGGAGACGCCTGCAGGGAAACCTCTTCCCGCTGTCCCGGCCTGGGACGTCCCAGTGCTCAGTGCTCCCTCAGAAAATCCCATGGCTGGTGCCTCTGCAGGGAACAAGGCAGGATGTAAAGCAGAGAAGGCAAAATGTGGGCGTGCAATTAGGTGACAGCACATGTCCTGGCAGATGATTGCAGTGATAAAGCATTCCATATGCTCCGGCTCCTATGTAAATCCTCCTCGGCTGACATCATTATGGAGCGTTTGCGAACATACGCCGGCCCCTTATGTTTTCCCTGTCCTTCATAAATGTTGCCAAGCACCGAGTACCTAAACACAATTAACCTCTGGCATCGTGTTGAGAGGCTCTGCTACATCCTCAAAGAGCAGGGAGCTTCTCCCAGATATCCTCGGAGGCAGGGACATCGCCCTCCAGGGCTGGAGCAAATCCGTAGGGGTTGCAGCAGCCTGCACAGGGAGCAGACAGCTCTTGTCCCATCCACCAAAGAACTGGTGAACCAAAGGTGCCAAACTGGTGCCAGTTTGGGATTAGAAATACAAGGCTCAAATTGAGGTGGTGCATCCTGGCAGTGCCCAGGACATCCCAGCCCAGATCCGCAACCCGGATCTCGGCAGCGAGAAAGCCACCGGTACAAATTGTTAAGCAATTTAGAAGTATTAGATCAGAGGGAAAGCAGGGGAAGAGAAATTGCCAACAGGGACTTCTCCAGAGCAAATTCCTGTCAATCCTTCCTAAACTTTGACAAGAAAACCAGCCTGGCTGAAGGAGGGAAGACGGAGCTGTGACAGATCCTCACCCCGGGCAGGCTCCTGGCACCATCTCTGCTGACAATTTTGCAAACAAACAAGGGAAACCTGATCCAGGTGAGGTTACAAAGAGGGGGGCACAACGTAGGGGAGGAATCCTGCGCTCAGCAAGCTGTTATCAGGCACTCCCTGCCAGGCTTCGAGGCACACGGTCCCCATATATTCCCAATTTGCATTAGCAACCTGGATGATAAACTCAGGAAGGTGTTGGAAAGAAAGTGTGTGGATAACTCTGGGCTGTGAGGGCTGCCGGGTTTTTGGGAGGCAGATAATTAGAAACAATCTTAATAAATTCATGGCATTTATTTCGAGGGAGCTGCACTGAATTCAGTGGGAACAGAAAAGTAAAGGGCTGTGTTTCACATGGATAACTAACATCCAAATCCAGGTTGGGGAATAGCATCTGGAGAGGTCTAAAGCACGATAAAAATAGCTGAGGAGGTCATGATGGGATCCAGCTTGGGATGATACTCAGGAGGGAAAGGGCAGACACAAGGGCCACCCTTGGGTGCATCCATGGGAGGTGACACCTCTCCCTGGGCACAGTGTGAGGCTCCACAGCTTAAGGAAAACACAGATGAGCTGGAGCTGGTCCAGGAAAGAGCAACCTGCCATGGTCTGGAAACAACAGCCAACGCAGAAAGGATTAAAGAACTGGGGGCTGCAGACTTTTTCACCATCTGCTATTACAAAAAAAAACAAACAAACAAAAAAAAAAAAAAAAAAAAAAAAAAAAAAAAAAAAGAAAAAGAAAACAAGCTCAGGTTTTGTCTGCTTTACCCAGAGACAGAGTGATAATTGGATACATTCAGCTGCATGTTTCACAATAAGCAGCTTCACATCAGTGGTTGGATCCCCCCAAGCAGGTTCTCTGCCCTGCAACGGCTCCTGGGATGAGGTTTCCCAGGCAGCACCTTCCCTTTGCAGCAATGCAACACAGCACACAAAGCTTGGGCACGATTTTCCTCTGCTGTGCTGGTCACCCTTGGCTGCTCCTCTACTCCTGAAGCTCACAGTGATGAGATGCTTTCATTCCTATTAATTTTATAGGAGTTGCACTGCGGATACCTCTGTGTGTTTCACTGGACCTGTCCTGGAACGGCCACAGATGTCGTTCTTTAAATTTCCACTTTCCACCCTTTTTTTGCAAAGCCGGTCTCCAAACCACTTCTTTGGAGTATCACTGGGTTTTTTATTCCCCTCAAGTGGATTGTCTGAATTTTTTCGTTCCCAGAGGAGGTCTGGGCATCCTAAGGAAGCAGGATAACAGTCCCTGTGGGTCCCACGGGGTGGGCAGAGCAGGCAGGGTACCTATTGTTCTCTGCATCCGCTGCAGCTACAGGAGGAGGAAATCAGCTTTATCTGAAGCAAAGAAAGACACCAATTAGGAAAATTATAAGGAAAAACTTCCTGGCAATAACGTAGCAGTGCATGGGAACAGACAACTCAGGCAACTGTGGAAAGACAAATAAAAAATAAATATTTTTAAGGGAACTGCCCTATGGGAGATGTTTTTCCATACACAGGGAATGATGATGTTGTCACCTCATCCTCTGCGGTCGACACTAATTTACAGGGTTCCCCTCTCTCCCTATCCCATCACATCACTCTTCCAGGGTCCCTGGATCCCTCCCCCACTGACAGCATCACATTCCAGGGCCCCACCCTCACCCTGCACACCCACTGAGCATCCCTTTAAAGGTTAAGAAGATTCCACACCTTTCCAAAGGGCTGGGAAAAGGGAAGGGGTTTTTACAAGGCACCGAGGTGGAGGGAGGACGAGGGTGGGTGTTTTACCTCTCCTCACAAGCATCTGACAGGGGGAAGATTCACGGGCTATCCACTGCAAGCCCATTGGCACTGCAGAGGAATGTGCTGCAGGGTCTGCTCTGGAGCCCACCCAAGCATCATCCACATGCAGGGGGTCCATCTAGTGGGAAAGCCACCTGTTATTCCCTTACAAGGGAAAAAAAACCAAACAAACAAAAAAAACCAAACCAAACCAAACCAAAAAAAATTTAAAAAAATCTATTTATCTTCTGCCAGCCATAGCAAAGCAACCAAAAACCCCACAAATCTCTAAGCTCCCTTTTGACTAAGTTATTCCCTATGAACAATATTCGAGGGAAGAAAATAAAGCAGAGCCAGCCCAAGTACCCAAAGGCAGCTCCCAACAAGGGGGTTGCAAAAGGGCCACCGTGGCTTGGCACGTAGCAGCAGCCAACAAGAAGAGCAGGGCAAGCTGCTGGCACACAGGTGGCTCATAAATCCCGTGTCTAGTGGGCTTTGTTTGCCTTTTTATTTGTTGGGGGAGAGCGGAAAAATCAGGCAACAAAATGCACCGTTCCCTTGGCACTTCTCAGGTGTCTCTCTGCCCCGTGTCGCCCCTAATCTGGGACAAAACTGTGGTGCTGAGCTGCAGGACACGTCTGAGAGTGGAAATGTGAGTTGGGCTGGGTGCCTCGGGAGGTTCTGCCTCTCACCATCCTGCCTGAGATGGGCGCAAATTTCCTAAAAAGCTGGAGAACAGAAAAAAAAAAAAAAAAAAAAAATGAAGCCCTTCCCTTCCACCTGTGTCCTTGTTAATCATCTCAGCGGATCTCTGAGCCCGTCAGGGGGGATGGAGGGAACCCTTCCTCGTCCCAGCAGGTCGCCAAGCCTCGTGCCGTGCAGCAAAGCCGTTCTGATGCCCGTGGCACGGCACGGAGCCGGAGGGATCCGAGCCAGGGACCAGCCTGGCAGACCTGCAGGCAGGAAGGGGCCACCAGGATTCTGCCAACAAGCCGCTCCTCCCGTCCCTGCCTCCCCTTTCTGCTTCAATATATCCAACTATTTGGCAGCAAACCCGTAGCTGCACTTTTGCTGTCACAAATGCGATGTTTAGGTTTGGATCTCTCCCCTGAGTTAACCCCTGTCGGTCGCCGATATTCCCGGCTTTCCCTCCGCATCCCTCCGTTTCCAGCTCATAAAATTACAACTGCTCGATTCCAACTGGCAAAAAAAGACATTCCAGCCCCGGGCTGAGGCTCCCTGGGGTCTGGCAGGGCTGGGGCTGCTCGTGTCAGGGAAAAATCATGACCCACAGGGGGAAGGAAGCTCCAGTTCACACGTGTATTTTTGTGGCTGGGCTTGAAGTTTCTATAGCTACCAAAAATGAACTGTCAGGAAATGCAGCTGAACCCTTCTCCACAGGCT
The DNA here is from genome assembly GCA_035041135.1 of Platyrinchus mystaceus. NCBI lineage: Eukaryota > Metazoa > Chordata > Aves > Passeriformes > Tyrannidae > Platyrinchus > Platyrinchus mystaceus. Next base: position 60,806,044 of record JAWWLV010000179.1, read on the forward strand.
GCTTTGGAGTGGGAAAGCAGGAAATGGGACCCACTGGAAATGGTTTTAACTTCCCATATTTAAGTATCTCTCCTCCCCTTGTCTCTGTACCCCCTTTCTGGGATGGAAGAGCACATTTGGCCTTGTGCTGGCAATGCTTTACCAAGCTCAGGGATCAGATTGCAAGGCCAGATGCAGCACAGTTCTCCTGCAGAGCTGGCAGTGACAGTGGCCAAGGACCCCGAAATCAGCTGGGAAGCAGCGTGCCAGGATGAGCAGGGGCTGCTGCAGGAGGGGTTGGTTCCCAGCCCTGGGGTCTCCAGGTCCTGGGCACTGATGTTTGTGCTGCTGAGCCATGCAAGGATCCCGCAGAAATCCAAACCCAGCTCCATTTTGCCTCCCTTTCCCTGTTTCCATCAATCTTTTGTCGTTTGCATACACATATAAACACACACAGCATGCAACAGACAACCTTTAAATAATCTGTAATTCTGCTTTCTGATTTCTTTAGGGAGTCACAACCTCTCAAAAGCCAGAAGCAACCCCTGGAGACCACGCTGAACCCTGAGGCCACCTTTGCATTCTGGTGCTTGCATCCACTGCCACAGTGATAAAATCCACCTTCCCTTTTCAGTGAGCCAGACTTGCATGTGCTTTTGGGAATAATGCACATGCTGTTACACACAGTGCTTAGACTGCTCCAGGGGGACACAGGGGTAACTCAGACACAAGACAATAAATAGGGTGTAAAGACCATTTGCTCAAAGAGCTTGAGGTATTTGAGTCCTAGAAGTAACAAACCTCACTTTGTTCAGGGATGAACGTGTTTCTGGAGGCATTCTCTAGATCCAAGGTGTTTCTCCTCCTTCTGCCAAGTGTTGGGACACAACAGAGCAGGGAAATGCACTCACATCCCTGATAGTTTATGTTCTCTAGCAGTTTGAGTGTCTTTCCACAACACACACATACATAAATGGGTTGGTCCCTCTAGACTTATGAACTGGGGGGGCTTGGGAGGTCAGAGGTTGGGTTCACACAAACATCCCAAAGCTCATAGGTTTTCCCAAAGCTTGTCTCTCAACTTTAGGTGACCTTCCTCAGTCCTGGAAATGTGAGGCAGCCGGTGTTCCCCGTGAGGTTACCGACACATCGTGAATCCAGCAAAGTCTGCAGCAGCAACAGCAAAAAAACCCACACTTTTCCTGGAGGGTTCATTTGATCCTTGTCTTCAGCTGCTGGCCAGGGCCAGGAGGGCTCTCGGTCATAATGAAGACCTTGGTCAAATGTGATGTAATGCTTTGGACAGCGTCCAGGTCGTCTCCAAGGATGTGGACGTGGCCTTCAGGTGTTCCTCCCTCTGTCCTCCGTGCAGCCCTTTAGACCCAACACCCAGAAACTGGTCAAAAGAGGTTTCCTTATTAAGCAAAAGCTTAATGAGCTCTGATCCACCAACATTAGGGCAGGGATGGCCATCGCTCAGACACTGCAGGGAGGCCCAAAGATGACAGATGCACACCATTACCTGTAACACTGTTACTCCTCAATTCCTGTGATGTCCTGCCCTGATTTAGGGCCCAACTTGCTAAATGCTGGGCACACACCTAGCAAAGGACAGCAGCACACCCTTATCCTCATTACAAAACCTGCCTCCTTCCCACAGCAGGGAGGTGACTGGGATGCTGAGCCTGGACACACTATCTCGTAGATACTCGCAGAGTAACAAACTGCCCAGAAGTGTTAACAAACCCGGGGATGCTGGTGGACATTTTGCTGCCTGCTCATGGACACTATAAGATGTTTCACAGCATTAAAATCACTCCTCTTTAACATAACTCACAAATAAAACAAAGCCACCCCAGGTCAGTGCTTTAGTTACGAGCTGCTTAACAACAAGCAATATTTCTGCAGGTTTTTCTAATGCAGATTCTGCTGCATTTTCCCCTTTTCTGAATTGCCAGGAGATGAACAACCTCTCTCCTGGGTCTGAAAAATCTCCTTTTACCACTGAAACTAATTATGCTGTTAACCACTAATGGTGCCCAAGAAGAGCTAATGAGTTTCTAGACAGTGGGCTTTTTATCTCCCGTTCCCAGAGAGCTACAGCCATGCAAGATCCAGCACCAACACTGAACTTCTGTGGCAGCCACAGTCTGCCTGGCTAAGGGGAAAACCTTGGACACAACTGCTCCAAAACACCTGTCCCTGTCTCCACCCCCTGCAATGCTCTGGAAACCAGCGGTGGAGATGTAAATGAGAGGATGCCCCGTTGCTTTTACACCCCCAGGATGCTGTCAGCCTTAATGAGTTAATATTGTTAGATCCTCCTGTGCTCATCAGCTGGGAAACAGTGTAGGAAAGGCACTTTCCAAGGTGGCCCTCCAAAAGACAGTGTTTGTACACTCCCATCTCCTCCCAAGACGATGCTTGTTATATTCCCATCTCCTCTAGCCATCTGCTGCCTTTCCATGTTCCCCCCAAGAGACATGTCCTATTGTTCTTGCAAGGTTTTATTGTTATCATCATCATTAGTTCTCAGGATTAATATCATAGAAGCAGCTTGGAGCACTAATCAGTCCCTTTTGTGTTTCAATAGGGTCTGTAGCAACAGGACAAGGGGCAATGTTGTTTTGTTTTGTTTTGTTTTTTAAAAAAGAGGATAAATTTGGACTAGATATAAAGAAGACATTTTCTATGATGAGGATGGTGGAACAGTGGCACAGATTGACCAAAGAGGCAGTGAGAACATTCCCATCCCTGAGAACATTCAAGCCCAGGTGAGACGGAGCTCTGAGCAACCTGATGTGTCTGACAATGTCCCTGCTCATTGCAGGGGGTTGGACCAGGTCACCCTCAAAGGTCCATTCAAGCCCAGACCATTCTATGATTCTATGATTCATGTTGTACAAACGCTGTTGGAGATATCCCACACTCATCCCCTTCACCTTCCAGTGCACACTAAGTAAATTAAGGGTTCCACTGGGCATTATCTTACCAAAAAAAACCCTCTATATCCATCTCTAGCAGGCTCATGGGCTGCACAACCACAGTCACAGCAGACCAGGCCACAAGAAGAGCCTGGAAGGAGGCAAGTCAGTCACCTCCTCCATGAAGCTGAGACAGTGGATATACAGGGAAAACACCCATGATTTGGTTCTTGAATGGCTACCCTAAGTGGGGCAGGTTATTTCTCCCCATCACAACATTAGACACCTCTGGTGAGGTGGGAAGTCTCCTACGTGGGCTGGAGCAGAACTCAGAAGCACCCCACAGTTTTTTTTTCCTGAATTGTGACATCTGATCCTTGATGTTACCCAGTGGAACAAGGCCCAAAACTCCCAGCTTGTTTTTCTTCCCCCAGCACTATCCCACTCCTCAACAGCCAATTTGTCCATAGGGTTGCTGGTGCTTTCCATTGCCCCCAGGATACCAGAGGAACTAAAGTAACACTGCTCAGAGCTCAGAGGTGAGAAATCACCACAGATACTGGTGACACCACAGATTTTAAGTTTGACCTTCCTCCCGAAGCAACCAGTCCAAATTCTTCCTTTTCCCCACACCACGACATTTGGACTCGATGACCTAGGAGATCCTTTCCAGCCTTAGTGATTCCTTGATTGTATGCTCAGCAAAAGCAGCAGCATCGCTGTCTCCACATTTCTTTGCCTTCCTTCCCGATTCATGGAGCTTCTCCAAGTCCTCTGTGACCAACTTTCTATGCTGTGCAGCCTTTCCCAGCTCCCCCGGTTTCCAGCATAAGAAAATTTTTTATATTGCATTCTTTGATGGATCATTCAAAGGCTTCAATAACCACGTCTCGGGTTTTGCAGCCTTTCCTGAGCACTGCCTGCTGCTGTTGTTTACGTCTGGGACTTCCAATTGCACAACGGTTCCTTCATGAAAACGCTACTTCCTCGCACTTGGGTTGAACTTGGGGCTTGAAATTGTCTCTTCCCGTGGGTTTGTGTACATTTTCTGTGTCTGCTATGGCCAGACATCAGCTCTCTGCTTCCTGAGAAGAAATTGGTGCTGCAAAAACATCCCCTGCGTAGATAGGATGAGTTCTGAAGGAAGAGAATAAAGTATACGGTGCCATCAAGTAGAAAAAGGGAGGTCAAAGAGCCTCAGGGACTCAGGCAAGCCTGGGAAACTTCTTGAAGAGGAGCTGAGAGTGAGGAGAACGTGCCAGCAGGGGTAAAGTTGTTTTCCCTTATTTTTGCCTTTTCCATTGCCTTCTCCCTGTGTTTACTATGGAACTACAGGGTGTTTCTACCCAGGAAAGGGGATTGGTCCCATCACAGGGAGTTGGAGGTCAGGGAATGCAGAGCCCTGGAGGGCTGGAGCCCAAAGGTGAACTTGAGTTACACATTTGGGAGCCACTTTCATGCACAAGGCAAATTCAGCATTTGGGGGAGTTCAGGAATAAAAGGAGCATTACAAATGTAGACCAACCCACCCACAGATACACCCTTGGGGTTTCACACCAGCCAGCTGGGACCTTGGCCTGTGTCCTCTGCCACTGCAAGGGCCTCTTGGGGCTCCTCAGCATTCAAGATGCTTCATCTCATCCAGGACAGCTGTCCTGTAGGAGGTGGGTGACATCGGGGACATTGTCCACTCCGATCTGGATCTCTGGAGTTTCTCTGTCTCCACAAGGTGGGTGGACAGTGAGGGACATTCCCTCACTCAGGGCTCAACATCTGGTGGAATCACCATCCCTGGGAGTGTTCAAAAAGCTTATGGATATGACACTTGGGAATATGGTTTAGTGGTGAACAGAGTGGTGCTGGGTTAATGGTTGGACTCACGATCTTGGAGGTGTTTTCCAACCTTAGTGATTCTATAATTCTCTGATCTGCATATTCTGAGTGAGATTTTAACTTGACTCTGGTCCTCTTGCCTTAATCCACTAGTTGGGGCCACACATCTCAAGACAGGAGAGGCTGAGAGACCCTCAGATGCTGAAGGAAAGGAGTAAAAGATGGGGGAGAGCAGGGGTTAAATGCTCAGACTCTTCATCTCCAACATGAAATCCCGCTTAAGAAAAGATGCCAAAAAAAAAAAATCCTTTCAAACCAGCAGCTGTAAAGGTCATGAGGGAAACTGCAGGGTTGAAATGATGTCTCAGGCAGAGCAGAGGAGCACAGCCAGAGGAGCAGCTTGGCCAGCACCTCTTTTCCCCCTGGCCAACCCAGCACCACAGCCCTTGCCATGCTGGGGTTGGGCCACCAGTGGTGACGACTTCACCCCTTGGATGGCCCCATGTTGTCACTGGGAACAATCTAAACACACTCAAAAGCAGGTGTTGCACAGCCAGAGATGCTGGGAGTGGGAGCTGCCTCCCCAGCCAAGCATTCCCACAGGCAGTGGGCTCGGATGGCTCCATATAAACATCCCTCTGTTCGAGGAACATCACGGGAAAACAGGCATCAAGCCCAGGAACAATGCTGCTGGGCCTCCTTAGGCCTGGGCCTGAGACATACCTTGTTCTCTTTCCTCCCTAGATCAACTTTTAAGGTCCAAATTCATCTCCCATGACACGATGCTGTGCACTGAAGGAGAGCAGTGCGTGCAGTGACAGAGCAAGGACCAACAGGAAAACACTGATCCCTGACATCTCATTCCCCCTAGCACACATCCAGGCCATTTTCTCCAACCCACCTCAGCCATTCCTCTTCTCATTCCTCCTTTTTTACTTCCCTGAGTCCAAGGGTTTTGACCCTTGGGCTGGGTTCCTCCTTCCTTTCAGGGAGCTCCCCTATATTGAGTTCCCCATCGTGTGTCTCATTCAGCATATTCATCCCAGCTCCTGTGGCAGCCTCGCCTGCAAGATGTTGTATTTTTTCAGATTTCGGCCATTACAGTGAACACTGGGTGGCCACACAACTCCTCTGATCCGGCCAGACAGCATCAAGTTCCCTGGGTCTGGATAAATCATGGGGGGGGAGGGGGGGAGCTGTGTTTTATTTCCCTTGGAATTTGTTTAACCAAACAAAACCCTCCCTGGGGTCAGGAGGGACCCAAGTGCCACCCCGGGAGAGCCCCCCTGCAGCTGAATGAGGCCTCTGTTGCAGCTCACACTGGCACCTCTGTGTGAGAGGCCCCAGGGTCTCTGTTGTGCAGGCACCCCTGGCCCGGGGTGGCACGGCCATCCCACCCTGTCCATCTGAACCCCCTTTGGATGCACAGGCTGAAGCACCCATGGGGTTGGGAGGACAGTAATGCCTGATTTCTGCAAAGCCTGGGGCCAAAACAGTGAGCCAGGGAAGTCCTGGATGCTGAAACTGCTTATTTAAGAAATAATCCAGGTCATCAGTCGCTGGTCCTGCCTGGTTCTTCTCCCAAATTAACATTCCAGGGCTTTTAGCTGGATATTGGTGAGATTAGCTCAGTTGATTAGAGCATGGTGTTAATAACACCAAGGTTGTGGGTTTGATGTCAGTATGGGCCATTCGTTTAAGAGTTGGACACAATGATTCTTGTGTGTCCCTTCCAACTCAGAATATCCCGTGTAATTTCTGTGAAAAGTGGGTCTGTCTGTTCAGAAGACTGTCCTTTCTAATCCACATCCTAAAGCAGCAAAATATGCAAATTTCCCAGCACCCACCAATCTTTTTTCAGTAAATCCATCGATCAGTCAATCAGTCTGGTTTTCAGGGGCACAGCACAGGGCACCCACAGTGCTGGGGAAAGATGCAGGGCCCTGGGCAGGAGCACTGGTGGGCTTGAAATGGGCAATGAGGTGTTTGGCCACCACCATCTCAAGGTCTCTGACTCCCCTGGAAACTCATCCTGGAGCCAGAGAGGAAGGCATTATGGATTCTCCCCTGGATGGAGAGGCTCGTGGTGCCCTGGGCTGTCAGACACAGGTGGATTCATCCTGATGGACAAGGAAATCAAACCCAGCACTGCAAGTGAGGCACTCCCATGGCTTCTGCTGTTGACATTTTTAAACCAATTGGTTTGTCGATGTGCTGGATAAAAAAAGTGGGGGAAAGGCAATTACAGAGGAGACCAGAATCATATTGGCAATCACTGCTGCTGCTGCTATTAGTGTTATTGCCCTCTTCCCTCTGAGCCTTATTAGGTGCTTACATGAGAGATGGACTCACTGAAATGTCAGTGAGCACCAAACAATCCAAACTCCAGCCCTGCAGTGCTCTGGAAAACTTTTTGTTTACTTTAGACATTGTATTAACATGGGAAAACACAGCACGCCTGCCCCCAGGTGAGTCCTAGCCATGTAGATCAGCGAGAAACAGGGAGCAGAGGCAGGCAGGGTGGAGGGAAGACAGTCTTTCTAGGCCTCTTCCCCTGAACCAGACATGCTGGGAACCTTGCACAGCAATCCTTGGTTTGCTAGTGGACAAATTCTGGCACTCATATTCATAGAATCAGAGAAAGGCTTGAATTGTAAGGGATCTTAAGGATTATCTCGTTCAACCCCCTGCCATGGGCAGAGACACCTTCCACTAGACCAGGTTGCTCCAAGCCCCATCCAACCTGGCCTTGGACACTTCCAGGGATGGGGCAGCCAC
>JAWWLV010000179.1:60813657-60842559 GCA_035041135.1 Platyrinchus mystaceus
GGATGGGGCAGCCACAGCTTCTCTGGGCAACCTGTGCCAGGGCCTCCCCACCCTCACAGCCAAGAATTTCTTCCTAACATCTCATCTGTTCTCCATTTCAAGTAGGAGAAAGTGCCTCCATGCATCCTCACCCATATCCAGAGTTCTCCATCAGCCTTATTAAAAATGAAAAAAGCAATGACCTGATTCCAAAGAAAACACAGATTTTACCCACTTTTCTACAAATGCCAAGTGGCTGCAACAGTAGGAACATCCCCCGAAACTCTGGAGCGGAGCAGGAGCTTTCCCAGCACTGGGTCACTTTACAGAGGGCAGAAATGGCTGGATCTGGGGTTTACACTGTAAGTGTGTGGAGGTACATTCAGAGAGCCAGAGCCAGAGCCAGCCCAGGAGGGCTTTTGGTTCAAACACACGAAGAGCGGGATGGGGAGCCAACGTGCTGGAAGGGAACCGGGCCTGTTCCCGGTCACCCCAGGGCTCTGCTCAGCCAGGACTGGAGAAGAAGTGTCAGATCTCCTGGTTCCCATTCCAGAGACCTGTTCATGGTCAATGTTTCTTTAGAACTTCCCCTCCTTGCAGACCGTGGCCGTGGGTAGCTGTTGACTTCTCCCCTCGGCAGGACGTCGGTGGGTTGAGTTTTGCAGACATCCACAGTGGGCTTGCTGTCTCCTGGGTAGTTATATTTACTCTGCCTTTCCTTGCTGTTTTCTTTAACCTAAAATAAGATGCCCCAGACCGAAAGGAAAAAAAAAAAAAAAAAAGTGAGAATATTTTGCTCACAGTGTCTGGATAAACATTTCACTTCCCAACCCTTCAACGGAGTTCACGGGATGAGCCGTGGGGAGCCCATTGAGATGCAGCAGCTTCAGAGGCTGGAGAGAACTGTAGATGTGGTGGGGTCGTGTTCCCTTTATCTTCTGACAAGAGAGGTCTGCTTGGTCATGCCCCACACAACAAGGCTTGAGAGATCAAACCCCTTCCTCCTTGAACTAGCTCTCCCTCCGTGCTTCTTGTTAGGAGGATGTGGCTGTAATTAGCACGGCCCTTGCCCTCCCAGAGCTCCTCCTCAGGGACAGCTGCTGGCTGGAACCATCTATTTTTTCCCACCACAGAACAGCATTTGTGTGTGAACATGTTTTTTGCTGGGAGTTGAGCTACCTCACGGCAAGAGGGCTCCGTGCTCCTCCTCCCTGGGAGCTGGAATGGCATCCGGGAAGGCTGAGTTTGCCTCAGAGGAAAAGCAGTGATCTGTTTCAGCCTTTTGGCAGCAGAGGAGTCAGTATTTCTGAGCTTGGATGGGCTTTTTTGTACCTCAGACCACCTCTCCCGGAATTAAATGGAATGTTTAAATGTTATCAAGTGCAGATAGGGCTGAAATTACATCCTGCATCAGCTGCAGACAGGGCTGGCTGATTAGCCTTTCACATTTTGTATCAGTTTAAGAGCCAAAGATAGTGAGACCAGGCTTGATATCTCTCACAGACTCTTTCAGAAACACCCAGAGGATGAGCTTGGAGGAGATGAACCTCCATCAGCTCTCAGAGGAGCAGCCCATGGAGTCTCAGTATCCCAAAGAAGACCAACAACTACCTCAAGATGAGCCAACTGCACCATCCTCTGCTGGGCACTCTCAGGGTGCAGGCAAACCCCCCACCCTGGATCCTCCTGTGCATCACCAGCCCTTTTCCCTGGTTTTGGGGAATACTAGGAAAAACACATTTCATGCTGTCAGGAGAACATGGTCTGCTGAAGTTTTGGCACAAGTCTTACCTCCAGGTATCCAAGCAGCAAGTGGGCCTGTGCTCACAACACTTGTTCTCATCTGAGGAGGGCAGGAGAGATGCTCTCAGTGGGTCACAGCCATGGCAGAAAATGGGGCACCTGGTTTCCATGTAAACCTGAGTCCGGGTTAGACATTCCTTTCTTCTCTCACCTCCAAAAATGACCATGAAATAATTTAGGTTGGAAAAGACCTCTAAGATCATCGAGTCCAACCACTAACCCAGCACTGCCAAGGCCACCACTAACCCACATCCCCAAGTGCCACATCCACATGTCTTTTAAATCCCTCCAAGGATGGGGACTCCACCACTGCTCTTGTTCCAATGCCTGACCACCCTTTCTCTGAAGACTTTTTTCCTAATATCCAACTTAAAACTCCCCTGGTGCCTCTTGAGGCCGTTTCCTCTCATCCTGTCACTTGTTATGTGGAAGTGACTCCTCATCCTCCACTGCAGTGGTCTGGATGTAGGGACTTGGCTTTACAATCTTTCTTCTGCCATGGGGCAGAGCAGAAGGAAACTCTCTTCTGAGCATCAACATTCAGCCATTAAACCAGCCCTGCAACATCTCTCTGCTCTTTCTGGCTGACTTTATTTTGGTCGCCTTCTTATATTTTTCTTGACTAATCCCCTTCAAAACTGGCCTTAACAAAAATAACCTTGCCTCTGGAAAAAGAGCCCATCATCTTCTGCCCCTGTGAGCCTGGCTTGCACCCTGCCTGGGAGGTCATCCCAGCCCCAGGGGACCTCTGCCTGCTCCACCTCCAGGCTTCCCGCTGAGCCTGAGCCAAATTCCTGGAGATGTTGCAGAGAAAAGCACGTTCAGCCCTTTGAAACTCTCAGAAACCAGATGTCACCAGAGGCTGCCAGCCCGAAACATCTCGGTTGGCAACCAAAAGATGTTTATGCTGCTGGTGGGAAACGACCCACCGAGCGAAGGGAGCTCAGCAAGGGGAGGAGTTCAGCAAAAACAACGTGAGTCAGCAGCCAAAACGGGAAGTGATGGGTGATGATGATGGGCAGGGAGACAGCTGATGGATGGGGAGACATGAACAGCTGATCAAGAAGCACCTCCAGACTGGAGAGCAGCTTCAGGGATGCAGGAGCCTCTCCCAGAGCTGCTGCCCTGCAGCAGTGGGGCAGCCACAAGCTGTGCTCTGTCCGCCTGGAGAGGATTTTCTCTCCAACCCAATGATGGAAAAAAAAAAATGGTGTGGGTGGAATGGGGCATGGGTTAAGCAGCCTACCACAGTGCTTCTGATTTACCATTTATTTACCACTGGGATTTAAATAACCTGCTCAGGGCTGAATGTGAAATATGACTGAATCAGACAGACTCAGCTCAGCGGGTGAAAGCCTGAGAAGAACAAGCATCATTTCCTACAGCTCCAGGGTAAGAGTTATTTAAGGACAAGGACTTATCCAAGGAGAGCCCCACAGTGATCTCCAAACTGTCCTCACAGCCAGCTGGCTGGAAAAGAAACCATCTCATGCATTACTGAGGATTGGGAGCCTTTGGTCCCTGGTCCACTCTATTTTTCAAGGCAGAAGCCCCAGAGTTATCTACCTCCATTCCTTCCCCTCCCTCCCATACATTTTTCTGCTGGTGGAGCTGAGAAAATTTGTGAAATCCAAAGCTCTCACTACATCCATTGCAAAAACATCTGCAGCACAACATCTGCAACATCTGCACTATGTGCTAAACCAGATATCTGAGCTGTTCCTTGCACGTTTTCACACCACACAAAAGTGTCTAGAGGCCAAGATGCTGGACAAGACTGGCCCCTGCACCAAAGACCTTGCTGCAGGCAAGGAGGAAAGAAGGACTATAACCTCCAATTCCCAGAGGAAAATCAGAGGGGCCACAAAAAATAGGTGACCTCAGTCACTTTATAGCAGAGCCCTCATCATTTGACAAAGTTTCATGATGTTGTCTTAAAATAAAGTGGTCTTTTATTAGACATTTTCTTAGTGCAGCAGCAGGCTGAAACTCCTGTCATTGCACAGTTTAAAAGCCAGGCTGTAAAAAGCAAAATGATACAACCCTGATCATTAATGCATTTCCAAAAGGGGTTCTCACTTCTTTGCTCTGCCTTTCACAGCCCGGACGAGAAAAAGGCTTATGTGAGCAAATCTAAAATTAATCACCTGAATGTCTTACACATTCCCAGGTAACAAGAGCAGCGGTGAATCACTGTCTTTGCAAGATGCACAGACCTCAAAGGCAGCACTTCTCCTCTCTCCTCCTGCTTTTGCCCTGGATTTGTTGCTCCAGGAACAGAGCAAACCTCTCATCCTGACATGCAGGTGTTAGAGGCAGAAATCGGGCAGCCTCACGTGGGTGGGCAGAGACTTGTAAATAAATAGGATTCTACCCCTGAAGCAGGTTGTAGATGGCAGATCCCTTCCCATCACTCTGCCCCATCCTCATCCCTCCTTTGCTGCATTATCAGGAAGTAATGATCCTCCCTGAGCAGGCAGGATGCTACAGACATGTTTCCAGAGCCGATGTGATAAACAGGATCTGACAGCTTAGATTACCACCAGCACTACTAACATCATTTCTGCAGCCAAGTGAGATATTTAGACAAGCCGGGCCTTGGTTTTAAGTCAACAGTTTTACCTATGGAAAAGCAACATCCCTGGTGAGATGTTTCCATGGTGGAAAATATTCTCAGTGAGAGAGACCTGCCTTAGATCCAGATGAAAAAGAATTACCATCTCCATACACTCCACCACTGATCACTTTGGGAATCAGTGAGGGATAAAAGGCTGTTTATTGTGTGAGCATGAGCATTGGGGCGGGCTTGATCCACATCCCTTGGAGTCCAGAGGATTTTCCATTGACTCCAAGCAGAACCCAGGCCAGCAACACTCCTCAAAAATCCTTAAGGCTGTGGGGCAACCTCTGAGCTGAGAGGAAAGTCTTTCCAAACAGGGATTAATTTGTAAGGAGAACTGAGAGCTGCAGTTGTCCCACAGGGCCCTGGCCCAGCACGGCAGGTTTGATTTGTTCAATATTTATTTGAGCAATGGCTGAGTTTCACACAGACACTGCCTTGAAAACTAAGGGAGAACTTGATCTACAGCTTGGCAAAGCGTGAGCCTACTGCCTACCTGCACAAAGGCAGCCTCTGCCTGCCAAGAGCACAGCCTGCATTCCCTGGGATTTGGGCTGGAATTCACAATATCCTGCCTGCCAACCCGCCGAGCACATATCCAGCTTTTATCAAAGGGAGGGAGGAGATCCCTTAACCACGTCCAGTGTCTTTTGTTGCCCTGAGAACACCCTTTCCGGAGGGTTTGTCTCCCGTTTTGTTCCGTCTCTTCATCTTGGTGCTGTTATTTTCCACCCCTCTGGTTTTCCCAGAGGTGTAAGTCTGTGCAGGGGGTGAGCAGATCTCCCAGATCTCCCAGATCCATTGGGCCCACTTTCCCCCTGGAAGTTCATCCTTTGCAGCCCATTCAAAGGCATCTGTGCAGGGTAAGGGGAACCACCTCACCACACCTGGAGCTTTTTCCACCCATCCTGGAGGCACTGCAGAGTGTTCAGCCCACTTTGCAAACTTTTCCTTGCCTTTCTTGTTTCCCTACCACAAAACAGGCAAATCAGTGTTGCTCCAACCTCTCACAGCAACTCACCTTCAGGTTGAGAAAAACATCAGTCAAATCTGAGCCCACAAATGAAGAGGCTGGTGGAGTTTTAAGCAAAAGGTGAATATTTCTCCAAGGTCAGGGATGTGCATTAGACCACAGTCTGCATGGTGTGCGTGGTGCACAGGGGATTGGCTGCACAACAGCCATGAAGGAAGGCAGGAATAAAGATAATCCAAGTGGATGGGGAGAAGAAAGCCTGATTTCCAAGAAAAGGGACTTTGTGGGCAACGAGGAGACAGGATGGGAACAGCTTGTCCTAGGACAATTTGCAGCCTCTCTGGCCCTGGGACCACTCAGTGGATATCTCTGCTCTCCATCCACCAGCCTCTGGGAGGGGGGATGCTGGGTTGTAACACAAAATCCAGGGCTTCCTTGCACACCAAGTGCTGCAGACAGCATGGATCCAGGGCCAGAACAGGCAGTGATTCCTTGCATTTGGTGCATTTGTTGTTCCCCTTTTTTTTGCAGAGCTGAACAACTTTCAATCAGTGCCTCCAGCATCTTCATTAGAGGCTGCTTGGATGCCCCAGGCTGGCACTGCACAGCCTGGCCAGCTCCACGGGAGAGGTTTTCCAGGAAGAGCCCTCCAGGCTCCATTTGTTTTGTCTAAACTGGTAAGTTTTGGGAAGTCAGCTTAAAGCACTGCAGTTTGGAGACCCATTTCTCATAAACTCCTAAGGTCCCTTTTCTTCCAGCCCAACCCAACCCAACCAGACACATTTTGTTTCTAGGCTAAGATCCAGCGAAGAGTTTTCTTTCAAATGCCAACAGCAAGTTTTTACTACCGCAAAATAAACCTTGAAATACGATATGTTTAGATAAGCGGTGGGAATGCCGAGAGGCTCTCGGTGATTTGAATCCAGAGGTGTGAACTGCTCTGCTTAAAGGGCATTCAAAAATAATGGCACTGGGGCTGTGCTGTAACTTCCAGGAGGAATCGTGCTGGAGGCAACACTCAGCAGATCATACTGATGCTGGTTTGAATTATGGCCCTGCAAAGACAAGCTAGGCAGGAGCAAGAGGAGGCACATTATGATCAGCCCTGAAGCAACAGCGAGGTCCCAGGAAGTTCAGACCCTGAAGACATGCCCCAAACCTGCCTCCCAAGAGCTTCTTTCACAGCTCCAGAGCAGCACAACTGGTTGCAGAGTAATCTTCTCCCCCCACACATCCCTGTCTAAGTGGTTTTATACATCCCAGTGCATTTTCCCCCAGGCATTGTGCTGAAGGGATTCCCATGCTTCCAGAAATGCTCAGCCTCCTCCAGTGCTTGACATCACTACCGCCAAGGTACCCAGTTTGGACAAGATCATCTCCTGTGTAAGGAACATTTGCCTGAAAGTGAAACTGAGGAGGAGAGATCGTTTCTACCTCGCCCTGAAAGGAGGTTTTAGCCCAGTGGGGGTCAGTCTCTTTTCCCAGGGAAAAAGGATGAGAGGAAATGGCCTTGAGCTGTGCCAGGAGAGGTTTAGATTGGGTATTAGGCAAGATTTCTTAACTGAAAGGGTGGTCAGGCACTGGAACAGGCTGCCCAGGGCAGTGGTGGAATCACCATGCCTGGAAGTGTTCAGAAGATGTGTGGATGTGGCACGTGGGGACATGGTTTAGTGGTGAACGTGGCAGTGCTGGGGTGAGGGTTGCAGAGCTGTTGTGGGTTCTCACCACTAATGCAAAACTCCACAAACACTAAAGATTGTGGCTGAGTATTAGAAATTCTCGGGATCTGCCCAGAAAGGTAAGTCCTGTTGGAAATGGAAAACATTTGCACCCTGTAGCCCCAGATGGAGCAATTCCTGGTGATGAAGGGCCTGCAGCCTTTTGCACAGTCAGGATATCACAGGCTCCTGATTTCCCATCCACGATGAACTCAGCCACCCTGTCAGGACCCTGTGATGGTTCCCATCATCCCCACAAGCAACTACCCTGCCCAGACAGCCAGACATTGTCAGACAATTCAGCTCAGGGCAGAACTGCAGCTGTGGCGCAGAGCCAAGCCCAAGCCATGACCAATCTGGAAACCCCAGGGAGCCGGGGGATGTTTGAACTCATGTCCTCAATCCTGTCCTGTCCTCCCCTGTGGACTCAGGATAACTCTTTGAAGCACCCTGTGGTCGGGATCCAGACCAGCTGGGCAAACCAGTAACAAGCTAAATGGTGTTGCTGGGAGAAGGGCAGTGGTCAGCTGTGCCTTAGTGGAGCTTTCCCAGGGGAATGGCTGGCGGCGCGGGCGAACTCCCGTAGGAGCCACCACACACCTCCCCATCGCGTGCAAAGGGCATTTTGCTTAACTCAGCAAGGCACAACAACACAGCCTCAAATTAGCAGAGACAAAACAACACGAGTGGCTGCTCATCCCGCTCCCAGAGGAGAGGATAACACGGCAGGCACTCGGCAGATGTCGGCCACCTGGCTCCGGGCGCCGCGCGGAGACGCAGCAGCCTGAGAAACAAAACCGGCAAAACCTGGGCTCTGACGGCCCAGAGCTGTCCCTGAACCTTACCAAGGGTGGTGTGGGAACACAGCTCAGTGTTGCCCACCCTCAAACTGAGGTGCAAGTCTCGTCACAGTTAGTATTTTAGCTAAAGCCCCAGGTTCTGAAGCCGATGTGGTGATGGAGGTGGCTCCTCTCTTTATATTTCAGCCAAGTTTAGCCCCTGCTGTCTGCACTGGAGCTGGAGACACAGCTTCTTAAATATTTTAACAAATCCATATTTTGAAGATGGGCCCAGGGGCAATCTGAAAGCCACCCTAATGAGCTGTATTCAATCACCCAGGCCCCGTGGACAACTCCAAGACGTATCAGGTATCCTGCTCTGGCACTGAGACCCTGCCTGGGTTTCCTGAGCCTTTTGCTGTGAATTTTTCAGAAGAATGAACCCAAGTCCAGGAGTCCTTTCTATTTTTACCATGTTCCATCGCTCCCCGCGAGAACCAGACAAACAACCCCAAGAAATGCCTTGGAAAGTCTGGAGGACAAAAATAAATGCCCAGACTGTGGTTAGAGGGGGTGAGCTTGGCTGAGCCAGCTTGGGCTGGAAAACAAGCCAGCTGTTTTCTTTTAAAATAACGCTGGTGCCCAGAGAGGCAGAAGTGGCATCCCACAGGGCCAGGACAGCGTGGATCCACGAGGTGGGAAAGAAGGACAGGCTTGGACAACCCTGGCCTCAACACGCCCAGAGAAGTGTAATCCCAGCATTATATTAAAGAGCTTCTTTCTCTCCCTTTCTGCCTCCTCCTTTCTCTCTGCCTCTCAGCCAAGCCTACATCTGGATGCACCAAAAATAATCTTGGAAATCCTGTTTTCACCCAACTCCAGCCACCCACAGGCAGGGCTGGGGACCAGATGTGGGACACAGTGGCTTTACAGTAACGTAACCCACAGAAGATGTGGGTTTAATCTCCTGCAACTCTGGATAGGTGAGTGCTGAAATAAATAAAATGGATACTCTGTTCCAGTGAGACTCCACTTGCAAGTGCTGCATCCAGCTCTGGGAGCCCCAACATCAGAAGGATGTGGAGCTGCTGGACCGAGTCCAGAGGAGGCCATGGAGATGCTCCGAGGGCTGGAGCCCCTCTGCTCTGGAGCCAGGCTGGGAGAGCTGGGGGGGTTCACCTGGAGAAGAGAAGGATCCAGGGAGACCTGAGAGCCCCTTCCAGGGCCTAAAGGGGCTCTGAGAGAGCTGGAGAGGGACTTGGGACAAGGGATGGACAAGGGGGAATGGCTTCATACTGACAGGGTTAGATGAAATATTGGGAAGAAATCCTTCCCTGTGAGGGTGGGGAGGCCCTGGCACAGGTTGCCCAGAGAAGCTGTGGCTGCTCCATCCCTAGAAGTGTTCCAGGCCAGGTTGGACGGGGCTTGGAACAACCTGGTCTAGTGGAAGATGTCCCTGCCCATGGCAGGGGGTTGAAAGAAGATGATCTTTAAAGTCTACTCCAACCCAAATCATTCAATAATTCTAGGGAAAAAAAACCAAGAAAATAAAACTTGTGATTTCTCCAGACCTGATGGATGCAAAGAATCACCCCACTGATGCCCTACAAACCAACACACTGAATTAAGCTGGGCTCTGGGAAGGAGAAACATGTGAACCTGTCAGAGCATTGGGAGCTTTCTGGAAATATCTTGCTCCTTTCAGGGTGAGAAACCCAGGTGTGTGTGTGTGTAATAAAATCCAGGAGCAAGTTTTCTGGAAACTGAGATCAAGAAACAGAGGAGAGAGGAGGCACCAACATCTCTTTAGCAAGGAAAAAAAGGCTGTCTAAGTTAATAGGTACTAAATTCCCTGCTAACTCCTCTGCTGAACACAGGTTTGATCTAGAGCTGTTCGTGTGAGCATGGAAAGTGTCTTGAACAGGGATGGGGATGGATCTCCCAAGTTTTTACCTATCCCTAAATATTATGTCCTGTAGAACTCTGGATCTTAGTGAAGAATCCAGGATGCTGGCTCTGGATCCAGGCTAAGCTCCTGGCTGTCCTTTCTGGCAAAGCAAAACCCTCCTCTTTATCTGCTGTAAATAAAGATGCAGCACATCTTCTGTATTCTTGGTGACTCTTAAGGAATTCATGCAACCCTTAGTAGTCAAAATAATGAGATTGCCTCCTAATGTGAGATTTCCTTTGCAGGGTAAAGTACACCTAAGGGCTGCTGATGTAATTCTCTCATAGTAAGCTGATTAAATGCCGAGGAGTTAGAGCCTTTTATAATTTTATTACATTAGATTCCAGAGATGAAATGAATAGAAATGACCAGGCACTGAAGGAGGCAGAAATCCGTGCCCACAGATTTTAGAGACTATAAATTACATTCAGCCAATCTAGAGAGGTGTCTGCAAGAACAAATCTAATAATAGAGTGTCCGTCTGTTCAGCAATATGGATAAACTTGGGCTACAGGGGTTGTACAACATTAAAAGGGGAATTACAAGCAGGACCACAGAGAACATGGAAAGGTCGTCGCATCCCAAGGATTCACGCCGTCCCTTTGAGGAAGAGCAGGAGCCATTAGCACTGCCCAGCAACTGACAGCAGGATGTTATTACCGCCACTAATTACTTCTGGTGAGACATGAAGGTTTGCTAGGCTGGACAGAGGACATGATAAATCCATTATCCCTACCCAAAAGGTCTGAGCTGGACCACATCTCTCCGTGGGACCTCGTAAAGTCGTAGATTTGGCTGAGAAATAAGGATTGAAGGCTCTTCTGAGGAAGCCTGGATAACTCTGAAAGTCCAGGTAGAAACAGCAAAATGCTTCAAGGTGCAAATCTTGATTCTTTTCAGTCATCCTGGCCCAAAATAATTGATTTCACTCTGGCTTAGACAAGTCAGCTGGGACAGAGATTACCAGCAAGGCATCTGCTTGCTGAGCTCTCTCCCATTTTCCTTCGCAAGGAAAAGCTGGACTTATAAGTAGCTTCCAACCAGGGTCTTTGTGCCCTCTCTTGGGTCATCTTGGCCATCCTGACCACAGGGCCTGGTGTTTGCAGTTGTCTGACCGGGTGATTTAACGCTGCTCATCAACAAAGCAGGCGGAGTGAGCCGGACGGCCTCGTGCCCGCCGCGAAATCCGAGGGATATTCACGCGCCGATGCTTTACATTTCTTCTCCGGGCACCGCCGTCAGCAAAACGCTCCCGTATTCAGATGAGGGTCCCCCAGAAGGTCAGACTGAAACTGGCTTGCATATCTGAGCAAATATTTGTGAGCAATTTCCCCCATTATTCTCCAGGCTTTACATATGGCCCATTCAGCCGAGGAACGTGGGCCCCGTTAAAATATTTCTAGGGACGACTGCAGTGATTTTACAAAAGCTGCCTGAAAGCAGTTCCTAGGCTGGCTGTTCAAATGTATTTTCTGCAAACAAAAGTTTATTTGCTATGTATAGATAAATGCTGTCTGTGGGCTAATTTGGAAGCACTGTTGATTACCCATTGTAATGAGGCCTATTACATAATTAAAAGTGTTTTCTCCTGACTGCATTTTGCTGCTAATTAACATTTTATGCCATCTACAATGGACACTTTGGGCTGCATCAAAGACATTATTATGCAATTTTATCCTAAGAGCAGACTATGAATTATTAATTAATATCAAATCTGTTGATTA
The DNA here is from genome assembly GCA_035041135.1 of Platyrinchus mystaceus. Classification (NCBI taxonomy): domain Eukaryota; kingdom Metazoa; phylum Chordata; class Aves; order Passeriformes; family Tyrannidae; genus Platyrinchus; species Platyrinchus mystaceus. Next base: position 60,825,202 of record JAWWLV010000179.1, read on the forward strand.
AAGGGTAATTTGTAAGTAAGCCAGTCATAGCTGGGAACGTGCTTTACCCATAAATATTCCCCTGAAACACGGTCCAAAATAATATGGAGTAAGGAAAAGGTAAAAGACTGGGAGTGCGAAACATGGGAGACTGGGATCACTTATGAGAACCTCTGATGTTTGTCCAGAAATTCCTGTTGTTAGAGTTTTAATTAAATAGCGTCTTTTAAAACATGTCATGTCCCAGCAGGATTTGCAAGGTGAAAAACGTAGAATCCTTGATCTTTGAGCAAGTCAAAAAACAACAGGAACTCACTGTACAAAGTCACCTCAACCTGGAAGTTCAGATCAGAACTTACCCAGGTTGGGGGTGGAAGCAGCAGATGTTGGCAGGGGTTGGAGAACTTTTGCAGAAATTATTTTGCTGCAGCATCACCTTAAAAATTGAGCTGTGGGCCAGAGCAGGGCTGCAGTGTGAACTTGGGGAAGGTTGCCTGCCTGGTGGTCACTTTTATACAAGTGCATTTGTCTAAATACGGGTTCAGTTGGTCAAACCAGGCTGGATATGGATAAAGTCCTGACTTATTGGGGTCAGGAGTGGAATCCCTTCAACATGAGCCAATTCATCACCTGAACTGCCCACCATGGGTGATAACTGATGCACATCGGGCCCTGTAACCTCCAGCCCAGCAGCACCCCCTGACCCTCACCTGGGAGGGTGAACTGGGAGCTCTGGAGGGCAGCATTACCTGCTGGGATTGCCAATCCACCAGCTGGGACCCACAGTCACCCTGAACCAGCCTGTTTCTGTTCTGGGCCCAGCCTTGAAATGGCTGCAGCTCATCCTGAGGTCAGGAATGGTGGTATAATAATAGTGATAATAGTTGCTATTATTATTATCACTTAAATAGTTATAATAATTTCAAAAAGTATAATATTTATTGTTGTTGCTAGCATGATTGCTATTATTATTATTATTATTACTATTATTATTATTATTAAACACCCTGGTGATATGAGTGCTGTAGCATAGCTGGAGACACCTGAAATGCCCTCCACATGCTGCACAGATTGTGTCTGGGCAGGGAAAGGCAACAACCACACTGCTTTTATCCAGCAGGTGCCTGTTGGGAGAAACTACTTGCAGCAGTCTTGTTTACCAACACAGGCAGGCTGCAGGAGAGCTGTGTGTGTGTCAGCACCATGGGCACACTGCAATCAGGCTTTATGCTTAATTATGGTAAGGGAAAGGGAGAGGGAAGCCCTGGGAGTGACGGTGGTGCCTGCAGTGTGGTGCAGTCCCAGCTCTGCCCACGCTGTTTCTCACACCCAGGGTGATCAGAATGGCACGTGACCCGGGTGAGAAAAATAGCAAAATAGGTCATAAATAGAAAAATAGGTCAAGCAATTAACCACCACCTTCTGGTCTTGGACATCCACAGATGTCCTGGATGGAAAGGGCTTTTCTGAAAGCTAAGGGGGGGGGAGGGGGGATCCATGACATCTTTCCTTCAAAATCAGCTCCAGAATATCCCCACCTGCAAAACAGCGAAAATTCCCAAGCGCAAGCCCAACTCTGAGAGATGAAGTTCCTCTCCCTTTTCATCACAACAGCTGCCTGTGTGGACTCCCCCTCTGCACATCACACAGCCTGGCCACGGGCACCTTGTTAAGTCCAGGAGCAGTAACGAAGCCCAGGACCAATTAGCCCTTGTCCTCCTCGCGAGAAAATACACAGAGAAAATAATTGTTGGAATTCACAAGCCCTTGGATACAGGACAGTTAATGAGAGCAGCCCACTACAGAGACCTGTGGAAAGACACACCTATGTTTTCATCAGCCCTTTCCATTATGTTTTTCTCATTTTGGCTTCTCCCCTTATTTTTGGAGGGTGTAATGAAGAGCTCCTTCACTCATGCAAAAATGAAGCCAGACAGTAAGTAGAGAGGAACTGGAAGTTTTTTTCTTTACAGGGCTGGGTAATTCTACAGGCAGACTAAAGGAAAAGGGTGATCACAGCATTTATTTTACGCTCTATGTTGTCACCTCACCCTTAGCAAGGAGTTTTGCACTCTGGGTCAGCTGACAGGTCGTGTTTCAAGTGAAAACCCCGGCGCAGGAGACATCACTGATAGCAGGTCTCCCAGGTCTGGGCACCACTAAAACAAGGAGGTGCTCCCCAAAACTGAAGGGATGTTTGTGTGTACTCGCCAAAGGTTTATTTGTGGGTCTATGAGGAGAAGAGATCTTTTCTAACACATTTCTGGCCATCAAGACTGGAGGGGGAAGCACGAAAGCATTGACTGGATGCAAAAAAAAAAAAAGAAAAAAAGGTTTAAATTGTAGAAAAAGATCCCCTTCATTGCTATTTTTTTTCAGGATTTAAAATCAGTGCCTCACCTGGCTAATTTCTGCTCTTCAGAGAACAGTGGAGAATACTGGGGGTCCCCCATTCACCACCCAGGACAACCCCAGCTTCAGCATTTTCCCCTCCTCGCTGATGGTTCTCACAGTGAAACCAACCCATTCATTTTTAAAGCCATGAAAACACAGACCACATCCTCGTCTTCCTCCCTGGAAAGCTCTCCAGGCAGTTGAAGCCATGACAGATTTCCTGCTCCTGCCACGCAAGGCTGTGAACTTTTTGACCCTGGCCACTGGCAGGAGGCCAAGCCATCCTATGGACTGCAATACATATTTTTTTTTTTTTTTTAAATAAACATTTCACATATGAGAGCCTATAAATATCCGAGCAGTTTATGGCAGATTTACCACTCTCCATTTTTCTGATCTCAGCGCTGGGGCTCAAAGTTCAGCCCCAATCCAAATTAATACACAGCAGTAGCTTTGCATGTCAATTAGAGGGAGAAGGTTATTTTCTGGCTCGACCTCTGAGGTCGAGTGCTAATGCACTACAGAGAAACGCAGTGATCTATCATCCAAACTCCAGCCAGCACCACTTTTTCCTCCAAGCAGGGCTGGCAATAACTTACTGAACACCATCAGTCATTTCTTGGACGTCCTCTCAGGGGCATTCCCTGCGTTACTCCAGGACCAGGAGTCTTCATCCTCAGACACTGATTGAACACAACACTTTATTATTCATTTCATGGCATTAGCTTGGTACCCGGGTCATGGAGCAAGGCCCAGCCATGGAGAACAGCAGAAGTCATGCCCGGAGACTTTGTGGTTTGAGGACATGCCATGTCTTGATGGTGATGCAATAAATGCTCCTCCCTGCGGAGGGGCTGCTGAAAAGGGCAGCGGTAAAGGAAGGGAAACTGAACTGGGAATGAATTATGTCTGGGAGCAGTCAGAAAGCAGTGCTTTTAAGCCATTACATTGCCCTGTGTCGTGGGTATTGGAAATCAAGAGTCTGAGCTGTTCTCCTGCACAGACCAAGCGGGAAGGCAACATGGAATGATCCTTGGGATCAGAGATGAAGCCGTGACCCCAAAGAATGAGCTAACCGTGGGGACATAGGAAGAAGGGAGAGGGCATCCATCACTGCCACCTCCTCCTCTTCCTCCTGCTCTCCTCCTCTTCCTCCCTAACCCCAAACCCTGCGCTGGCCCCACAGCTTTACCTGTGATTCTGCTCTCCTGCATCACTGCATCCCCTTGTCTCGTTGGTGAGCCCAGGCCTGTGCCCAGGAGAGGCTGGGACAGGCAGCAGCCACCAAGATGCTGCTGTGAGCTTCCCCTGAGACAAAAAAGAATCCCAGTCCTCACCCCACACCAAGCTGCCTTCACATCCTGAGCTGCAAACTGGCAGGGATTTGTCCCTGCCTCCTTGGGTAAGGAGCTGGCTGCTGGTGAGCTGGGGCTGGGATCACCAGAGGGCAGGACAAGCATCACTGGGCTGATGTCCCATTGCTGCAAAGAGGGAGCTTCCAAAAGACATCCTGGAACATGGTGCAGCTCAGGATATTCTTTCAAAGGGGATATTCCAGGGCAAAAGGAAATAAAAAACCCCCAATCATTTTTGCCCAAAATGACCTTTGCTTTCCCAGTCTTTTCCTCCCTCCCTCCTCCTTTTCCAAAGGGAAAAAATTAGGCTGGGAAGAGGTGAAGAGCTGTAAAGTCTTCCCCCCAACACGGAGAACTGATGGCAGCCTATCCCTCTGGGTAACACGAGCTGGGAAGGATGCCAAAAACCCGGGAAATATTTCCAAATACCTGCCACACAGTGTGGGCTGTGCATCCTCAGAGAAAAACAAATCTGCTCCCCACGGATGCTCCTGAGAAAGCAGAGGTGGGAGACGGTTTATGGGGGAGGAAGGACCTCTCTGGACAGAGAGGAAGAGCAGTATGTACCTCTGCTTCCAGGAGCAAAGTGCCATCCCAGGTGCCCTTTAGGGTGTCTCAGAGCCTCGTTTGCCTTTTCCCCCCAGCTGCATATTCATCTGCTTAGATTGTAAATCCCTGGAGCCTCGTTTGTCCAATTAGTGCTCTCTGAGTCTCTTGCTACTGGCAAATAATAGGCTCTTCCATGCACTATTGCATTACCCAAAAGGAAATTACTTGGCAGATGAGAGCCAAGGCGTCTTAGTGCCACGAGGAATTGAAGGGAGGAGAGGGAGCTCCTGCACCTTAACTGGCCCTGACATAAGCCCTGAGTGCACAGGAGGGCTCAGCCCCGTCCCCTGCAGGGATGTGAGGTCACTTCAGTGCTGTTTTGGTGTTCTGGGAGCTGGGATTTGAGAAAAACTTGCCTGATCCATCTGTACCCAACAGCTTTGCGAAAAAAACGCTTACCTTCACTCCTCTCAGCCTCCACATCACAGGTGCTGTAGCATCCCACATCTCCTTAACAGTATTCCTTGCTTTGCTCCATGTTTGCTTGCAGCTTGTGAAAGTTAGTCCAGAAACCTCCCCTCCAGTCAGACCTTTTGCAGAAGGAGAAAATCATGTGAGTGGGTTAAAAAAGATTCCCAAGCACTTGAAGAATGAGAACATATTTTTAGCAACCACAACCAAAAAAAAAAAAACCTCTTTTTTTTCCTCCCTTTCCCTCTTTTCAACTGGTGCAGTTGATCCCTCAGTGAGAAGGATGTTGACACCACCAACACCCAGACCCCTCCAGCCCACTGAACAGGTGGCTGCTCCCTCTCTGCTGAGTGTAATCTTTGCGTGAGGCCACTGGAAATCAAATTAGACCTTAACAGATTTCCCCGTCTCACCTGCAGCAGATCATCCTACTTTACTTACCCAAATCTCTCCAAATCTGGTCCACGCATTTCTGGGTATCCGTTTGAGGCAGAACTGAAGGTACTGGCACAGATGCTGGAAATGGGTGGCAATTAAGCAGCAGACCTTGATAATTTGGGGCACCTGACATAGAATCATAATGTAGAATCAGAGACAGGTTTGGGTTGGAAGGGACCTTAAAGATCATCTTATTCCGCTCCCCTGCCATGGGCAGGGACACCTTCCACTAGACCAGGTTGCTCCAAGCCCTGTCCATCCTGCCCTTGGACACTTCCAGGGATGGGGCAGCCACAGCTTCTCTGGGCAACCTGTGCCAGGGTCTCCTCACTCCAACCAGGAGAATTTCCTCCTAAACTCTAATCTAAATCTCTCTTTTTTTTTATTTAAATCAATTCCCCCTTGTCCTATCACTATGACAGCAGAGCACCTTGCTGGAGACTCATCACGAGGTTTATTTGGGTGGAAAAAGAAGGGGCAAACATCCAGCATCCAGACACAAGAGCAAAGAGGGATACAACTGATGGAATCACCAATGCTGGGATTTAGCAGCACCACAGAGCCCAGGTTTTCCTTCCACCAGCCCGACATTTAGGTTAGACATATTTATTCCTTGACAGAGGTTTGTGGGCAATTTGACCTGTGCTAATTCTTCACCCCCAGCTGGGACAGAGCCACACACCAGAAATCAATCTGCCTTGCCTCCATTTCTTGTCTGGCTGCGTGCAGTTCCTTAGGAAGAGGCAAATGTGTCCTTCCCTGATTTATCATACATCTTTAATAAGTGCATTTTATAGTCTAGGTCATATCCTTTCCAGAGTGTCATTATTTTAGACTGGTTTTATACAACAAAAATGTGCTGTTAAAATGTCTTTCTCCAGAGGCCTCAACCAGCCCTTCGTTTTCCGCCTCCCTCGTGACTTGGAAAGCAGGAATTTCGTTTGTCAGTGTTGAATAAGACACCAGGATGACAGTACAAGTGCTTATAAAGGTGTGTAAAGTAATTGTGGCTGCAGCTGGAGTCTATTGAGTGTGGCTGGAACACCATTTACTCCCTAAGGAGGGGTTTGGATGTGCTGCCCATTTACAGCTTGCCAAAGCCTGCCCCTGGAGAAGGCTCTGTGCCCACAGCAATGTTCTTCCCTTGGCTCAATTTTGGCTTTACAGAGGGATAAAGGAGAACAGAACTGAGTTTGAATTTGCTGGAAAACTCTCCATCCACAGATCAGGCTGGTACTGAGGGAATTTAAAACTCCATCAGACTTCAGTGGGCATTGGGTCAGACCTTTAGTTGTTATCCAACTAAAACCAACACCAGAACTGGAAATAAGCCAAACCAAGAAATATTTGACCAAATTTTAGAATAAGCTTAGTCTGACCCCAGTTACTAAAACCTGAAGTTAATTAAAGCAGGGATTGATCTGAGCATAAACTCTGGATCAAACCCACCGGGATTTTAGGGACAGCTTGGAACACCTCCACCATGTGGCCTCCTTGCCAGATAAGAACAAGACTGAGAGTCAAACCATCCTTTCTTGGCTTTTACTGAGGGCCAATAACTTCCTTTTCCCCACGTTGTTCCCTCAGCCATCCCTCTCCAAACAGACCAAGTACTTCAGATTAAAACCAAGACCACACTGAAATTCTCTCCTCCACAGACCTAAGGGAGGAACCAGCACATCCTTGGCTGGTGGTGTTTGACAAAGTTTGGATATTTGGACTCTGCCCTCCACCTTTACTTACTTCTGCTAAAATCTGTGCATCCCAAGCCCTTCCCTACCTTTTGGCTGTGCTTTGTGCTCTCCAGGAGAATTGAGCAGGCTCTACTTACTTACTTACTTAAAGTAAGTTTAAATCTGGACTTGCAAATCTGGGGGTTCTCATTAAAAGAGGACTTTGATTTGGGACAGCAAAGTTTGGAAATGACAGAGGGATTCCCCACCACTTTTTCTTCTGCACTGAGGCAGGAGATCAGCCCTGACTGCTGGTCAGCACCGATGAAAGAAGCACATCATTTCATGTGAGATATCTGACCCTACATCTCTCTGAATGGGAGTAGAAGGAAGGGAGGAAGAAAAAAAACACATGGAGCTAGATTAGGAAGCTGCAGAGGGCTGGAGGACACAGAAAGGTGAGCCAAAGCCTCCAGGACAGCAAACCTGCAGGATGTGCATGGCTACAGCCCCCAGGCTTCTACCCCAGCACCAAGCCCCGTCCTCCTCCATCCAGGACACCACCACATCCCACCAAGACATTTCAGGAGACCCTCTGCCAATTAGCAAACCTGAAATGAGCCAGACTGAAGGATTAAATAAATTAAGACAAAGGCTGACAGTGCCTGTTAACCAGCTCAAGGCAGAGTAAATATTTGCATGCTGGGTCTATTTTGCTCTTCCAATACATATCCCCCTGTCAGTGGATAAGCCAGGAGATTTCTCCACTCAGACAGAGGTCTGCCTTCACCAGGAGGATTTCACATGGATCCTGCTTCCCTCTTTTCTCTGCCTTACTCCAGAAAGGAATGGACACCCACCTGCAAAGGACACATTTCCACACCGAGGTGGGGACAGGATGAGCCATGGGCCATCCCAAGGGGAACTGCAGAGCAGAGGCTGGAGAGGAGCTAAGCAGGGATTTATGGACTGAATTTGCCTTTTGAAGAGACAGTTGGAGGAGTATCTGGCATTAATGCACTTTTAAAAGTACTAGATGCTTTTATTTGGGAGTCTGCTCTGTTTTCTGGGAGCACCACCAGGAGTGCCAGGGGTTGACTGAGCTGGCACTGGTCCCATGAGTCCCATGTCCATGCAGTGGACAGCCTGGAATGATGCAGGGAATGCAGCAAACAGGAGCAATCCCTGGCCTCAGGGAATGGAAACATACAGCTGGGTCATGGCTACAGTGCCTGGAGCTGGTTCTGGAGCTGGTTTTGCAGGTTCTGGGTGAAACATCAGACAGATAAAGCTGTCAGAGATGGCCACTCACCTCTGTTTGAAAGATGCTGCCTGTGACAACTGGTGTTTAAGGGTCCTTGCTCCAGAGCAGGACTAAGAGAACCTTTCCCAGGCAGTGGGAAATGCCCCACTATTGCTTCAGCAGACAGAAAGAGATACTATATTTATTCCTGCAGTCACATCGTAGAGAAAACAGGCGGAAAAAAATTTCCACATGAACTAACAGGGTATATATATATAGACTCACTCCCAAATACTCTCCCTTCAGCTAAAAACAAGACATCTGCTGTTGCACTGCACACTCAGCATCACACAGAAATTATTCCTGATGAGCCTAAAGAGGAACCGAGTGAGTCACGGCTCCGTCGTGGAGTTGGTTTTTTCTCTATTTTGAAAATATTTGCTCTTGAGCAGCACTGTTGCTTTTGTCATGCCTGCAGACCTGTGTCCCTCTGTGTGCAAGGGCAGAGGTGTTAAACTGGGGGATGCAAAGGACATCCATGAGTGAGTGCACAGCTATGGAGAGTGGCCCAGGTCGTGCTGCCCCGGCCACTCTGTGCCCACAGATCAGGCACTGAATCCTGGCACGAAGCACCAAGCAGCAAAACTCCCAAGAGCTGCCACTCTCCCCCTGGAGATCTTCTCCCAGCTCAGGCTTTTAATTAGGTGGGTTAAACACTGTTGTCTCCACAGCCATCGTTGCCATCAGGTAGTGGAAGAGGAGGAGAGGCCGAGTCCACCTGCACTGGATCTGATTGATGTCATGAGCCCGTAATATATTCTAGACACAGATCTCAAGATGTCTAAATCCAAGCTCCCAGGAATCCCAAGATTCCCTGCCCGTGGCTGGGAGCTTGCAACTCAGCCATCTTCAAGGTCCACTCCAACCCAAACCGTTGTGTGATTCTGTGTCTGACACTGGTTTAGGCACCAAAGCACTTGGGAAAACAACTGCTCCGTGAAATCGTGGGTTTCCAGTCAGTGCATCGTGGTAATTTTAGCACTCTGAGCTTTCAGGAGGATGAGCTGAAGCTGTGATTCATGGCTAAGTCAGCCCTTGGCTCCATGGGAAAGTCTATGCCTTGGATGCTGAGCTTCCAGGCCATAATGCCAATATTCTCCCTTCACACACGGCCATACCCCTCCACATCCAAAATCTGAATGACAAGGAGCTGGGGAAGGACCCCCATGGACCCTCTGGCAGGCTTGGCCCAGGTCCACTGCACACCAGCACATCCCCCATTCATGGCAAATTGCTTTAAGGAACCAAAAAATCACCCAGTTTGTGCTAAGAACAGGGAGAGCCTGTTCCTGACACCACATAAAAAAGCTCAGCTTATTGTTGCAACAGGTTTTTCCAACATTTCTGGCTCTGGTAAAACATTTTAATAACCCTGATAATATTTATCATGTGGTTAGGGGTGTTTGGGCCAGAACAAGCCTTAGCTCCAGCTGGCAGAAACCCCAGTAACTACTCTCTCTCGATTATGAGCTGATGTCCCTCACTCTCATATTCCCTGAACTGTCCCCAGTGATGGGAAGCAGCACTAAGGCCTTTGGGAAAAGCTCTTTTAATGGCCTGAATGACTTGGGCACATAATGCCACATAAAGCCAAGGAGGCTTAGGGCCAGATGTTTTATAGCAATTCCAGCATGTAAACATGTTCCCACGAGGGTTTCAACAGAGCCCCAGGGAATTACCCAGCAGAAAGAGGTACAGCAGCTCCCAGAGGAGGCACTGACTGGGATGGAGTGAAAGGATTCAGTTCACTGAATGCCATTGTGGCAACTGGATGCCACCACCTCCACTTGCCAAGGGTGGGTCCTCCTATTCTATAGGGGCTGCAGCAAATTTCTAAAACCTCTTATCCCGCCAGGACCTCGCCAAAAAGCCTTATATTAATCATTTCCTTATTAAGATGACTGTTTCAGCTCCCTAGGAGGTGTCACTCAAATGGTAGCAGTGCCTGTTGGAACGTGCAGCTCGTCGGTGGGAAACGGGTTTAGATAAACAGGATATTCCCTGTGGGCAGCTCTTGCATCCCCCAGCAAGCAGGAAAGAGGTGGATTCCCAGAGCAGACTATTTTCCACATAGAAGTAGGTGGACAGAGGGGGCTGTGCTCTTCCTGTTATGTGAGCAGAGTTTTAGGTGGGTTACTCTTCTATTTTTTTTCCATTTCTCTCGGTCATTTCGGATTTATTTCGTTGGTTTAGTTGAACACCTGAGTGTGCCACACCTATTTATTTATTTATATTTATTTATATTTATTTATATTTATTATTTATTTATTTCACCCTGGCTTCAGGATCTGTGATGTGTGCATGTCTGCTGGTGCACGTGCACCGGCCCGGGATGGTTTTTACGCTGCTTGAAAAGCGTAAAAAAAGGTCAGAAAGGGCTCCCAGCAAAAACATAAGCATAGCTCCACGTGGTGGAGGAAATAACAATGGGGAGAAAACCATCTGCTGAAGTCCCAGGTCACAAAAACAGCTATGCACACATCCCCTGTTTTTTTTTTTCTCTCCCAATAGTTAGGGATTCAGTCCCAGGCCGTGATCAGCACCAGGTAGCTGTGTGATAATCCACGCACTTGCCTTCTTCACCTGTATTTCTAATTTGCAATTTCTAGCTGTTGATGAAATCTTGAACCTAAAACAAAAAAGTTTGATACAGAGCATCATCCAGGCTCCAGGTGGAACCACCCCACGCTCCCCATCACCAGCTCTCGAGGGCAATCAGGGCTGGTGGTGTTACTCCTGATCCTCGTGGGACTGCAGGAGAAAAGCCAAGGGGAGGGATCAGGGCTGTGATCGGGTCTCTGACAAGGTGCTGGAGCACCTTAACCATATTGCACTGCTCAGGAGACTGCGTGGTACAATTAAGCCAGAGGGCAATCAGGAGAATGTGCTCACCAGGAGATGTTCACACTCCCAGGATGTCGGTGGTTGTGGGCCTGCCCAGGGGGACACGAGTCCCTTGGGAAGGAGATGAGCAGCTGATAAACATCCCAGCAGTGATTTACCTTTCCACATGGTAGAATCATGGAATCATAAAATGGTTGGAAGTGAGCTCAAAGCTCATCTTGTTTCAACCCCTCCTGCCCTGGACAGGGACACCTTCCACTAGACCAGATTGCTCCAACCTGGCCTTGGACACTTCCAGGGATGGAGATTCCACAGCTTCTCTGGACAAGCTGTGCCAGGGCCTCATCACCCTCCCAGCCAAGAATTTCTTCCTAATCTTTAATCTGAACCCACCCTGTGACAGTCTGAAGCCATTCCACCTTGTCCTGTCACTTTAGGCCCTTGTCCAAATCCCTCTCCAGCTCTCTTGGGGATGTTGGGGGGAATTTAAAGGCTGAGGGCAGAAGGAAACAGTATTTGCTATCCCATTTAGCCACATGTGTGGTGCACTTGAAACATCATCCCTGGGAGCAGCACATGGTGAAGCCTGGGCTAAGCCACTGACTTTTTCTTCCTATAAAAACAGGAACATTCCACAATGGATTAAAGGACTTCAACAAGCTCTTTTACCCTGTGGAGAGGATAAATTCAGCAGGAAGGGGAGGGATAGGCTGAGTACCAGGAGTCAGAGCATTGACTGGTGTAAAATTGGCTTTGGTGGAGCTGTGCTGATTTATTGCAGCTAAAAATCAGAGCTGAGGTGGGAAGGAGCAGCCAGCAGAGAGTCATGGAAAAACATCTCTGCTTGAGGGTGATGCAGCTTTGGAACAGGGGGCCAGGGTGGCATCTCTCTCCCCAGGGGTTTTCAGGGCTCACCTAGTCAACAGGAACCAGCAAAATTCCATTTCCAGGAGCAGGTTGGATCACAGGCCCCCAGACCTACCTCCCCATCAGCACTGGTGTGATTATGGAACACTTTGGGTTGGAAGGGACCTTAAAGACCATCTCATTCCAACCCCTTGCCACAGGCAGGGACACCTTCCACTAGACCAAGTTGCTCAAAGCCTCATCCAGCCTGGCCCTGAACACTTCCAGGGATGAGGCAGGATCCATGTGGTTTGCTCTTGAAGGACACAACACAGTGTCAGCTCTTCCCTGTTGGCTTGTCCCCAGGCATCCCAGGATGGTGGGGGGGGGACACCCAACATGTTGGCACCCTCAGACCAGCAACATTTCCTGTAGTCTCCAATGTGCCAGACCCAGCCAGGCCAACTGTCCCCTCGTCAAGGCAGAGACCCCCGTGGTCCTTCAGCAAACCCTGCTGTGACCACTGAGCCCTGAATCTGCTGCCACACCAATTACCATCAATAACAAGCACTACAACAAGTTGATGGGTGGCCAAAGCACACCAAGGGACTTTCATCCCATTCTCAGGGATGCAAGAGTGGGGCTCGGGTCCCTTGAGCTGGACAACGAAAACACAGCCAGGGTTTTCAGGCACTCAGCCTCTGCAGCTGTGAAATAGCTCCAGGAAGGCTCATGGCTCTGGCTCTGGAGCTTTTTTGGAAGGCACAGCTCCTCAGCCAGTGCCTGAGGCTGCAATACAGAAAGGAATCTGAAGCAGCATTGGATTTCACTGGGATCTGAGCCCCGTTCCCCTCAGGTCCTTCTCAAAACCCTCAGCCAGCAGAAGTAAACACGGCCCTGAGAAAGCAGCATCACTTTATCAGCAACAACACCTCTTGCAGATTGGTGCTGGCCCTCCAGCTCCATGTACCTCAAAATACTGCTCCCAGGGCGGCCAGCTCCACCAGGACACCTTTCCACCACATGTCCGTGCACCAACAGACCTGCTGCTGCTAATTACCCTTGATATTAACGCTGTCAAGAGCTCCTAAGCCTGTAATTAGAAACAAAAAGAGGAGATAAATAGGTGGCAGGGGGAAGACTGGGAAGCGTGAGCTGCTCCAGGTCAGCAGTCAGGCTGGAGAACATGTGCAACAAGAGACCTTCCTTCATGAGCATCATTAATCTGGATCCTTTAACTGGGAGTTTGGAAGGAGCCTTTTCCATCTGTCTTCAAAGAAGAAGGGCCAGAGCTGCCCTGAGGAGGCTGGAGCAGGACAGCTGCTGGCTTGTGGAATGAGTTCCACCTTCCCTCACTGTGAGCAGCCTCCTGGACAAGGGACACACATCACAACATGTCCCTGGCCCTTTCCCTCCTGGCTCAGCCCAGCAGCCCCGGGGGAGGATGAGTTTCCATTGCTTCTTTCAAGCCTTGCTGCTGGTTATTGCTTACCACTGTATCAGCCATCAGAGTTCCCATGAAAACACTGAATAGGACACAAATTGCAAATTAGGCTTTAATTAGAAGCTGGCACCTGCTTTCTGACCAAGAAATACAATGAAGATGTCTATATGTTGCTATGGCAGTCCAGAAACATAGATTTCTGTTTCGGGACCCTTTGAAGACAAATTTACTCAGCACTATAAACTTGTATGCCAAAGTGATTAACACTTTAATGCTAATATCAAGCTGGACCAGTTACACACATTTTATTCATTAGAAGGCATCATTTTTCAACTGTGTCTTATCAGTATGTAAATGAGATTTTGACTCAGTCATTGTCTGCTCCCAAAAGCGCAGCCAAAGTGAATTCAATTAATGCGATTTACATCCCAATGTGACACGGGAGGCTGTGCAGGGCTTGATAAGGCAGCCAGATGGGAGCTGTGCTCCCTGCACAGCCCTGCCATCACCCTCCTCCTCCTCCCAGCTCCCTGTCTTTGCTGGGCAACCCCAAAACAAAAAAAACACTTGGCCAACCCCAACCCAAACGTATTTTTCCCCCCTTGATGCTCCTGCTGGCAGGAGACACTGCTGGAACCACTGAAATGGCACTGAAGCCACTCAGGATCATTTCAGGACAATTGAGGACAAACTCCAGCCTTTCTTCTCTGCTCAGTCAAACCCTACAGATGTGCAAACCAACTGGTAAAGCTGCTTCCACTGCAAGGACAGGCCCTCACAAGATCCTGGCTTAAAAATCCCTCTAGTTTTTCCCCGATTAGGGCCAAAATCCTGATCCTGCTGGTGCCAGACTGGAGGATGCCCGATTTCAGTGCTGGCACAGCACAAGGCAAAGATTTCAGTGTAAACACTGACGTAGGGTTGATGGACTAAAGGGAAGAAAGACACTTATTATCTCCCCTCACCCTGTACAGCATCTTGCGGTTGTTTAACCAGAAACCTGAGTTTCACTTCATAGCTCAGGATTTTCCCATGGGTCTCACAGCTCCTGACACCTATTTGGCCAGAGCTGGCTCAGAAGCAGGGAAAGCACAGACAATCCCCTCCTGGGAATGACCCCATGGACATCTCATCAGTGCCTGGTCAGAACGGGACGTGGTTGGGTCTAAGGGTCACCCCCAATCCCCAAAAACAAGGCTCTTAAATGCAAGTAACTTGCCCAAAAGTGCTACTAATATACATGGTAGATGCAAGACCATGTACCTAAGAGCCCAGGAGTTAACAAAAAGAGCCTTTTCCTTAGGTGACTGAGCTTCATCTGGAATTTCAATAGGTGTTCCTGCCCTTGCTGAGCCAGGACCCTGCCCTGAGGTTGCGTGGAGGCACCTCCTTGGCTGGAGGTTTGGAGGGCTGGGTGTGAGGCTGAAAGCCACCACTGCCAGGCCAATTTGTTCACAGAGTAACAAATTTTCTGCTGAAGGAATGAGCCCTTGATAAGATTCCCAAAGCAGGCACTATTTATTGCTTTTGTTTATCTAACGCTTCTCATATCCAGGTAAATCACTGACATCTCTCCTGACCCCAATGTTTGCCCTGACCCCGACCTGTGCTTTACCCACCCCTTGTGGATGCCCCTGTTTGGGCACAGGGTGGGTCCACAACACAAATGCATCACGTGGCTCTGAGCAGGGTCACACCCCGAGCTGGCAGCCCTGGCACGGCTGGGAACACGTCGGTCAAGCAAAGCCCACACATCCATGACAGCTAATTAATCCAGGGAACGTCCAGCCCTGCTGCTGGGCTGCATGGGAAGAGCCAGGAGAGCAAAGTGGTGCTTGGCTGATGCTGTAACCAAGAGCCACCCACCCTCTGCTTGCAGTTCTGCAGGGAGCTGGATTTGTCCCCGGTGTCCCTGGGCTCGCCCTGCCCGCTGTGCCCTCCGTCCCTCGGGAATACCCGCCCTGCCCCTCCCCTCTCACTTCCCAAAATGACTCTCATTTTCTGGGGTTGCACAGCTCATTTTCATGATTTGCATCATGCAACGTGGGAAAGCTTTTCCAGGCCCATCCCTGTCCTGTTTGCTCCCCTTCACCTCCCACCCAGGCATGGATGCTCATGCCCTGCCTCCTTACGTTCCCTGGCCCATTTCCACCTCCTGCATCCCTATCCCCACCACCGCCCTGATCTGACCATCTTGCCCACAGCACCAGCAGCGATCCAGCCCAGCTCAATTTGGCTGCCAGGCGCGGATTTGGTTGGGCAGACCCCTCGTGCTGAGCTCTGAGGCAGAGAACCACCACTAATTCACGGTGTGCCACTCTGCAGCCAGCCAGCACCTTGTTATCCGTGAGCAAGGTTAAGCTTTTTCCACAAATGAAACATTCCACGAAAATCATTCACCTTAACAGAGTGATTGTGGGAGAAAGCAAAGAGGAAAAGACATTTCTGGAGAGGCAAATTCCACCTGGGAGATGGAGCAGTCCCCATGACCCCAGACACAAAGTCAATTGTTGCTCAAAACCTTCCTTTTTCGGGTTCAAAGGACAGGCAATAAGCAACTTTAAATTACCGCTGGGCCTTAATGAAGTTGCATTCAGCCCGAGCAGAATTGCCTGTTTATTCATGCAAATTCACTGTAACCAGCTTAGGCACATTATCCAGCGCCGGGACCTGCGGGAGATCCCGGTTGCCTGGGGGAGATTAGGAGAGGAAACTCGGGGAGAGGGAGCAGCTAAGGTGCTCCCAAATATTCCGGTTAATTCCCAGATTGGCCTCGCATTAAGATAATATAATGGGCCCTTATTGTCTGAGTGCATATGAGTGTTAATGATGGGCAAAGTCCCCGAGGGCCTGGGACGGGCTCCAGCTGAGCACGTCCAGCCAGGGAAAACAGCCCCGCATCGATCAGCCCCTTCCCGGCCTTAATCAATACCTGCTTTGACTACGTGGAAATGCTCATTTATCTCTTACATGCAGATAATAATGAGATTGCTGAGGTGACCGGCTGGAATAAACCCCGGAGGATGCTAACAACCCCCTCTGAAGCCAGCATCGCTGGGAACTCTCATTTCTCCTTTCCACACGGTTGCAGATTTTAGATACAGAACCCTGGTGGCTTGTGCTGCCTGAGGAAGGCAACCACAGGCAGTTTCTTGCCAGAGCACACAGGGTCAGGGCCCAGACTGGCTCCCAGGGTTTGCTTTAGAGAAATTTGGGCACCCAGTGCCAATGACCCTCACCCAAGTACCCTCTCAGGCATCCTGCCTCCCAGGCAGGACAGGACAAGGGGAAACGGCCTCAAGTTGAGCCAGGGCAGGTTTAGGTTGGATATTAGGAAAAATTCCTTTACCCAAAGGGTTGTCCAGCACTGGAACAGGGTGCCGAGGGCAGTGGTGAAGTTGCCATTCCTGGAGGGATTTAAAAGATATGTGGATGTGACACTTTGGGATGTGGTTTAGTGGTGGGGTTGGCAGTGCTGCATTAATGGTTGAACTCAATGATCTCCAAGGTCTTTTCCAACCTTAATAATTCTATGACTCTATGAATCTCAGCAATCTCCTACCTGTGAATCCAGAGCCCTTCCTGCAGTCCCCCAGGTGGGACTGACCTCATCCAAGGTGGACTTTCTGCCCCAACATTGGCCACCAAGGCCATGCCTGCCCTGGAAGAAAAGGGTGCTGGCAGGACACAGCTCAGCTGGTCCTGAGATAAAGGTTCAAAATGGGTCAGTGAGCCCATCCAGGATTCATCTCCATCAATGGGATGAGCCAAACATAGAGATTTACATGCAGGTACTGAGGGGAGCTACTCCTCTGGTGGTTGGTGGTCCCACAAGTCCAGAGGCTCCTGCAAGAGTGTCTTGGGGAGAAACTATTTAGAAGAGCATGTAAATAGGACAGGATAAGGGGGAAAGGCTTCAAACTGAAAGAGAGTAGGTTTAGAAGAGATATCAGCAAAAAATTCTTCCCCGTGAGGGTGGTGAGGCCCTGGCACAGGTTGCCCAGAGAAGCTGTGGCTGCCCCATCCCTGGAAGTGTTCAAGGCTGGGTTGGACAGGGCTTGG
>JAWWLV010000179.1:60857187-60914754 GCA_035041135.1 Platyrinchus mystaceus
AGCACCTTCACCCCCTGATCCACAGCTTAATCCACAGAAAATCAAGAGCCTGGAGACACAACCAGGTTTCCATCTCCACGCTCACACTGTCTTTGCTCCTCCAAAGGCTGCACCCAGAGGATCTCCAGGCACTGCTGTCCCTTCCAGGAGCATTTCTTCCTTGAGCAAGGAATCACCAGCATATAAAAATCCACCTTTTCAAGGAAAAAAGGACATTGCTTTACGGTCAGATCCCAGTTCTCACTGGGACATTACCTGTGCCAAGCTCCGGGAGAGGGAGGCAGAGGATTAATGCAGCAGCTCCTCAACCTGCTCTGCCTTCACAACCACAGGGAGGAGAGACAAAGATGAATCCCAGAATGATTTGGGTTGGAAGGCACCTTAAAGATCATCTCATTCCAACCCCCTGCCATGGGCAGGGACACCTTGCACTAGACCAGGTTGCTCCAAGCCCCATCCAACCTGGACAACTTGGATACTTCCAGGGAAGGGGCAGCCACAATCAACTCTGCTCTGCTTGGTACCTGTGCAACCTGTGTCTCACCACCAGCTTTCCCAGGGCCTTGGAGAGCAACTGCACACAGGGAAAGAGGCTCATGATGGAGGGGACTCCCTGGTGTCCATTTCTGCACGTTCTCCAACTGGCAGTGCTCATGTCAGGAAGGCTCTGAGCACCCCAAGTTACCCAAATATACTGGGATAATTGTTGACTGGTGAGCCCAAGGAGGATGGGAAACAGCTCCTTGTGAAGATTCCCAGTGCCCTTATCCCTGAGGGGAGGGAGAAGAGCAAAAGGACACTGAGACCCAGACACAGAGAGGAGCCAGAGGAGAGTGTCTGATCCAGGGGAAGGCTGAGCTTCCACCCAAGCACACATCAGGACAAAGATACAGGAGCACAGACTCAGGTCTGCTTCCCACAGCCAGAACCTGCCTCCATGGCCAGGCATTTTACCAAGTGACAGCTTCAGAGGAGCTTCCAGAGGGGTAGGAATGCAACCAGAGCAACACCACAACACCCCCAGCCCAAACTTACCATCACTGAAGCTCTTGGGTTACATTCCTGAAGTGTTTTAATACAGTCAGACCTGCAGGGATCCATTGAACTGCTACTTACCCCCCAAAAATAGGTGTCTGGACACCTGCCAAAGGACCAGCCTTTGACCACAACCTGGGCAAGTGCAGAGACTCTCCAGGGTTCAGGTTTTCCTTTGGGGGTGTCCCTGGCACTAGAAATGCTTTCTCCATCAAGCCACCTGTAAAAGTTAGACTAATAGCATTTAATTCCACGAAATAACATCTCCAAGGCACATGACAGCTTAATGGCCACAGCTGGAACCCGAGGGGAGCTGCTTTTGTGAGGAAACCAGGTTTTTCAGTTTTCTCTCCCTTTTCTGAGCTACTTCACAGCTCTCAGCAGGACTTGCATCATCCAGGAAACCACTGGGTCTATGTAAGGGAGAGACTTCTTCGTCTCCTGTCTGGTCAAAGGGGGTGAGTGACAAAGGGGCAAAACAGTAACCAAAGAATAAAAAGGCACAGAGTGTGAAAAGCTCAGGGTGAGCAGTTTGAATTATTTTGCCTCTACAATTAACTCATTTTGACTCCTGTTTTATTGCCTTCCCATAGATCATCATGTCCTCAAGTGTTCTGAAGAACCAAGCAACCACCTCTCACCTTGCCCACTGAAGTATCCCCTAGAACTGAAAATCCCAAAGCAGGAGGGTCCCTGATCTCCCCACACTCCCAGGAGAATCCCTGTCCTATCAAACTCTCTCCCCAGATTGGTTCCCAGCAAACAACAAGGTAACAAAGCACCCAAACCCCCTTCCCAAAACTCCTTCCACCACAGACTCCCATCCAGGAGGCAGATCCAGGGCAAATGGAGATGCTCTGCACATGGATTTGCCACAAAATCCAGTGTTTCTGACTATTTCTCTCCCTTCTACTCCCTGATTTTTCCCAAAGATAACACAACAGAACCACACTTTGCTTGATGGTTTGCTGGGGAATTCTTGTATTCTTTAAAACCTCAGTACCTTTTCTTTAAAGCAAAAACTTGCTCTGCAGTTGGCAAGCTCCACAGTTTGTCTCTTCTCAAGCTGGTGCCTCCTCTGCCCAAAAACAAAGTACACTGGGTGCAGCCTGATGCTCATTTTGGGGAGGGGAGAGGTGGAAACCTCACCTGAGTCACCCACATTCACTTAAAAGAAGAGAGCAGGAACACCTTGAATAATAGCATCCCTTTATTTGCTGACACCATTACAAAAACTGATTACATTAGCAACAAAAAAAAAAAAAAACAAAAAAAAAAAAAAAGGAGTGTTTACTTGAGGTTGAAGTCAGAGGCAGCTAATCCCAAAAATGTAATTAAGTAAAACAGTGTACAACATCAGTATTAAAATGTCATATCCCACTGGTGACTTTACCACGTTGGAGTTTTCTGAACAAGTTTTATTGAGCAAAATAAGACAAAAGATTATGTGTTTACTGTCTCTCCAGGAATGTAAAGGTCTAATTATCCAAACAGGTTTGTTTTTATTATAAAACTAAACTCTGGAGGTGTCTACAGAGTTGGGTTTTTTTCTTTAAATCAGTAGTCTAACAAGGATTAGAAAAGACAAAACTCTGTTCAGTGTTTCTGACGAAGTAGAAAGGGTGAAAACATAAATAAGGCTTTAATTTGGCAAAATATAATACAATGCCTTCTGCTATCCTCAAATTAACGATTCCCCCGTGACTTCACTCTGCAAGAGAAACACAAACACCACGTCAGACGAGCAGTTCCCGAACACAAATCCACACCCTGACAGCATTTTGTCGGTGTTGGCCAACAACCAGTCTCAGAGGAACAAGCCAGGATGGTGGAGGCTGAGAAGGAACAGCCTCCCAGAGCAGAGCCAAGGTGCAGGAAGCCCCTTCCTCCCACCTGCACCAAGCCCATCCTATAAGGAGTCCTGTAAGACTGGGCTCATCCCACCCTGAACCCCATTAGCCTCAAGACCAGCTTTGCTGTCAGTGCTGTGTCACAGAGGCAGGAGCACAAAAAATACCTAAATCAGGAATAAAACAAGTCCCCCTCCTCAGCAGATGAGAGGGAGCTCTGACACTCCTTGTAGCAGCTCATTCAGTGCCAAAGCTTTGCTGCCTCTCAACCCAAACACTTCATTTTAAGACCTGGATCACAACCTGCACGAGCTGCCTGAGAAAGCTCAGTTTTTCAAGTTTATCCAAACCTGACATTTAAGAAGTTGACCAGCATGATGCAGTCAACCACAAAGGCCCATGTTCCCAAACTGGCTGTGCTAGAAAATAAAAGCCTTGTCCACGTGTCTGTAATTGGATGAAGAGTTCATGCCAGACTGATGCTTCAGGATACTCACATCCCTGTGACCACTGGGAGCCAGTGCTGGTAGCTCAGTGAAAGCCCAGTGGGTCACTTTATATCCTCCATCCCAAAGCAATCAGAGCATGGAAGTGCAGACAGTTTGCTGGGATGAAGGAAACAAGGCACAGACTCTGGGAGCACAAAACTTCAGGTGACTTGCTGCATGAAGGGAGGGGGATACAAGATTAGTCTCAGCTAACTGATGTGTGGATCCATGGAGGAACAAACCCAGGGCCAACCAGAAGCTTTTTATGACTTGCACGTAGAATTTAAATTAGATATGAGGAAAAAATTTTTCACTGGAAGTGTTGTCAGGGCCAGGCTTTGGAACAGCAGGGCAGTGCTGGAATCACCATTCCTGGAGGGATTTAAAAGGTGTTTAGATGTGGCACTTGGGGATATGGTTTAGTGGTGGCCTTGGCAGTGCTGGTTTAGAGGTGGGACTCAATGGCCTTACAGAGCTTTTCCAACCTTGATAATTCAACGTTTCCACGATATGATTCTAAAAAACCTCATATTTTGACACCAGACTTGCTAAATTTGAACAAGGTCCCACCACCACAGACCAGTGGCCTTCCCAACAGCCACCCACCAGTTCAACTGGCTGCACCCACCTGCTCTCTGGTAGTGTTCTCATCCCTTTGACAGCATTTGGCTTATTGACACGAGCAGCTTCTTGAGATGACCTACATCCTGGTTAAGATTAACCGCCACATTTAGTCTTTTATCAGTCAATTCCTGGAAGAAGGGGGGAAAAAAAAGAAATCATTAAAAACTCATTTACAGTCTAATTACCAAGAAAGTCTAGAATTAGATCCTCTGTATAAAATTACAAACTCGTTGCGCAGATGGGAACAATTCCTGTAAGTCAGAGGGCCACGTTTAATGACAACATGGTTCAAAGTCAAGAAGCCCTTTCCTGTTCCAGGGAATTACCTGCACACAGAGAATGCCAGTGAGAGCATTGCTGACCTCCAGCTCCCACCCTGCCTTGTCCAGGACTTCATTTACTGCTTCCAGGAATTGTGCTTGTATCCACAGCTGACCCGGCCTCGGAGGTTTTTACCCCACATGCCCACAAGCCTGGCTGAACCCCCCCCACACAGATGGGAGCACGTGGTTTGTAACACAGGCTGGGGTGCACCCAGGGGGAGGGACGGCTTCTGACCCCACAGCTGGAACAACAAGGCCCCTGGACCACCAAGGAGGGGGTCTGATTGAGGATCTGTGGGATGGTGTCCTCAGCAGTATGTAAAACCCAAACACAGGGCAGCTCCAGCTGGGGAACACCACGTGGAGCAGCTGGAGATACACACCCTTCCCCACCCACACGGCTCCTGCTCAGGCTCAGGCCATGGGCTGCTGCCCACCAGCCATCCCATGGATTCAACCCTGCTCCAAGCCCCTGGGAAATGCCCACTTGCCAGTGACTTGGATGAGGGCTTCACACAGCAGTCTAAGCACCAGTCAAAACAGAAAAGGAAAAAGGAAAGCTACCACGAGCCAAAGAGCTGGTTTCCTGTGCTGAAATCAAAGTGCTGAGCTTGTGTTTTTAAACAAAAATAAATTCGCCCTTTTTTTTTTTTCCCAGGAGTTCAACAGTTTATTAATCAGGAAGTGTCACAACTCAAGATGGACTCTTCCCCTCCTGCCTCCCTGCCTGTCAGCCTTGCTGAGCCAACAGTGCTGTGTAATCCCTGTTTTATTGCCTTTATTGATTAACTCCTCCAGAGACGCACCGAGCACTCGACATCTAAAACACACCTTGCTGCTCCTCACTCAGCTCAGAACACAGACATGCAGATTAACCTGCAGGAGAGCTCTTCCTGGAAATTCAACAGCTAAAAATAAGCAGCTCTGCCTTGGTGTCAGCAATGCAGAGGTGCCCAGTTCCCAACAGGAGCACAGAGGCGTTTCCAGGCGCTCGGCATCAGCCAACCCAGCTCCGACTGAACCAGTGCTACCAACAGAATGAGACTGATGCATTATGTGGTTGCAAATCTCTCCCCAGAGTTCCAGGGAAATTAGAGGGAGTTCAGAGAGAGCCATTTTCCCTGTTCCCATTTGGCTGGAAATGCAGAGTGAGCAGTAAATCAAACTCAAGCACCTGCACCGTTACAGAAACAGCTCCGGGCTCAGACACGGGAACAAAACAACCCACAGCAAAGCTCTTACTGAGTACAACTGGCAAACATCTCCTACTGCAAAAAATCATTGGAATCCGTGGTAGGGTAGCCTTAGTCTGTTTTACCCTTACTCAAGTAGAAGATCAGGCCTTGTCAAGGCTGAGACTTGGCTTAGTGATCTCATCCAGACTGATGGGAGCAGAAAGGCAAAGGCAATTAGCAGCCCAGCAGACAAATGAATCCAGCACTGACCAACATTGCCAGGGATGAGGCTGCCTGTGCATTAGCACTGGCACCAGGAGCAATGAGGAAGCCTCTCAGTCCACTCTCAGCCCTATCTCTGGGAAGAGCCTTTCCCTCCCTTACTCCCTCTCACTTCTCTTTTGTGATCTCACTAATCTCAGGCAGTGTTTACTCATGAATTACAGACACATCCCCAACCCTCCTGGGGCCAATCCTGACTAGCTCCCAGTGGATTTGGGCTCCCCACAGTCACTCTGCAGCTCCTGCTAACACAGGAGTGCACAGCTGCCTTATGCAGCCACTGCTGTGCCCCAGGCCCCTGCTCACCATGACTCAAGGGAAAGAGGAGAAATTTAGGTTAAACATATGGAAGAAATCCTTCCCTGGGAGGGTGGTGAGACACTGAAACAGGCTGCCCAGAGAAGTATGGATATTCCTTCCCTGGAAGTGTTCAAGGCCATGTTGGATGGGGCTTGGAGCAATCTGGGATAGTGCAAAGTGTCCCTGCCCATGGCAGGTGGGTTGGAACAAGATGAGCTTTAAGGTCCCTTCTAACCCAAGCCATTCTGGGATTCTATGATTCCATCTCTTTGGGATATGAGGATGAAGAGAGGAAGAGGACAGCAGTGGGGAAGGCCCTGTGATCACAGACCCAGTAGCTGAGACAGGTGCTGAACCGTCTGGACAGATTTCCCTCCACTGTTCCACACATATGGCATTTCCAGTTTCCAGTGATGGAATGTTTTACACTGAGATTTGGGGGGGAAAAGCATGTTAGAATTGATACAGGCTTCAAAATAAGCTCAGTGCCTAAGCAAGCTGCTGAATTTAAATGACTTCTTTAAAGCACACTAAAAGGCTCCCTTTAGTCATCAGCTGGTCCCATAAGTGACAAAGCAGCTGATTAGAAAACCCAAATGGTCTATTTTTAAACAGAAAGAAAAGGAGTCTAAAGAAAACACTCTTGAGTGTGTTTGAGGGTTTATGCAAGTATCATTTCTCAATTTTGTGGGTTGGTTCCAGTACCCAGAAGGAACAAATATGCTCATTTTCGAGCATGTGTTTTCAGGTCCTTCGTAAAAAAAAGAGGCACTGTTGCTAGGTGGAAGTGGCTGGAAGACTTTCTTTTTTGATCTCAGAGCTATTTTCAGCTGGGTTTTTAGGCTTCTGGGGAGACAGTTTCCTTTCCCCCCCCTCAAAAAAAAAAATCAAACCAAACCCAGAAAGGCAGCAAAAAAGGCTTGGAAAAAAGATAAAGCAAATGTTCTAATTCCAGCCTCTGCCAATGGCTACCTGTCAAGAGTCCTGCTTAGACAATTAATGTATTTTTACTAATGAAGGCTTAATTATAGGTTTGTTAGGACTGTTTTTCCACACTCCTCTTCAGAATAAAGCCATGGATATTCTGGCAGAAAACCTGTGTTCCACAACGTGCCCACAGAGCTGCAGAGAGGGAAGAGAAGCAATGTGAGAGCCAGAGGGATTATGCGAGTTAAGGCTAAAGCAATTAAGTCAAATGAGCACATTTGGGGCACCACAGGGCACACCTAATGATACCTGGCTCAGGAGGGCTCACCAGAGTCACCAGCCACACGTGCCATGGCTGATGGCATCGCTGTTCCCATGTACCACATGGATAAGCCATAAATACACAGCAGAGGGAACAGTTGGGATTGGTTTGAGGAGGGATTCTCTCCAGCCTGCTGGATACAGAGCCCCTGATTGTCACCAAAATCCCCTGGTCTTCTGCTGAAGGGCTCAGCAGACCTACCATCCTCCTGGGAAGCAGCTCACAGGATTGGGACACCCGAGGTCTCACAGGCCCAGCTGTAACCCGGGCTTGAATACGGTGAGCCCACACAAAAGTCCATCAGCATCCACAACTGATTACCCTGGAAAAGCCATTTAATTCCTGCTAATGACTACAAAGGCTTTCCTACAGTATTCCTCAGAGGACCCAGAGCTTCCTCCTGCAGCTGATGAAGCCACTTACTTCCAGCAGCTGAAAGGAGTCGATATAATTATTTGTCCTATCAGCAAACGCTCCCCTCCCCGTCAGACGACAGCGTTTCCTTCCACTCTATCCATCAGAAGGAAACGGGTAATGAGTTCCATTGACACCACTTAGCTGTGGAAAACGTGCTGGGAGAGCATCTGCTTCAGCCTTCCCCTTCCCAAGTGCCTCCTGGAAAGCTGTTTCGAAGCTGTTTTGAAGCTGGTGTGGCTGTTTCCAGAGATGGAGATCGCCAGTGACAAAGCCACAGCTCCATCACCTCCACAGGTGGAGCCTTTTCAGGATCAATATACTAATCATCCAAGCATGAAAACAGGCCATCCCAGAGAGAACCCACCAAATTCCACACCCTAAAACTGCACTGCCACTGCTGGAGGATACAGGAGCACCAGCAGTCTGAAGAGTCACCCAACCCACAGCACAGGGCAGAGCTCAGGTCTGTTCCTTACTGAAGCTCAGGAAAGCAAGATTTTGCTGCTGGACCACATCAAGGTCCACACAGATTCCCAGGAGCCAGGACCAGCCAGAAGTTGAATTCTGGCCAGAAGGAACGATGCTCTGGCAAGAGACAACCTCTGCCTTGGTGTTATGGGTCATGTAGAACTGCCTCTCTCTGGTATTACAGATGTCAGCACGGGCCAACCCAACAGTGAGTATTTTATCTTTCCCTTTCCCTTCTTGGAGGGACAAGTCTGGGGATCTTTCCAGTGTTACCCAAACCAAATCAAGAACGCTTCAAAAGCCCAGATTTTATGTACAGAACCTCTCCCCTTCCTCCTTGCAGATTTCAGCCACGGGAAAGAGGTCACACAATCCAGATAACAGCAGAACTCCCAATGCAGCCTTGGGATGCAGCTCTAGGACACCACCCTGACAAGGACTGGAAGCTTCATCAAGCCCTAATTTCCCCACCAGCAGCACACATCCTGTTCCTTTGCTGCACCTCACTTCCCAAAGTTCCCACTTTGCACGGGATTTGTGTTGCCCCTGAGCAGAGGCTCAAAGAAACACTCACCGACTCTGTGCAAACGTCGCTGTTTTCAATAACATTGGCATCCCCAAAAACCCTTCCAATTTCTCTCTCAAGAGCTGCCAAAGACTCCTGGGCCTGTAAAGGAAAAAAAAAAAAGTTTTTTTAAAAAAAAGGAAAAAAACAGGGAAGGCACAACAATTAGCAAAGCCTGAAAAGCAACATCCCCCCATCTCCCTGAGAGCACCAGAGACACAGGAAATCAGTGTTCAGGAGGAAATCTGTTTTATGCCAGATTTGCTCAAGGGACCAACACATTTGCCAAGACTGACATGTCTCCTTACAATCAGCATGTTGCATGTCAGCCTGCCTGCATCTGAGAGCAATTCTACAGGGAAGCTTTAATAGTCTCATGTCAAGTTATTAGGTAAAAACTGCAGCAAATTTTTTTTTTGCAAGAGTAGGAGTGCAGGCAGGTCTCAAAAATCTTAATCATAGATGCTTATTTATACAGAATATACCATGAACACCAGCACAGCTCACTTCATATGTCAACATCCAACGTAATTTGTCCTGAGCAAAATTTTAAATTCCTTATTAGAGCAGGTTTCCTTTAGCTTCTCACCTCCTGGCAGTGCTTTTTGTGATCACCTATCCCTGTCCCAGGACAAGGCATGCCCCACCAACAGCATTCCCCACTCCAGTCTTGCAACTACTCATCCCAATTTCCATACTGTGCTGAAGGGAACAAGGTGTTCCAGAGTCTGGAGCCAGAGCCCAGCCACTCCACAAGGCTATTCTTGTCTGCATTTATCAACTCTCCATGTGAGCTTTGTTTCTGGGGTGACAGACAGCACTGAGACCTCTCATGCTTAAAGGCTGTCCACTCCAATCCATCTTGTAAGAGCAGTCATTGAGGAAGAGCAGAGGAAACCCAAACCCACCTGCTTGTCTCATCACACTTGCACAGAACTAACTTCTCAGATTTGGAGTCTCCCGGGTTGTAGTTGATGTGTAACCACGTGTCAGTGGGCTGATGGCTCGTAAACCAACTTGTAACCCTCTGCCATTTGAAACTGGATTTAAAAGCCTCAGGCTGTGCTGTGGGTGGAGGGCTGTGGGACGAGCTTTTTGTCAGGCTGGGTTTCTTTTAAATAAAGAATTATTTGTCAGCCCCCGATCACCACTTGCTCCCACCGGCATAAAATTATCATGAACAAGGGAGTCTTTCAGGAAAAGCATAATTAAACAGAGCTGTTGGTTGAAGTTTTATCATTTCCACAGACGTGCAGGTATCTTGCATGAGCTCTTACACCCACAGTCACAGTGCTGCAACACACCCCTCCAGGCAGGCAGTTCCCTCAAGCTGCTCAAATCACCTCTTCCAGCACTGCAAAACTACAGGTCTTGAGAGTTTTTGATAAAATTTCTATCTGCAACTGTCAAGGGCCTCTGCTTACCTTGGGCAAGTCACCAGCCACCTTCTGCCTCTCGTTTTGATCGACTTTGAGTTTTGATAGTGTTTCGTTTAGCTGCGTTTTCAGCTGCAAAACAGTAGCAAAGAAACTCAGTTACCCCCTCACACACACACAGATTTCATCTGTCTGTCCCACGGACTAACCCAGTGCACATGGACTGCAAAGGGAGTAAGATTACTGACAATTACTGCACACACTGGATTAGTGGACATGTATGATGAGGTTTACAAGGACAGTCAAGGAAGAGAGACTCCATCTGTGAAGATAAACGGAAAGAATGGAAACTACGGAAGAAAAGACACGGTTGGCATCGGCTTCGTTGGAGGAGTGGTTTCAACTTTTCACCTACATTGCCAGGAGGAGCATTAGCAACCCTGACAGGGCATAAGCCTCTCCAGCACCCTTATCACAGAAGTCAGCCCAGACTCCAACTTAATTCACAGCAAATATGTGAAAAATGTAGATTGTCATCTTCCTAGTTCAGGCTAAACAGTCTCTTTACTGCTGAATAAACTAAAAAGCTCTACTTGTCATCTTAATAAGGCACCACTTACTACAACTGTGTTGACTTAACCAATCTGTTAATGTCACATCAAGGCATGAATCACTGACAGGGGGGATATTAAGTTGTCGATTGTGTTTAGATTCAATCCAAAAAAGTGAAACTATTTCAGTCAAGAGGGATGAATACTCGGCACTGGCTGCCCTTAAAGTGCAGCCTTCCAAAGGATAAACACTTTTTAAAGGATATTTTGATTGCACTACAACACAGCACACAGAACCAGCCACAGCACTTGAGGCTTGAGCCTTGAACAGGAGTGTTAACAAGGAGCTCGAGTGCCAATTTTGTTGGATTTGTGCCTCTGAAGTGAGCTGTGCTAATGTTCACTATTCCTGCTGTCAATCTTCTTGGGAGCCAGCAGGAGATTAAAGAAGGGAACAATAGGCTACTCAGAGCCCTGAATTCTCACCAGTTCCAAACCTGCACATTATATTTGTCTCACCCCTGGAAGGCTTCCCCCTTTGGAGTGCCTGGACTGGTGAATGCTGGCTATCTGCATTTTGGAGAAGCACTGTTGAGCTCCTGTGCAGTTTTAGCTCATCTCCTTGCTCACCTTATAAGTAGTGGGAAACCTATTCTGAAATCCCATCATTTCTATTCCTCAGCCTCCTGCAGAAACCACTCACATCCACTGGACAGCATTCCTGAGCCATTTGCATGCAGGTAGTTTGTTCACCACCTCCTCACAGCCCCATCAGATTGCACTCAAGCTGCCCTAGCAGGGAGCTCAGCTTTTTAAGCTTTTGTTGTGTACAGACATAATAAATTGTTGCCTCTTATATTCAAGAGGTTGGCGTTTACTGATTAACTCCAAGATATGCATTCAATTCCCATTTCCCTTGCTTTCAAAAGGAGAGGCTTTGGTTGCTGAGGCAAGCAGACTATTCACTTAAGCAGATTGTTGCTGTGGTGGTGTTTTTTTTCTAAATAAACCCTATTTTAACCCAGTCAGATCAGCACCCTGGTGGGATCAGCTCTGCCTGTGGTGACAGGTTGTCCCACCACCCACTCTAAAACCCACAGACATGGTGACAGAGACAACCTTCCCAGGTTCTGGCTCAAAAAGCAAGAAAGCACTGTTCAAACACAAGCAGAGGAAGGATCTGACTGCTCCTGCAAGCCTTAAAAACCACATCAGTGAAACAAGGGAGAAGGGGAAGGGCTCAGACTGGAAAGCCATGCATCCTTGGGTCTATCCTCGGTTAATCCAAGTCCTTCTTGAGAAAGCTGGTATAGGAGCATTATTGGCTGGAAGCATTTCTAGCCAAACAGGCTGTTTCACATGCAAGCACCAAGCCAGCACAGCTACTCAAACACAGCAGGATTTCAGCAGCTGAATGGCTGGATACTCTGAATTAATCTAACATTGGTTCTGGCCAATTTCTGTACGTACAGAGCAGGATGGAAAAGGCTCTGTGCAGTCAGAACACAGATACCACAGTTGCACCCTCAAAAGCTTTGGGAGAAAAAAAAAAACCCAACCATCAGAGAGTAATCCTCAAGTTAAGAGAGCACCACTTTTGTTGCTCCAAGCCCATTACATTTGCTGCTGCATATGCCTACACAGCAAATCTTCTCAAGAAGTTTCAGGAACGAAAGTCTTACAGACTTCGGGAAAAAAAAAAAAGAAGTCTTAAGAACCAGACATGCTATTGTTAGGAGCAGAGAAGAGAGACAAATTGTAAAAGTCAGACTACATAAATGATTTCAATGGACAAAAATATCAAGCTGAAGAGGTTAGCAGAACAGACAGGATTTGAAATAAGTCTCCGCTTCATACGTATGCTGGGAGCCTGGTTTGTGCCCAACGGAGAACGAGCTTCTTACCAAATTTAACTCTTCATTCTGTCTTACTGCTTCAGAATATGAATCATCAAGTTTTTTCTGCAATTCAGTCAAGAGATCTTTGAGCTGAAATGAAGTTTAGAGTTTTAGGATTTGTCTCCTTTAGGATGCCCCCTTCTCTTCTGCTCAGTTATTAGTGTTGCCGCTCTACCCTAAGGTCACAAGCATACAAACTCCTCAGCCACGGGGGCCAAGCACTGGGTTAGTCTGCCAGCCAACTGGGAACCAAAAGAAATAATAATAATAAAAAAAAAAACCAGCTTGGACAATTAAGTTTACCTCTCTGACTTCTGAAACATAAGTAGATCGTTCTATTTCTGCCTTTTCTAGTTCACTTTCCAAATGTTCTCTCTCTTTTTTGAGCTGGAAACAGAAAAACAGAGTTAAGACAGATGTTTTCCCGTGCTTTCTCGCAGTGTCATTTGCTTGATTTATAATTAGCTGTAAATTTCTATCAAATATTCCGTGACATTTAGAGAGCATTTCAAATGCAGTGATTGCACAGCGCAGATTTAAACTGTTGCATTCCAAAAAAATAATAAAAAAAGGATAAAAAAGAAAAAGAATCAAGCCCAAGATGGTCAACAAGCAGTAAACTGCTCAGTCTCACAAGAAAGGGCCCCAGTGGGTGAGTACAGAAGTAAAAAACAGAACAATTTCCAGTACTCAGCTTCTCTGCTTTTTAAAAAACACTGCCCAAAAGACTCAGATTAAACTGCAGCACAGGCTGTGCTGCTTGCAGGAGGGAAGCCCAGGAAATTCAGATTTACAGCACGAGCCTAAATCGTGTTTAAGCAACACAAATCTTCAAAGACAAGAGGAAAAAACCCAAACACCTGCACGTACAGTTTCAACTTCTTTGATTTCTTCCTTTAACCTCTCCACCTCGTGCTCCAAAGAAGTGACTGAAGTTTTCATCTGCAGTTTTCAGGAAAAATAAAGATATTTAGTTGGGTTGGTCTAAGACAAACTCTCCTTATACACACGAGATTGCTCCTACTGTCTAAAAATGCTGAGGATGAAATCAGTGGCTGAATAAAATAAGGTGCTCAAATAATTCAATATATCTGAGTCTATGTTGGAACACCTACCTTCTCCCAACCTAAGAAGTTCTTTGACATATTTAGAGCCTAAATTTCTGAAATATTTGGAATATAAAGACTAAGCCAGTTGTCCATTAGCCATGGTAAAGGAAATATCCTTCCTAGGCTGGGAATGGACTCTATCATATACCCAAACCCAGCATTTTTAGCCTTATTAGGGGCTGTGTAAGTGCAGCAGATGGTAGCACATCTCTAGTTCAAGATCTGACAGCCTCTATAAGCCCCTCAAACAGGATGTTTATAAATCATCTGTTTGCTCCAGGCTCACACTCTGGCACTGGAATTTACTAAGCAGAAATACTTTAGAAATTATTTTTCAAAAAAAAGCAGTTTGACCTACTTTAATTGTAGACTAGGAAAGAAACAGAAAAGGTGCTTTTTTTCCCCCAATTTTGCTAACAGAGCCTCCCTAAAAGGAAAGCTTTCCAGGCAATTTCAAGTGTAATTAGTTGACCATAATGGATTGAGCAGTATTTTAACATCTTCCAAGAAACTGTTATGATCCTATGACACTTCAATTTTAGCACAAAGAGTCCATATCTGTTCACAAATAGACTTGGAAAAAACCCCAGGTGCTCAACAGAAGTTGCCTGTCCAAGTTATTAGGATCAGAAAAAACACATTCCCGGGCACACTAACAGGACACATGTACATTTCTCAACCTTTGGCTTCCCATCTCATCAGTATTAATTTTACTACTTGCCATTTGGCTGCCTCCTGCATCACCTGCAAATGACTTCCCATCCCTGGAAGTGTCCAAGGCCAGGTTGGACGGGGTTTGGAGCAACCTGATCTAGTGGGAGGTGTCTCTGCCCACAGAAGGGAGTTGGAACAAGATGGGCTTTAAGGTCCCTTCCAACCCAAACCATTCTGTGATGACAGGACTGGGACACAGACTTGTCATAACAGCCAAAGAATTGACAAATCCCCCATTTTGCAGGTTCATTTAATGGAAATACATTCCTTTTAAAAACTAAAAATCAGTCTTAGCTTCATGTAAAGTATCAGAGCACCAAAATACTACTGATGTGAGGAATCACTCCTATTATACTTGTTGCAGGCTTCACCTTTTTCATTCCCTGGTCATGAACACATCAAACCAGGCAGCCAGGGCTGTTCTACACCTGCTTTCACAGAGCTCAAACACCCTCTGTGACTTCAAGCAGAACCTGCCTGGCTGCTCTAAAAAAAAAAAAAAAAAGAAAAAAAGATCTTCAAAAATACCTGTTTCAGTTCCTTCTGTGATTCTTCAACTTTTATCTTCCATTTGCTTTCTTCCTCTTCCACACTCCTCTGTAGCCTTTGTAAAATTCCCTCCTAAGAAGAGAGAGGGATTTGAAAGCTCAGAGCAGAAGAAAGGCAGCTTGAAACATCACACAGGTGACCAGGCATCCAACTCACCGTCTCTGCCAGAACAGATTTGTATTTCTCACACTCCAGCTGCAGCAGGATGTGCATTTCCTCAGCCTCCTTCAACTTCTGCTCCATAGCCTGGGCAAAGGAAAAAAGGGACCACAGGAGTCACATCTCAGTGGATGGATTTCACTTCTATTCATCTCGTTTCCACAAGCTGGTGTGTCACTCATGGGCAGGTCTGTCTTCCCAACCCATGCAAAGACAAGAGCAAGTGCAGCGTTCACCTACAACCCTCCACAGTCAAAGCACAAACTTTATGTGAGTTACCAAAAAAAATGCCCATTACTTAAAAAAGGGAACAGGGATTTTGAATTTCATGAACTCCCAATGCCATGAGGCACTTTCCAAAGGTGCAAATGCATTTCTGATTCACAGGTTGCCCAGGGAAGCTGCAGCTGCCCCATCCCTAGAAGTGTTCAAGGACAGGGTAGATGGGACTTGGAGCAACCTGGTCTAGTGAGTGACATCCCTGTCCAAGGCAGAGGGGTTGGAACTGCATGACCTTTAAGGTTCCTTCCAACCCAAACCATTCAGGGATTCTATAAAGCAATTTTCTTGTGACCTGTTTGAGAATTTGAACTTGACCACCCACAGCACAATTTGTAAGCTTTACACTGGAAAAATACAATATGCCACACACAAGTTGTCCACCTTGTGCCTACCTTGACATCTTCAGATCCTGAAGCTTCTCTCAAGTATTCTTTAGCCACCTTTTCAAACCCACATATCCATTCACTGTGGCTCTGTTGGGAAATCATTCAGTTAAAGCTGAGAATAACCTCAGTAAAAACTATCTTCAGGACATTTTGCCTCCCAGCTGCAGGCTCAGGGAGCAGTGTTTCAGTCCCCTAAATCCCCAGAGCTCACACACAGTTGTTCAGCTGAGAGGAGCTGGTGGGCAGCAATCCAGGAGCACAAGGTTATGACACACACACAGTTCTCAGGGGCTGAGATACAGCTGGGTGACAGAGGACTCCCTGCAAGTGTCAGGGCTCCACAAGAAGTATTTGGAGATTTAAGGGAATCTTTTCCAAAATCCCTGAGCAATTAAAGCAGACACTTGCTGCGTAATTCTAGGAAGGATGTTTTATAACCTTACAGAAACAGTCTTTTTAAAGACTGGCTCATCAGGAGACTGAGTTTAGCACATTTGGGAACAATTTTAAATATGAATATTCAGAACCTCTAGATGTTATAAATGGAATGCAAACCCCATTTTCCCAGCCTCACTTCACATTACTCACCCCATCTGAACCACATGAACCCAGTGCACTTTCCCTGCAAACAACTGACAGCCACCAAGGATATAAAACTGGAAATCAGCGCTTGGGAACAAAATAAACCCTCCTAAACTGTGTTAGCTGTCACTGAGGCAGCACATCTCCTCCAGAAAGGGGAGGGGAAGATGGATCCCCATTGTGCCAGACAGTGAGCAAACACACAGCAGACCTTATTCACCCCTGAAAATTTACTGTCTCAGTTACAAGATGACACAGACAGCTAAATTGGATATTGGGCCAATAAGAAAACACAAGATAATGACAATTTCTTTTTTAACACTTGTCTTGAGGTAACCACCTCCAGCTTTGCCTCTCTGCTGATGGAAGTACAAGGCATCACCAGCAAGACACTCTTGTCCCACTGCAAAAACCTTGGGACAGAGGGGACTGTGAGGAAACACTCCAGACTGCCCAGCACAGCAGGAGCAGAGCTCCCTGGTTCCCAGCAGAAGGTTAAGAAAAGCCACTTCTCTTACCACATTAGAAGGAAGAGAGACTTTAGGGAACAGCTTCTGGAGGAGTTCACGTGTCTCCACCTCGGCAGCTTCCAAATGCTGCTGCTTCTCCTAAACCAAGAGAAGAGCTCACATGAAACGGGGGAAAAAAACACTCCACAGACCTGGCAATAGCCTCTCCTATGCCTACAGTAACTTACTTAACCCAGAAAGTCCTTTTATAAGTGAGAAAGGTACTATAGTCTCTAAAATTGCCAGTAAATTGGTTCAAAAATGGACACTAAATTGCTTCAGAATTTGGCCTTCACATTTGTTCTCGTTTAAGCTTTTATTTTCTTATGTTCTCCTCCAATCTAGCCTGGTTGTACAGAAATCACACCATCAGTCACTTGTTCACAACACAAACTACACTGTGCTGAGTAACTGCATCCACAGATCACACCAACCCTGCCACTCAACTCGAGCAAGCTCAAAAACAAGTAGTTTGGTCAATCAACTATTTCCTTTTTTTTTAAATCCGTGGTTTTTAAACAATTTTAGGCGTGGGGAAAAAAAAAATCACCTTAAGTTAACGTCATCACATCAAAAACAGAGAATTAAAATCCAAAGGAAACTTTGTGTTAATGCACATTTGAACCAGGCCAAGAAAGTAAGACTTCTAAACATTAAGTACTCAAGAGGAAGACCCTTACATCCTCCTTTCCCAACCCCAGATGCAATGGGAAATAATTATTAGAGCTGTGTGACAATCTCCAGGTTTTCTTTGTTATTGCTCTGCCAATATAAATACCCAGAGCCAAGGGCACCACAGATCCATCCTTCCATGTATTTAACATTTAAAGCAGAGCAGCCACAGGACATATGCTTGCTGTGCTTGTGGCAGATCGGGTTAATTTAGCCCCATGACGCTCAGGCTCCCATTTAAATTTAAATGTAGAAAGCCTGGAACCCTTCAGAGAATGCAGCTTTCAGCCAAAATCCTTCACTGATGCTTGTTGGTTATTTTTTGCCTTTGACATCACTGTTACTGCCTTGCTGCTCTGAGTTCCCCGGCTGCAAGAGGTCGGTGGTGAGAGCGGGCTGAGATTCAGAGACAGAAATCAGACATTAGGTTGTGAAGTTGTGCTAAGTGTGTTAGTTGGCAGCAATTTAGGAACCACCAAGAAGTGGCAAGTGGCTGTTGGGTGAGGTCTTCCAACTGCAAGAGAAAGCAGGCAAGCGTTAGCACACGGCAAAAGCAGGTACAAACCTCCCTGAACGCGGGGCCAGCCAAGAGCGAGCGGAGACGCCTCCAAAACACAGACACAGAACCCCAGATCAGAGCTCCTCTGCTTTTAACGACCTGATTTGTGTTCCTAAAGTTATTTTGATGTTTTTTGGGTTTTTTTTTTAAATTCTGCACGGTGGCAATTAACACTGAATCAGGCCCACAGCAAACACAAAGCTCCTTTCAGAGCGATTCACACCCCGCATGGTTTTGAGTGTTGGTCCCATGGTCCCTGTCGAGCTTCACATGCCTTCAAGGAGGAAATTCACAGCTGTGGTCACACTGTTTTCCTGAGAAGCTCCCGGGTTTTTAAATAATAATTTAGTCCTGGTTCTTCACGGGTCCTATAGATTTGTTCAAGCACAGCCAAAGCCCAGTAGAAGAAAGCAGGTTGCTCACCAGCACAGCGTTTATTCTGGAGCTTCCCACAAAAATCAAAAACGATTCACGACAGCTCTAACAATTATGCAAACGGAAATCAAAAGTCAGCATGCCCACAAACTAACAATTAAAAAAAAAAATAAACCTAAAGACAACAGGAAGAAGCAGAGGTGAGAGTATATGAATGATCACTCAGAAGAGATTATACTTAAACTGCAGTAAAAGTTAAATGTCTCCATTTCACTTAAAAAAACCAGCTGCAGATCTGCTTCTAGCTTAACGCATCATTTCTAGCAGTCAACATTACAACCTTGGCAGTCTTGTTCACTTTGTCCTGCAGCAATTTTTCAGTTGATGCCAATGCTTCCATTGCTTCCCAGTTTTTCTCCCGAAGGTCCTAATCATTTTTAGAAAGAATGATTTCAGTTCAGCCAATACTCAAACTGTTTTCCTTTTTTACTTCAGAGATATATTTCGCATTACATTCCACCATTTGCATTTTAATGCTGGTTACTGCAAGATGAATTTGCTGGGGAATATGACATACACTAGCAAAAACAAGTGTGATGTTCAGAGAGTCTGAATGAAAAGGGGGGTGGGGGTAAAAAAATGCCAATTTCTGCCCAACCTGCCCCCGTGTCCAAAACTGATCCAAGTGTTACTGCAGAGCTGTCTCACTACAGCGACCCCACACTTTGACTGCACTTGTAAGAAGAAAGAGGGAAGTTTTCAAAAGTAGTGAGGAACACAGACACCAAAACCACAGATTACACAACAGAGTGTTAGGCATGTCGCGGTGCAGAACCCAGCATGGACCCCGGGAGACATGGAGGTGTGTGCACATTAACGCCCCTCCCTCATCCTGCAACCACACCCTGGGCCTCAAACCCACCACACCAGGGCTGGTTTTAGAAACTCAAAAGCTCGGGGCCTCGTTTGGCAGCGTTTACCCCACGCAGGTCTCTCCACTGCAGCCACAGAGAACTTGGTTTGCTGCTCAGCAGCCCTCCTGGGAGGCTTTGGGGTCTCAGCAGTGGCGAGCACAGCCCAGATCCACGCGGAGGGACCGCGGTGCCGCCGCGCTCCCGAGTCTTTCTTGGCGAGGTCATCAAACGTGTACTCCACAAGGCATCAGCATGCAAGCTCAGTGAGGAGGAGGCCCAGAGCTCTTCTAAGAGCAGCCTCACAGCTCATATCTAGGAAGGATGGTGGGCCTTGCAGGGAGGATTAAATTTTTTCCAACCCTCAGAGCAATCTCCTTCAGCAAAGGGCTGTTCTGTGTTGGTTTTTAATTCACCAAAGCGGCATTCAAATCCTAGCACGTACCTACACCAGCTTCACTTCACCACTTCTATCTGCCCACTATCCTAAGGGCTGTTCTACAGGATAGAAACACAATACTGGATAAAACTGAGCAAAAGCTGGGTCCTGCAGGCATGCTCTGCCCCTTAGCAGCAGTCAGATTTCTGCCTGCACCACAAAGAGTACTCAGACCTTGCAATTCCCCAGGAAACACAAGTGCATATGTTCTACCTTTCCACCTCATCTGTCTTCTGAGACTACTCAGCCTCTTTCCCTCCATTTTATTTCAACTCTTAGGCAGCACTCCTTGCTCAAAAGCTCAGTATTTTCCTTGTGCATCTTCCTTATATTCCTCTATTAAGCTATAAAACTTATTGCATGGTACCCATTGGATTTTACAGGGTATCAAGGAGAGATAGGCAAGATAAATCCCCTGCATTTTAACAACTTTCTTCCAAGTAACTTAAAAAATAACACTCTTGCCCTGCACAGGTAATGTATTACAAGGAAGTAACTTCACAGCTCTGTGATGAAAGATACAAGCTTTAATTCCACCCACAAACAACCTGTACTGCACCATCAGCAGCTGCCGTGAAGGAAGGCTCATGGTCCTTCACCCACTTAGAAAGGTCAGGATTAGTCATTCAGGATTGGGAAGAGTCAGATCTGAGCACCCTGAAGGTAATGTCTCCTCCCATGTCCATGCACAAGGACCATAACTCAGAGCACAGCACCTTTCATCCTCCCACCCTCCCTCCCCAAACTCCCTCCCCTCCCCTTGGCAAAGGATGTGTTTCTCAAGAGAGCTTTCAAGGCTTGAATCCAAATCTAAGAACCTGCTGTGGGATGTGTCCCCTAGCAAGTCTCCTTCCTCTCATCCAATCAGCAAGTTGCCAAGGAGCTGACAAACTCTAAACCAGTAAAGTAAGGTATGCTCAGTCACTCCCAAGAGGAAAGGAGTGTCCAGGGGGCACAATACAGCAGACAACTGTCAGAAACTCTCCCTGCAGAATGCCCCAGGCATCAGGGAGTGCTGTGCACACAGGTTTGGTTGTCTTGGGAGTTTGGGGGGGTTTTCTGGGGTGGTGGGGGAAGAATTTCCTTACGTTGTTCTTTTTCCTCTGCTGCTCAAAGGCGTTTCTCTGAGAGGCGAGCTCGTTTTGGAGACTGGCGATTTCCTTCTCTTTGCCTGCAACCCTGAATTGACAAAGAGAACCATAAACAAGTCAGGAGACACTGAAGAAACTTCCAGTGAAGCACTGACACCCTCTCCCATACACTGCCTTGCCTTCCCTTCCAGCAACACACTCTCTTTGAAAAGCTGCTCTCGCTGACTTGGCAGCATCACTTGCTTCCCACTGCTCTGTGAACCACGGGCTGCCAGAGCAAAGCCCATTGTAAAGCTGTTGTTTGCCTACAACAGGCATCTGCACACATTTATCAGGGCCACAGAAAGGCAGAGCATTAGCTGAGGATAAGTCAGCCAGCCCACGCTAGTACAGCACCACAGAACAGGCACTGCCTGCTGGATAAGAGCATTCCCTTTCAAGCACCTAGTCCACAATTTATAAGTCATTTAACTTAAAAGACAAATAATTCAGCCAGCCAAAAATGCATGACAGTGGCAATTTGCTTAGCACAATGTAAGGCAGTATGGCATTAGCTTCCACATGGTTATTTCGTGTGCTTCAGCTCCACGTTATAACACACTTTTACCCCCGAGATTTTCCCTGGGAAGAGATTTCCACCGGATGATTTTATAGTACGAAAACCCCTCTACTGAGCTGAAGTTCCAAGGAAAAAAGCCTGCCACTTTTGCTTGAAACACCAACATTTAACTCTTCAGCCACACAGCTGGCACACATCCAAAATTAAATCAATCGTGGCTCACTTCCATGGTGGGCACAAAGCACTGCCAGCACTGTCAGTCTGCAGGAGACTGCAGGACTGTCACCGTGAGCAGAATCTCCATGTTCAAGTTTTATTGGATGGCAAATTCCTTTTTTTTTTTTCTTACTGCCCACTTCTCACACTCTGATATTGCACATTTGGCATTTATTTCACCTTCTAAACTGCCTGAGCAATAAGTGAAATGAATCAATTGCATTCAGCTTCTGGCAGTACTCACACTTGGAGAAGCTCCTCGCTCTGGACAGCCAGAGATGCCTACAAAGAGATCAGAGATGTGTTAAGAGCAGACCAGCAGCAGAGACCATGATCTGCCTTGTCAATCAGGCACTGCTGCAACACCACACAACTGCACTCTGGGCTTTTCAGGGAATCCTGTCCAGCTTCCCTTGGCCAGGAGCCTGGAAAGACTGGGTGGAAAGGTAGGTGAGAATGCAGGAGTAAGAAAGAACACAAGGCTGCAAATCCACATGATAAAGGGAAACAGGAACAGATATGCAACAGCCAGAAAAACTGGCTTAGTGCAACCCAGCCCTGAAGCTGTCCCTGGATTTCCATGGTCAACTGGTCAACTGGTTTTTCCATACCATCCTACAAGATATCATCACTCCCTTCGACTTCATTCAAACAGTGCACAATTGGAAGCTGTACCTGTTTGCAGTTCTCCTGCTTTAATTCTTGTATTTGAGCTTTAAAAGATTCATTTTCTTTTTGCACCTCCTGTTGAAAGAAGAAAGGTAATATATACTCATGTATAAATACAGATACACACTCACAGTGCATACACTCCTCAAAGATGTTATCAAAATTTTACCTGCAACTGTTTTACTTGGTTTGCAATTTCTCTCTCTTTTTCTTCCACCACAGCTTTCAACTTCTTCATTTGTTCTTCTTCCCCTTTCAACCTGCAGAGATGGTTTAGAAAGTAAGGGAAAAAAAAGATTAAAGTAAGGGGAAAAAAAGGTTAAAGTAAGAATTTATACTAAAAAGGGACAGACACTAACTGGGACAGTTTTTGCAGCAGAAGATAAATAAATTTTGTATGCTATATATAATAATCAGCCAAAAGGAGAGCACACACACACACAGGGAGAAGAAACCATTGCACCACAGCTCCAGCCCATGGAATTGATCACCTGAGCAATCCCTGCAAGCCAGGTGGCTCTGAAGGTGCCAGGGACAGTCTCCTAAAGGTGAGGCTGCCTCAGGTACCACGTTCTGGCTCTAGCAGAGCTCTGCTGGGAGGGCAGCACATCACAAGAGCTGCATTAAAGACAGAGCCCTTTTTGGCACAGTCTCATACGACCTTCCTCTGACTTGGAGCAGCCAGACAAAGCAGAGGCAAAGCAGAGGAAAGCCTGGCAGCCTTTCCCCATAAAACAGGAGCTGGAGAATTGGCTATTGCATCTCAGCCTGGAAATGGCAGACTGGATCTGTTCACTGCTTCCCCCAGCTGAGCCACAGGCACTTCAATCCACACTCTTTTAAAAATGCTAAACAGAAGGAGAAATTATCACCAGACATAAGAAGTTTCACTGGTTAATAGAGCCCTGGGTGAACATTCCCAGAGAGTGTGAGCAGCACTGCTCAGGCAGGATGGGCAGGGGCAGCAGACACTGAACAGCCATCGGCACTAAGAGCTTATTTTAGCAAAAGCCCATGAAATTCCTGAAACCAATTCATACATTCCAACTTAATATAAATGCCAGCACTGAATGCATATTCTCAGCAGACACTTGAGGAACTGCTACTATGCATACTCACATGCTCTGCAGGTCCTGGACTTGGGATGCAGCTGGTACCTGTAAAAAGTAATTCCCAATCTCATTTTGATGGCACAGTTTTCAAATTAACAGCAACTCTTTGCATGAGCAGAGGCAAAACACAACTTGCAAAACACTTGCCAAAGAAATACCAGGAGTTTTGGATCAGACACTGATCCAAGAATAGCTAAACACATAATGGATTTCAGAAGCAGAGCTTACACCAAGCATCCCAAACTTCACACCAGCCAATTGCTCTCCATTCCATATTTCCCCTGGGATAAATGCCTGTCTAGACTTCCACCCAAAATAAAAGTGCAACCACCAAAAAAAATCCAAATTGAGTTAGAATACCACCTTACTGGAAAAATTCTTCCATCAAGGATGTCCAGTTGCCTGCTCTCAAGTCCAGTGCAGGGAATCAAAAGCCAAAATATTCCAGCCCCAGATAAAGGCAGGAAGGAATCACAGCAAAGCCTCACCACTTCAAGAGGAGCTGCTACATTCAGTCACAGCAAGAGTTCCTCCATGACCAGAGGCCCCCAGACCTGCTTCAGTCTGGCAAGGAGGTGCCCAGGACAGGGCTCTGAGTCTGTCTGGGAGCTTCAAAGCTTTCAGACCACCAAAGCTCCTCGTTATGCACAGTATCAGCCCAGCTAAAGAAAAGCTCTCAGAACTTGTTACCCACGTAAAACCTGTTTTGGATGAAGACAGCTGAACCACTGGGATCTCTGCACTGCAGATTACCAGCTTAGTCAAGCAGGATTTAAAACAGCTCTGTTAGGTTGAAGGCAATGCAAACCCTCTTTTTGAGAGGTAGAGGAGAAAAAAGTTTTCCTGTTCAACAAAGGAGCATTCCCAAAACACATCCACTCTGCAGGCTGTACCTGTTGGAGCTGTTGCAGTTTCTGTTGTTCTAACTCCTGAACTTTACTGGTTAATTGTGCAATTGTATCCTTCTGACCCTTTGGACAAAAAAAAAAAAAAAAGCAAGTTTAGAAATGTAAATTTATCCTTTTCACAGCCAGAAATGCTGCAACAGAACTTATTTCCCTCCAGAATACCAAAGAAGGCTTACCTGCAGAGATTCTCCTTTCTTAACAATCTCTTTCTCCTTCTCTTCCAATAAGGCCTCCATGGTTTTCACCTGCTTTTCCTTCCCCTTCAGCCTGTACCATTAAACACACAGAGACACACAGCATAAACCCTTGCTCCTTTATCCACCTGAAAATAAACCATCCTATGCTTTGCAGCACATAAACAAAAGCAGCATCTCTGATCAAAAGGCACAAACACAATTCACCTGCTAAAAATCAATGTGTGAACACCTCCACCTCAGCCTGGGTGGGCAGGAGATGCCCTTGATCAGTGGCACTGCTCATTAAGTGAGAGCTGACACATATTTGCAGGGATATCACACACGTGTGCTCTCCTCATCTAAAAATACTTCCTTCCCCCTCCCCAGCTGGGCACACAAGGGACTGACTGATCCCTTACCCACCCAGCTACAGCTAAACTGGGGCTCACAAAGCCAGGCAGCACTTCTTGTTTGCTGTCTCAGGCAGGACCAGGTATTTCTAATAAGGACACATATCTAAGACCAGTGTCAACAGCCTGGATCGCTTCACGTGGAGCACAGACAGCAGGAAACAACATTTTAACTTAAAACAGACCAGAGAAGTAAGGGGTGCACAGGGCAGATCAGCCCTTACAGCCCTAACAACAGCACTTACAGAGTCTGAAGTTCTTTGACTTGTGATGTAATCGACACCTAAAGAAAATAATCAGTATTTCAGTTCAGTGCACGTGGAAAAGACAAAATAAATGCTAAAAACTGCTTAGGGAGAAACAGGGGGAAAAAAAACCCAGACATTCATAAAATAGGCACTATTTGTTGCAGTTATATAAGCATAAACA
The DNA here is from genome assembly GCA_035041135.1 of Platyrinchus mystaceus. NCBI lineage: Eukaryota > Metazoa > Chordata > Aves > Passeriformes > Tyrannidae > Platyrinchus > Platyrinchus mystaceus. The sequence continues at coordinate 60,882,605 of JAWWLV010000179.1, forward strand.
CTCCTTTGTTTGTCTTTTTAATTATGAGAAGCCAAGTGTCTTCACTGTTTACATTCTCCACATCTAAAATGGGACTTTCAGAGCAGCAAAGGAAACGGTGCAAATGGGAACACAAGCAGGCCCATGTTTCCACCACAGGACACACAGGAAGAAGCAGACACTGATGATGACAACCATCTCACTGGCAACTGCAGCTCAAACCAGAGGGATCATCCCTGATCACTGAGATCTTTGCACAGGGAATTGATTTTTGGATGCTCTCTGCAATGTCAGCGCTCCTTTAAATTCCCATTTAAGGCTGAACATGGACTGAAGACACAAGATTTAGTGGGAATGCCTCTTGTGAATTCTGTATGAAAGACTGACAGTAGTTATCTGTGTAGATGCTGTTATCTGTGGTAGATCCTCCACCACAACATGGCAGGAGTTTCAAACATTCCCAAAAATCTCTACTCTGCTTGCAGGAGGTGCACAAATGTATCACCTTTGGAGCAAGCATCCCTCACTTGGAGCTTTCCAGAGACAGCAACTACAAACTGCCCTTTTTTTCTGAGCTCTGTGTCAGTTCCAGGGGAAGGAAACACACAAAAATAACTCCCTCAGTTCCTGGAAATTTGCTTTGCAGGAAAAGCCCAAGACGAAAAACACACTCTGTGAAGGTTTGCCTAAAAAGGACAAAACTTTAACACTAAGGGAAGAAGAAGAAAAGGGGGGTGACATGTTGGAATGTAGCTAGAAAGACTGGAGAGAAAAAAAACAAAGTGCAGACCAAAAACACAACCCACACAAACAAGCAAACTTCCTGACAGCACGATGGATTGAGCTGCCTGCAGAATGGGCTCCCTAAGGAAACGTGGGCTTCTGTTGCTCTGGATGCTAGACAGCAATCATGCCAAAAAAGCCAAGACTCCTCCATTCCTGCATTCCTGATAGCTGGAGTAAAACTTCCTGTGCCAAGACTGACTCTCTTTGGGCACTGGGAAGAAAACAGTCTTGGGTTTACCTGGAAACCAGATACTATTTTGGGCCTGTAGTTTTGTTCCAGCAACACAGAAAGGCCAACAAACAGTAGATGCAACTTCAGAACTTCAAATTCCCAAGTTGTCAGCCCCCAAAAATGTCCCAGGTTTCCATGTTTACACAGTATGCACTGTGCCCAGCCAGAGCAAATGTTGCAGTGCATTAAGCTATAGCAATTCTTGCCAAATTCCATCCTAAAGGTCCAAAAAGCTCAGGCATCCAGAGGTAGGTGGTTTCTGAAGGACAGCACTAATAACACTACATATTTATGGCTTTATATCCAAGAATAGTGTAGCTCTACCACTAAAATGTTCCCCTACCCAGTGACATCGACCAGTGAAACAAAACACACCAGAACAGAAATGAGTGAGCAGCACATCCAAGGCAAGGCTGGTTCACACTGCTGCCACTAAGGTGTTTTACCTGTTTCTCCATCTCAAGCTGGGAATTTCCTACTTCTTCTTTCAGAGCCTCTATTTCCTGTGTCAAAGCCTTTTCAATGACAAAACAGACAGGGTTGGACAATGGAAACACAAAAAACGCCACGAGAATGGATGCTACAAGTTCATCGCTCTACAGTGCCATGCAGTAACAAGGAAATGGTAGTCAGAGGCATCCACACAGGAACCAAGGCAGGGATTGCACAGAGATACCTGAACAGTCTTCTCCTTGCTTGCTACTTTTAGGACTTCAGCTTGGAGGAGTTCTTCCACTGATTTTATCTTTCCGTCCTTCTCGTGGATCCTTAAAAGAGAGTAGAGGGACAACATTAGCTGAAAAAAAATGTGTTACTCCAGCCAACACACAAGCTTTGGTTGTTATCCCATCACATCACCAGCCTCTGGGATCCACAGTGGGACCAGGCAGGAGGAACAAATAGGAAGAGTAAGACTGGGAATAATCAGAACAAGCTGGCTTTAAATAACCAGTAGTTCACATGCTAAATAGATACTATTACAGTCTAAAAATGCAATAGTCCTTGGAATGACACACACTTAAAAATCAGCCTTCACTGGACTTTCCAGCAAAGTATTTATCAACTTGGAGCACACACAGAGCAAACAAGCTCACTCCTTTTAAAATGGCTCCTGAACAAAAATGGGTGTCTGACAAATCAGTGCAATTCCTCACCTAGTCCAAGCCAGGCTTATGAAATTAATTGCTTAGCAGAGAAGCAACTGGATTTGCAGAAGGTATTGATCTGACATGATGTGCCTCTAAAGTGAAAATGCTTTCTGCCACACACACACACTTCACCCAGTTAAAAGCAAATAATTTCGGGGAAGTGATTTACTTGTAGTCCTGGGATAAAGACAGAGAGAAGGAACAATCAGAAATTAAATCTGTGCAGCAACTTACACTTTCTGGAGCTCCTCCACCAGTGATTGGAAGGAAACCTGTTCAAAACAGAGCTTCAACTTAGAAAAAAACAGAAGATAGCAAAACAATCTGCAAGTGTTGAGGGGTGAGGAGTAGAGAGCTGGAGCACCCTGGCACTGAGTAAACTATGTAGCAGCCTAATGATTTTACTTATCTCCTAAGAAAATTAGATGTCAGTCTCCAGTTTCTGGAAAACCAATAATACCAAGTCTGCTGCAAGGTCCAGGAAAATAAAAGCAAACCTACCCCATCTTTACCAGGAGAGGGTGAGGTTCAAGACCAGCATTTGATCAGTTAACCTTCAATACCGGCACTACTGTACATCTCTTCATGGTCACTGTGCTTCCCCTTTTTTTCCATAAGTGATTTTTCTAGAAACTAAGTGCCCTCCTGAGCTCTCCAAGCAGAGCTGGATGTCAAGGAAAGGCCCCTTTTGATTAGAAAGAAGATCAAAAATGACAATGCTGTGACAGTGTCACTGATCAGAGCCATAAAGAGAAGGGGGAAAGTCACACTTGCAGAGTGGGGATTAACACTGGAAAGCTCCAACACACAGCAGTGAGCTGGGGCAGTACAAGCTGCCTCCCAAGCCATGCCTGCTGCTCTGGGCTTCTGGAAAAACCAATCCACAGCCATTTCAGTGCCTGGCCAACCCTGGATCCTTCACATCAGCCCCACTTCTTACACTTCTGCACAGGAAATGTTTGACACAAGTATGAGCTTCCAGACCAGCTCTGGAAGAAAACAGGATGCTTTGCCAACAGGCTTCAAAGGCATCTCCACCTTTTTCCCTTGACTTTTGCAACCACAGCAAGATCCTTTCAGATTTAGTTTAGGTGTAATAAAAGTTTTAGATGAAAAGTACTACCTGCTCCGATTGCTGAATTTGCAGACTTTGAAGTTCTTTTCTCAGGGATGAATTTTCCGTTCTCAGAGCCTTTGAAAGCAGACACACAGATAATGAAAGACTCATTTGGTGGGGAAAAAGTGTTAAGCTTGACAGAAAAGTAATTTCTTTTAGAATAAGTGAAAGACTTTGAAAGTCTGAAAGAGACACCCCCACCCCACCCCCCTCCTCTGCAGCTGTTGGAGCCAAAGTATTCAATGGACTAATTATTCATCATGGATAACTTGGAGTGGACTTCAGTGTATAGGAAGTTAGAGCCCAGGTATGGAGCAAGGTGGGAATGCTGTAATTGAGCAGAGAGTTCAGAAAAGCAAATGTAAGAAGTTATGTTATAGGCCCTTTCTCACATCTTTGGGACTGCCCGTTAATTTCAATCTATTTATATGATATAGGGATTCAAACAATAAAAACTATAAGACCATGGGTTTTAACAGTCTAGATCTTACTCTGGAGCCAATAATAATGTCCAAAATACACAAGGAGTCAAAAATGCCCTTGTACAGAAACATACTACAAGCTTAAAAATCATATATTCCTAATGTTGTCATTAGCATTGTTAGAAAATTATAGAATATTATTTCAAACAAGTAATTAAGACATCTTAGATGACTTTGTAACATACCATTATCCCTGGAGTGATTTAAAAGCTATGCTGATGTGGCACTTGGGGACATGGGTCAGTGGGGGGCTTGGCAGTGCTGGGGGAATGGTTGGACTTGATCTTAAAAGGTCTTTTCCAACTCAAACTATTCTGTGATGTGCTCACATCTTTGGCTGTTCAGTGACCTGACAGTTTTGCAACCCCTCCCCAGCACTGGGGTGTCAGCAATGCACCTGGAATTCAGGGACACTAGGAAAGGGAGCATTGCCTTGGCTGTGTCCAGGTAGACAGGACACAAGTTCCGAGCAAAAGCCAGCTGAAAGCACACAGGGATTTTTGTTCAGGCCTTCCAGGCTTCTCATTGCTACCTTCTTTATAAACAAACAGGAAGGAAATAACTTTATCCTCATCCAAGAACTGTCACTACTTTGTAATCCATTTAACACTCCAGATTATCAATTAAGCAAAAAGATGCAAGAATCCCATAATGCCAAGTTTTTACAAAACACCCTTTCCTAAAGGCAGATTTGTTGGAGATTAAGCCAAATGTACAGCTCTGGAGATGTATTCCCATTATTCCAAAGGACACCAGGATTGCATCCCAGCAAAACCTGCTCTAGATTAAACAGAGAGAAGCACTTACTCCAGGCCATCAATGCTAATGCTCAGTCTATCTTACAAAAAAGGTTTTAACCTTGTCTCCACAAGATGCTTTGCCTATTCCAAAGGAATTATCTCAGGATGCACTATAAGCACTCCAACACACACTTTGCACAAGAGCACTTAATCTCTACTTCCCCACCAAGAGACAATATAAGAGATTTTACCTTCAGCTCCTCCTCTTTATTAGCCACCTGTATGAGTCCTGCCTCAAGCAGCTCTTCAACTGTCTTGATTTTATCATCCCTCTCTCTCATGCTGAGAAAGCAACAGTGAGTATTAGGAGAAGGAGAGTTAACCTTTGAAGGCAGTTTAGCTACCAACAGTAACCTTACTGCCAACAAAAATCTTTATTTTAGCCTCTGACTCAAAAAAAAAGAAGTTTCTTACCTTTTTTCCATCTGCTCTATCACGTCTTTGTTTGTCTGTAAAAAAACCAACACAACAGGGTCATCATTAATTGGATTAATAGTGATTTGGTATTTAAAAAACAAATAACCAGAAGCTTGGTTACAACACTAGTACAGCAAGCAAAATAAAGTGGGGAAGAATGTCCTTATGGAACTTGTGTCTAATACTGAGGCTGGAAAGTTATCAATCTTCCAGAGAGGGGACAGATCCAGCCCAAATGCCTGCATGATTTTACACTGATGGACTTACAGCATCTAAATCCACAGCAGCCAGCTCCAGTACCTGAAAAAACTCCCTTTTTTGAGCTTTTATTGGAATCACAAGCTCTACCTGAGGCTCACTCAGCAGAACATTTATGATTTCTCAACATCACCACACTGTGAGAGACCAGATGGGAAATATAAATCAGCTTCCAGGAAAAAAAAAAAAATCAGCCCCTCCCTTCCAGACAGGACACGAGATCAGCCAGACCCAGGGGAGCAACTGCAGATCTGGTTCTCCACCAGAAAAAAAGGAGCTGCTCCAGACAAGGAGCTCCTGGCCAGAGGAGGAAATAAGGAATTAAGTTTCCTGCCCTGCAAGTGTTTTTCCAGTGTTTCAGGAAGTTTTCTCCATGGTACAAAGCCAGAGGGTTCACAAGGGCTCTCCCAGGCAATGCTCCCAAAGGAGAGGCAGATGAGAAACTCCACAGCTTTGACCTCCAGCATCCTCTGAGCACCAGACTGGCTGCAGCCATGGGCAAAAACACAGAACAGGAGGCAAAAGACATCCCAATGTAAATCTTACCCTGGTCTCTCCACAGCCCAGAAAAACCCTCTCCTCTGGAAGGGCTGGGATTTTTTTATTCCAGAAAATTGTTGACAAAACAAGAGTGGTTGAACAAATAAGCTCTTGCTTGTGTTAAACTAGGAGTCTTCAGAAGAGGGGAAAAAAAAAACACACATTTTGTTTGGACACCCTTGACTAGTTCTAGAAGACAGTCACAACTGCCTTACTTGAAGCCTCCATGGAAAATACCTAAAAAGCATCAGTTTTGACACCAACCAGTTCAGCCTACAACCAGGTTAAGAAAAAAATACTGAAGAAATTAAAAAACTGGAAGATATTTGATATAACCTCAGCAAACACTGGCTATACCTGCTCAGACAGGAGAGTCTGCAGCTTCTGAACCTCAGCTTGCAGAGTTGTGTTTTGATCCTTGAGAACCTAGAAGAAAATTCAGACATTTTATCAGTTCAGAACTGCAAAGCCTAATTACAGCATTTCCATAATGGCAGTGAGGTAATTAAACAGCACAGAAGTCATTACAGACAGTTCTCTGGAAGCTACAAGACTACAAAGAGTCCTTTCCTCTTCTTTCTTGCTTTTCTGTATTAAGGACAAAAGTATTGTCCTTATGTTCCCATGAGAAATTCAGCTGTTACCATTTTTATTCCCTGGCAGAGAATCAGACAGTAACAAGTGTGAGAAGCTCAGGGAAAAAAAAAAAAGCATTTTCCTCCTCAAGCAGCATCACCATCATGTCAAGATTTGATAGCTGCCTCTTCCAAAACACTCATCTGCTGAAGCAAATGGTCCAAGACTCCCTCTCTAGTTCCCTTCAGCTGCCTTAAAGCACAGCAAGGAATTGTCAATCCAGCAGCAGAGGTTTGCACAGCTCCCACACTTGGGTCCCACTGCAGACTGGGAAGAGGTGAATGGGGAAGACAAACAGCCCTACCACTCTTGGCCTCTCCTGCAGCATTCCTGCTCCATGCAACAGGCACAGCAGCCCTTAGCAGACAGCCTGTCTGTCTGGATTCCTCACATGTATTTTAAAATCCTCCCCTATTATTGCTTTTTGCTTTACAAAGTCCTTTTTTAGGACTTGCTCGGTGCTTTACAAAAGTAAAAAGCAGGGCACGTGCTCTGTGCTTCAGCCTTACTGAGAAAACATGAGCAGGAAGGGACAGCAACAGTGAGGATTAAAAGCATTGCTCTGTTTTTCCCACTTTCATGTGCATGGGAAACAGCAGCACTTCCTCAGGTGGAAGCATTTAGTACAGTACTGGTGTGGTTTGTGTTTGGGATCAAAGACAGGAGGAAGAAGAGACCAGCAGTGCACATAATATTCGTGCTGAGAGCACACCATAGATTTCTGCACTATCATGATGATGATCTTCTGCATTCAGTTCTCTATTCACTTCCCCAAGAACTGCTAGAATTGCCTCCAGGTGATTTTTGCCACTACTTAGCACTGAATTGATTCCAGCACATAACCATTCACAACACCTCCAAGGCCTTTTTCCCGGGTAACAGTTACTACAGAAACCACCACACTAAAGGATGCTCATATTATTCCTCCTCTTATTCATTTTCACCACTTCACTTGCTATTTTATAGTGTTCCACCACACTGAAAGCCCTGACAGTGTCACTAACTTGAGACTTGCCCACTTACTCCAGCCTGCCATGTCTTCCCACTCCCCTTTCCACAGTTTATGCACCAGTTACCCAGCACACACTTCACTGAAGATTCAGCCAACAGCTTTATTCTAAAAATCAACTGAAATTGTACTTTGTTTCCTGTTCAATTAACTGAGCAAACTTCTTCCCTCTTATTCTCTGACAGCTTAGAGAAACTACTGAGCCTTGCAAGGGACTCTCATCAAAACCTCTTTGAAAGTGCCACTTTAATACATGAATCAAGTTTACTACCTGCTTCAAAGAGCTCCAGGAGACTCCAGAGGCTTCTCCTACAAAAGCATCCTGCCTCTGCCACTACCCACCTGCTCTGTTCCTCACTAAAAAAAAAACAACTTACCAACCTGACCTTGTGAGATTCAGAGTGACTGACCTCACACCAGAAACATCAGAAGAGCAGCAGCACCCACCATGGGCTTTAAAGGAATTAAAAGGACAGAGTCATCACCCTCCTCAGGAACCAGGGCTGCTTCTAACAGCCCAAGCTCAGAAGAAAAAGGCCAAGGTGGAGGAGGGCAAGGAGGGGTTAAACTGCTCTCTGCACACACCATCTAGAAACAAGCAGCAGCTTTGCTGTGCAGACCCCAGATGTCAGAACAAAAGCTGCAGCAGTTTAGCTGCAGCCTTATGAGAAACAATCTGGAAGAAGGCAGAAGGAAAATAAGCTATTTTACACCCACCTTGACAAAAAACAGAGACTTGGCATGGTAATCTAAGCAACAAAAGCTCACACCAAAGCCTTGAAAGTCATATTAGAAGGTGTAATGCTGGAAAAATCACAATAGCTTTTATTGTACAACCTCCTCCTGCTGATTTCAAAGCCCTCGCTCCTCACAACAGCAGACACTGCATTTAACATGTTCTACCCCACCTCTTACTCTGCTGCACAGTCACCTGCTACTACTGTGACATCCCACATTGCTCTTGCTTTGCAAACACAATATTGTAATTTACCTTAACACACAAAAGTCAGTTTTATTTCACTGTTCTGTAGTTGCTCCACAACCTCCAAAGTCTGCAAAACTTACTGTAAATAAGCACAACAGTAACTATTCTGTACCTTACCTTGAATTCTTCTTTTGTGTTTGAAATCTGGGCAAGTTCTTCTCGAAGCTGATCTTCAAGACTTCTTATTTTGTCATCTTTGATGTGAATGCTGAGACACAGCAGAACAGTTAAATACATTTCCCACTCCAAAGTCTTACAAAAAGCACCATTCAAAAGAACATAAAAAGACTGATAAACATTGTTTATCAAATCCCAGAGCTATTTACCTTTTCTGCATCCTTTCCAGCTCATGTGCAGCAGCAGCCTAGATATAAAGAGGATTAACACAGACTTAGGATACATCACATGATTCAATCAACCTTTCATTCCACAATATTAAAAAGCTAGAAACAAGTCATTTGGCCTCTCAGCACATGACTGAAATCAAGAGTGAAAGGGGTAAGCTTGTCCTCCTGCACTTTTACAACACCAATCTACACCAGGCAAGATGTAATTATGCAAAGGGAAGAAGATCTCGAAGAGATTCATTTGACGACTGGGATTATCTCTAATTAAACACTTCATTTCCACCTCTCTAATAAACAGGCCATGTAGCAGTAACAGAGGGACAGCATTTTGTTTGGCTCTAATAAGATCTCTGTGGTGAGGCAGGGGGGTTGTGTGTTTTGGGGTTTTTTTGGGGGGGATGTTGATGACCCTTATATGCAAATGCCAGGACTGCACATTCACAGACAGTTGTGTTCACTCCTGGGGAGTGTCCTGCACTCTGTGAGCCTAAAAATCTAACCCAACCAAGCAAATTGCTTCAGGAACTCGGATATCCAAGTAAAAGATTTTGTTGGTGAAGGAGGGATAAGAATTAGGCCTCCCACCAGCTGTAAGAACTCCAGGGAATCAGGTATTAGCCCGATCCGGAAGCCTCACACCATTAATGTGCTTAAGCACAGCTTGCTTAAAGCCAACAGATCTGCATTTGCATTTACGGCAGAACAGGCAGTGGGAAGGGAGTAAAATTAAATATTTAATGAAAAAAAACCAAACTATTTCACCTGTTCATTTGTCAGAGCCTGTAACTTCTGGACCTCTGATTTCAGGGACAGGTTCATGTTCTGTAAGACCTGAAGGAAGGAGAAGAAGAAATATATTTGCTGACAGTATTTCAGGTAAGTTCACTCTCCAGGGAAACGTATTTCAGGTTACTTTTTGAAGGAAAATCCTCAAGCTTCTGTATCAACAGCTTTCCCAGCATCTAGCATTGGCCTAGAGCAGCCAAATGAGCAGACTTGTAGCTGAAGGGGCTGTTTCTAGAGCCAAAGGCAGAAGCCTTGGGGGCTTCCTTTTGTATAGGCAGCCAACAATCCCCCCTTGTATCTGCTGGCATTTACACATGTTTTTATTATACCTTGAGCTCTTCCTCCTTGCTGGTTAGGTTGGCATGTTCATTGCCTAATGAGTCCTCCATCTGCTTGATCTGTTTGTCCTTCTCTGCAATCCTGCACAAATGAGAAATGATGACAGATCAGTACAAAAAGATCTGGATGAAAATGGCACAGGAAACATCAGGCTAAAACACAAAATACATGCTGGCCCTTAAGTCCAGCCCCTGCTCTAAATCCTGCTGAGTGCACGTTTTGGGTCCAAAAAAACTTTTCCATTTTAAATGTTGCCTGCTTGCCAAAAAATTTATGAGACATTCTCTAGCTCTGAAACACAACAGCTACCCCATCTCCCAAGGGGAGAAAACCCTCCTGGCATAGCCACGTACAGCCCAAATAATAACAATCCCCGTGGTCACGCACATTCCTGCACATGGGCAGAGGGAAAACAGGAGAGATGTTGCACACAGAGCCACCTACAACAGCCTCCAAACTTGAGGCCAGGCATGGAAGGGAAATCCGTAGGAAGTGGTTTCCCAGCTCCCAAGTCAATCCCGTGGTGAGAAGTTAAAAGCACAGACAGCAACAATTCCCCTCCTGCACGTGCGTGGAGGGAAGGTGGCAGGCACTGAAAGCCAGGAACACCTCCCAGATCCCAGAGGAAATGAATGCTCACACTTTGTGGAGTTCTTCTGCCAGGACTGAAGCTGAAGTCTGTAAAAGGGAAAAAAAAAAAAAAGAGAAATAGCTGAAAGTAAAGCAAGTCAAAGAATCCTCCTCTACAGTGAGCCAGGAATAGCATTTGTCTAGTTATTTTAAACTGGCACAGGATGCTTCCAGCTATTTCCTGGCTAAGGAACATTGAAGGAATACCAGCCCCTACTGATGCCCATTCTTCCCCTTTGGCCTAAGGCAGCATGAAGGAAGAAAAGACCTGTATTATTTCCCCTTCACCAGATTCAAACAAGCCACAGGGTTCACCAGCACCTGTCTCCCAAGAGTTAACTGATTTGTGGGACATTCTGATGACAAACCACTCAAATTTAAAAAAAAAAAAACCTGCACAGTGTATCAGGACTTGTGTTAGGAACAGAAACAGCGACACAAAACCAGCAAGTGGCATTTTTTCCTCCCTGGAAAAAGTCTATTCCTTTGCTGTCACACACAACAGGGCAGGAGAGACCCATCACACTGCAGACTGTTTCATATCCAGTTTGGGAGCAGCTGTGGCAGAACTTCCATGTGCTTCACATACATGGTTCCCCTTTTCCAGTCTTTCCCTCCCCCAAAATGCTGGATCTCACAGAGCCTGTGCCCATGGGACCCTATAGGAATCCCTGTACTGCCTTATCAATATCACACCATGGAGAACAGCAGAGGAAAAAAAAATATCACAGGGAACAAACAGTTCCAGTCCCAGAGGTGTCTTTAATGACCAAAAGAGTTTCACCAACCCTGATACCCAGAGCAGGATCCAGTCCAACCTCGCCTCTCCATGGGGCTCTTTCTACACCCACTGTCCATGGTGGAAAAACATCCCTGAATTTTCATGGCCAGTGGGGCTACACAGGGAAAGCACACACCTCCTTCCAACAGCTCTCCTTGTGCAACCCAGAGCTAAAATGTAAAATTTCCCTAGGGATTAATTTCCAAAGCCTTTAAAGAACTGGGATGAGAGGAGCAGGTCGTGAAGATGTAAATCCAGAGTGGCTCTTTCTTCACTGCTCTCTCCACACCCAAAGGGTTAAACCACTTCAAGCAAATCCAGATTTTCAGTCTGTCGTGGAATTTAATCAAATTCCATCAAGCACATCCATGATTAAAAGAAGGCAGCACCCAACTGCATAGGAACAGTCTCCACTTGTGCCCACAAAGCCTTTCTGAGCTGATTTCTGTGACCTACCCTCTACATGGAAGCAACACCAGTGACCCTGAGGCTTCACACAGTGTTTACAACAGAAATAAATTCTCAAACAAACTGGTCAAACTAAAATTTCAAAGATAAAAATAACTGAGAAAGGGCATTGTGCAGGTTTGGTGGGGTTTTGGTGTGATTTTTTTTTTCTTCTGCACAGAAATGAACAAACAACTTCATACAGGAGCTACCATAAGACAATGTTTCTCACAAGGGAAAAAGCACAATCAGGTGGTTCACAGGACTGCAAAAAAGACCAAAAGAACCACAGGACAGAATTTTACACATGCAAAGCTACAGAAAACAAACATTCAGAAAGGTACTACAACACTTTGGTTATAAATGAAAGCCACTAGGGGAGAAAATAAGTGGATTTTCCCCAAGAAAAGAAAGAATCTTAAAGTTTTACACCGCTTTGAGAAACATTAGAAAAAAGGATGCTACCAAGTCCTTGCTTTCAGCATTACATCTCATACCCAGCTACAAAAAAAAAGGTCTTACTTTTAATGAAAGTTCACAATTCATGACTACAAAAGGAAGTCTGAGAACATGCTGTACCTGGGCTGCCATTTGTGAATGAAACTTCTGAAGCTGAGCATTCAAAGCATCATTCTGCTCTATCAGCTCCTTGTAAGAGAGCACAGAAAGAAAAGCAGGCTGAGATCTGCAGCTGGTCAACTTTTGCTAGGATTAGCTTTTAGCCTTGATTGTGTTAGTAGGAACAGTTCAGCATTTACATGTCAGACACTTTTATAAGACGCTGGTTTTTTTTCTCCCCACTAAGATCAACCAGTTTGAGTGGAAGCAAAAGGACCTGCTGTGTATCAAGACAGGGATATTCCCTGCCCCACCATAATCCATTTGGTTTTCCTGAATCCCTCAAGAGCTGTGTCCACACTGCCTCTCACCACCTGACGCCAGGGAGAAGGGAGGATCACTCCAGAGCAGCTCACACGAACATCAAAGGTGCAGGGCTGCTCTCCCAGGGTGTTCCCCACACCATGGCACCATTTCACAGCTTAGAAAATTGGGTCAGCACGTTTTCCTGACTTGCCCAGAGCACTTCTCAGGTGTGAAATGGCCCCAGACCCCCTCACAGCACCACACACAAGGTCTCACTCCACAAGTGGACTGGCACGGTTTTCTCATCCTTTATTCAGTGGGAAAGCTCTACTAAAGCAGCATTTCAAGGATATTTCTGTATTTCCACAGTCACAAAGTGAGAGGAAAAAGAACCCAAACCCTTAAAATATTTGAGCAATACTACCTGCACCTGCATTTGCATGGAGTCCTCCTCAGAAGCTCTCTTTTGCTCAGCCTCCAATAACTGCAACATCCTCTGCTCCAGCTGCTGTTTTGACACCATTGTATCAGTAAGTTTACTGTGCAAGCTCTGGATTTCATTGTCTTTGGCCACAAGCTTATTCTGCACATCTGTAGCAGAAATGTCAGGATTTTAATTCAGAAGTCAATATTTAAACTTTGGGGGAAATCATTTTCACTGTGAACAGGGAGGCTGATGAGAAGCCTCGTTCCAGCAAGCCAAGGTTCAGCTCCCTCATCAGCGCTCTGACTAACTGGGATCACAGCACACTATTTCCCCCGGGTGCTGAAGCAGTACCAACTTCACCTGAGCTTTATTTAAGCCATTTACTCAGTAATGCCCTCTTTTTTTTTTTTTACAAATGGCAACAGCCAATTCACTGCAGTAAACATTATTTAGGAATTTTGTGGTACGTGCCTTGTTGTGCTGCTTCATGTTCTGCTGTTCTTTTCCTGAGATAAGCCTGGATTTCTTCCCATCTTCTCTCTGCTTCCTGCTGCTGGACCTTCATATTAAAAAGAGAGTTGATGTAAAGAAGTCTAACCTTTCATTTATTTTTGAAACATTCAGAGTGCATCCCCTCAGTGCCATTCCCAAAGCATATGGCAGTGAAGTGAAATTGTTTCTTGTTTCCATTAGGGCACATCAGAGAGACAGAGTGCTCTGTAATCCTCCTCCTAGACTAGTTTAGCCTATTAATTTGAAAAGCAAATTGTGAACAGGATTTCATTACAGGCTCTCAACAGAATGGTTTCTGTAATATGAAAATGCAGCATCTTTGCCCTGATAGTTCAGAATTAAACACCAGAAGCCAGAGCAGCCCATGCATCACATAAATCTGCATCCAGCAATTAAAACACATCTCAACTTTTCATACCAACTCTCCACCTGCCAGGGCAAAAGGCAGGGAGAGCTTCTGGTAGGTAAGACTTAATTACAAGTATTAAATTAGTTATGAGCTCTGGATTGGCACTGTGACCTGAAAACACTGGTTTCTCCTTCTGACCAAAAAAAAAAAAAAAAGAAAAAGACCTTTTCTTCTAAATAAAAGAGATGCATCCAGAACCCAGTCCATTTACATTTTAATTCTTCAAAAAGTATATTTACTTAAAAATTTAAACATACACGTGGCTTCAAATAAAATCACACAAGGACAATGCCATCTGAATGAATGACTCTGAAATATCAGATCTTGCTGGAATTGTACAAAGTTCAACATCACCAGTTTAGCTTTTTAAAGATATTTACCCAGAAGGTAAGTTTCACTTCACAGGGAGGTCTGTAATCACTCACAGCCCATTGTGCTGAATAAAAACATTAAATAAACCCATAGGCTGGCTCAGCCCATCTGAAACGGGAACAGCTAAAGCAATTCCCACAGGCTTCACACCCCACCGATTCAGAACTTGCTTAGTGGAGCCTCGAGCACAACCTCACAGGCAGAGAAAACCCCAGTCACCTTTAGCTGAGCCACTGCCTGCTCTGCATTCTTCTTCTGGAGCTCCTCTTGCTGCAACTTGCTGCTCTTCTCCCCCAGCTCGTTCATCAGCCTCGCGTAGTCCTGGCGCAGCTTGTTCAGCTCTGCCGACTGCCTGAAAACAAACATTTTCACTGGGTCTTTGGGTTTTTTTCCACCAGAAACACAGGCCACAACAGCAGCTACTCAGATATCAACACCAAGTCCTGTTATTTGCAGCCAAAGGGCCGTACTGGGTGGGTTTGGGGTTGTTTTTCCCCTCTGAACTGTTTTATTCTAGGGAAGGGATGAGGGTCAGGTACTCCTGGCCATTGGCACAGCACAATAGCTACAAGCCAGAGTCAGAAACAAAAGGGCAGCAATAAGCCACAAGCATCAGTTCCCTTTGAAAGGTTTGCAAGCTGATTGGCATGATTTGGGCAGGCTGATCTGAACTAAAGAGGCTCAGTCTAAGGAAAGGCCTTGCATAGAAATTCACATTCCTTTCCCCTTCCCATAAAGGATTATTGATCTCAGACTTGCTCAAGACTATTCCTCCTGGACTACTAACTGCACACATTCCTTCAGACTATTTGTTGCCTCCCAGCCTTGACCTGACTATTAACTTTTGGAGGTGTCTGAGGCACTCACCCACACAGGGAGAGAAGATGTGTTTGTACAGCCCAAGGGAAGGATTTTAAAAGGTTCCCCTTTCTGTCTAAGCAAATAAAAAGCATTTTGTTTTTATCTTAAGTTTGGTTGTTTAAGGCTTTTTCAATATAACTGTCTAAGAGGTAGAGATGCTTCATTTAAATGAACAGGACACCTAAAATCAGGGGACCACACCCTTCTCTGAGCACTTGTTATCTCGACCTGCTCAGAACACACCTCTGCTGAGCTGCTCCAGGCAGTGCAGAGCTGTTAACAGAAAGGAACATACTGAAACAGCAGCATAGCCACAAAAAGTAAACATGGAGCCCTTTACAAGTCCTGACAGTGGTTTTGACATTCTAGTCTCCAACAGTAACAAATCAAATACCTGAGAGCATGTAATGTGTCGGTTTTGTTTTCTGTACACCTTGCCAGGGTGCTCAGCTTTTAGCACAACACACACAATCCTCTCTGACAGCTCAGGGGCATTTTGAGTCATAACTCAAGTCAAAAGGCAAAACCTCGAGATGCCTTTTTGTTTCTCCAAACATTTGCACCACCAGCAGATAAATCCAAGTGCCACCCCAGTGGTACCATTAACTGCAGGGTATCAATACTGATTTAAAAGTTTAGCGCTCCTGTTCTCCCAGAATCAGCACCTCTCCTAAAGCCCCAGGGGAAAGGACACACACACCCTGCCAAAAACACCAACTGTGCCTCAGCACTGCTGCAGTTCTTTCTGCAGAAGCCTCACAAAAGCTCAGGCTTTGAGTTGATAAAATAAATTGTCTGTTGTGAAAGCCTCGGCTCAATGCAAACACAACCAGCCCAGCCCAAAATATGTGTTCCCAGCTTAACCACTAATTCAGAGACAGCCAAAGAGATGGAAACAAAAGAAGCAGAAGCCAGAACAACCCTTCAGGGAAGGCTTAAACACACAGAGCTCTGAGTAGCTGCTCACATACTTGCTCTCCATTTGGTTGGTGGAAGTACTGACAGCATCTCTCAGGATCCCGTTTTCCTGCTTCAGGTGGCTTATTTCTGCCTCCATCTGCTCACGGAGCTGCTGGAACTGATGGGGAGAGAAAGATCAATTCCATAAAAGATTAGACTGAGGAGCAATAAAAAACACCCCAGCAGCTTGTAGCAGTAGATATCACAATAGTTTCAGTAAATAAAATTAGGGGGAATTTCTGGGAGAAGAGCAGCTTTACTGCTTCCTCACACACCAACTCTTAAATTAAATTGTGCTACTCAGACTGTCATGCTCAAATAAAAGCACAGGTTTCCTTTTATATCAGTGTAACAACCTATTTATCAAGGCAACCTTTTCATTGTTTAAAAAGACTGCATTAAGTGACACTCAGAATAATGATTGCTCAGTTGTATAACTTTAGATGTTTACACATAACTTTTCCAAAGGGAAATAAACATGCTGTGAATTATCATTAGAAGCTTAGAAAGCCCTTAAACAAAGCATAAAAGTATAACTAACAACACATGGATTATAAAATGCAAACTACAAAAGGCTAGGCCTCATCTAATATCCTATGAAATAAATATATGCTGACTGCATTTTCAACATGGTTCCAAACTGAGGCAGAAAGAAGCCTTGATAACCCAAGGTTCAGAACAGTGCAAACAAAAATCAAAACACAGGATTCAAAGGGAAAAAATGGACTCTGCATATGCAGAGAACAGCAGAGCTGGTCTTGCAGCCCAACAGCCTGCTCTGAAAATCCTCAAGCACATACAGCTACAGCACTTTCTTCCTCTACCAGTGCCAGTCTGTACATGTGGCTGACACCATTCCAAGACCCAGTTTCATCAAATATCTGACTCATCAATGAGGGTTTTATATATAAAAGAAATCCAAATAAATTTTGTGTAACAACCACAGCAGTCCCCTGCAGGGCAGCCACCTCCAGCTCTGCACCAACAAATACAACAAGCTGGGCCTTGGATGTTTATTGAGGGGTTCTCTTCCCTTCCTATACTTTTTTTTTTAATGCCAACAAGATCCCAGCAGAATCAGGGGCACAAACCCCACACAACTGGAAGCTCTGACTATCTCCAGGTTCTCTGCCATGCTGCAGCACATCAGCAGAGGGAGCAGGACCAGAGCACTCTGCTCATCCTTTCTCCAGCTCTGCCTGGGACAGCAGCATCTGCAAAGGCCTCCCAGTGGTGCCCAGCTCTCTCTCCCCCTCCCCAGCCAGCAGCAAGACCCTTTCATTATCCAGTTGTCTACACGGTTTCCAAGGAAGTCGTCTCTGCTCAGGAGAACACAGTTCTGCTCCAAAACTGCAGAGATGCTACTCTTTAAAGTGCTGAGACAGAAGATACAGCATTAAAGCTGGGAAGTTCACGTGCTGGGCTTGATGCTGTGACATTCACACAGGAAAAAAGTACTAGAATGAAATCTAAGCAGGCAAGGTGGTATAAAAAGGGCCATTCTTCTTTGAAAACTCCAAGTCAAACTTTTTAATCTGATGAAACAAACCCTTCATTATAAGGTCACTCCATTATAATGCAACTACAGCAGACAGTAACAAGTGTCTTAAAAAAATTACAAGTGCATGCTCTTCAAATATTTTCAGCAAAGCACTCCCCCAGGCATCGGTATTTCATGTATATTATGCTATGTTGTCACTCTATAGTATAATTTTAAAGAGATTTATCCGCTGGAAAATGATCATCAGCATTAGTGGCTCTCTTAAGCCGAGTATTTCAATTAGATTTTACACTTTAATTGAATAACATTTCAGCAGAACACCACAAAGGAAAAGTAACTAAATCAGAGACTGGCTGCCTGGATAGCATTTTACAGACCACCAAAGTCACCTGTGAGAACACCCCGTCTTTAAGTCAGGAAACTGCTACAGAGTTTTGTACCCTGGTTGAGGCAGCAATTTCTCAGCACTGATCTGCCTGTGCATGAACAACTCCAGCAGTTTTGGTAAAGCACTTACCTTGATCTTCATCTGCTGAGATTCTTGGTAGCTCACGTGTATTTTGCTCTGGAAAGTGTTGTGCTCCTTTTCCAGGGTGTTGATGCGCTCTCGCATTTTCGCCGTGAGCAAACCGTTCCTCTCCTTCTCTGCAACCAGCTCCTTGGGTGGGAAGGGGCAGGGAAAAGGGAAAGAAGTCATCTGGTGCTCCTTTCTAAAGTCTAATAATCAGTGTTTTAATATAACTAAAAATATAGCAAGTGTGCATCAAGCCAAAGTTGGCATCGCTCTTCACTCGGAGAAATTACAGCATTAAACCCGACCAAATTTTCAGCATCTTTATGGATATTTAGGATCAGCATAATCTCACATTTATTAAAAAGTTTGCCAATTTAAACACTGATCTTCTGTTGTCTCAGAAAAGACAGAGTCCTATTTCCACCATTTTGCCCAATCACAGAGGCCTAACAACTAAACCCATGGATTACACAGAGGGCAGAGCTTAGATTTTCATCCCAAATTTAGCCAAATGGAAGAACACAGGTAAAGCATCGTGGCCAAACAGACCAATTCAGAGCAAAATAATTGCTTTGTAGCAGGTTGCAAAGCCAACAGCTTTGTGAGAGATGGGCTATTAGTGCTCTGCAAAAGCCAGAGAAGCCCTGAATCCCACCAGCATGACACCATATTACAGCTTTGAAATGAAAATACACATTGCTATTGAATCATTTATTAGTCAGTAACTTAAGCCAGACACCTGAGAAATCCATAGAGCTGCTCCTCTGCAGCATAAATGCACTTGCTTTAGTAAGCAAAAACATTAAGTGCAGCTTTCAGCAGCTCCCACCACACAACGAGGAATTTGTGCCATCTGAGCTTCAGGTGTCTCCAGCCACACAGCCCAGCTCCTTCCACAGCTCCTCACTGTGCCAGGGAGCCTTGGCACATAATTTAAGTGCTCTAAATTATTAGCCTGGATATCCTCCACCTCTTCAGAGTAATTGCAGCTTTTCCCACACTTTAAATTTAAATAAAGGCTATTCTTTCTCTTAGATCCAACTCACCAACTGTGCCCCCTGAATGAAGTAAGTGACACGAGTTCCTAAGCCCATGTTCACGGACGCATTTAGGAGTTTAAATCACATTAAAGAAGTCTTAGGTCACTTATGACAAATCTTTTTTCCATGTAAAAATCTTTTTTTTCCCATGTTATCTCTTGATCTGCTATGATGCAACTAAAAGAAGGGCACCAGGACACACTGCAGCTTCCTCTGTCCCTCCACCAATCCCACCATCCAGCTGCAGACCCCACTAACCCAGCTATGTGTCAGGGCAGCACCAGAGATCCTGGGAAGATTAACTTTCACCTACTTTGTGTTTTGCCAAATACCTCCGAGGTCAGGCACCTCCTGCTCCCATTTATCCTCTCCAGTTATCATCTTTATCAACACCCCTGCAGGAACATCCCTGCACCTTAAAGTCTCCCTTTACCTTTCGACAGCCTTTTCAGAGAAACACATGAATTTAGAAGATAAGAGCTTTTATCAGACAAGCTGAGCTTTATCCCTTTTTTATCCTGATACTTCAGCACTGCAGCAACTTAGCTCTCATCCATTTTCTCCCAGCTTCTCCCTTCCCCACTCCAGATGGGAAAACCCTCTGATGACCCCTCCTTCTCTGCAGCTCCCACATTACCTTCACAAGCATCACATTGCAGCTGTTTTTTCCCCAACCACATCAGCTTTTCCCACACCCAGGCTCCTTCATCCATGCCCTCTGCTTCTTCAGCAGCAGATACCTCTCCTCTTTGATTCTGTAGTCCTGAGCCAGTTGTGTTTTTTGCCTCCAAACACAGCTCCCACATCCTGTGGCCACTCTGCTCCCACCTTTAGCCACCCAGTTTTCTGTGCCCCAATTTTGTCCTATAACACGACTTTCCCAAGCCTAATACCTGCATGCTTCCAAACTACCCAAAACATCAGAACCCTCATCCCAAAACTCTTCAGTTCAGTCGATATCTGCCTAATAATCCGTTCTACTGCAACTGCTTTCCTCTGAAACCTTCATAAAAAAGTTGCTTTTCATAAACCAGTCTTGGCAGCGATGCATCAGCACCCCTGTAATCCAAAGCAATCAGAGCTGCACCTCCAGGGGCTAAAGCAGGCAGTCTACACTTTCTGTACCTTCCTTCTTGCAGAAAACTCATGATTGTTGTGCCTAGGAGCACACAAGCATGTGAATGCTAGAATATGGCCCAAATTAAAACAGCAGTGCAGGAAAGGCATTTAATATTTGCATCCACAAAACTGACTCATACTCATGAAGGAATCGTTTTGAAAGCACCCATTTGAAAAGAAAAATAGGCTCAGCTTAAAAGTCTCAGTAAACGAATTCTCTTGTAAAACTACTGGGAAATAACTCTGCATAAATATATTATAACATCATAAAACCAAATGTAGCATCTTTGCAGCTTTCTCTGCATAAAAATTCCACCTTTCAACTCAGGCTAAGCTCAGTAAGCCAGCATTTGCTGGCTGCTGGTCCTACAAGCCCCTGCTCCTCTCTACACACATGAAACTCTTTATATTTACCTGGGAGAGCTGCTTGCACTGCTCCTTTGCAACAGCTGCCTCCTCCTTCATTGCACAGAGCATCTTCTCTTTGTCCTGGAGCTGATGAAGAGCTGCAGCCGACTCAGCCTTGCTGGCCTGCAGCAGGAGGACATAAAAATGACCACACATGCCACAGGTACTGACAGCAGAGCAAACCTGAGAGGAGGAAACACTCCCTCCTGCTCCCAAATCTTCCATCTGCACGGCGTAGGTGGCACCACCAGTGCCCAATCCCCCCGCTAATGGATCCTGGGATCCTGCAGCATCCACTCCATCAGACAGGGAAATGCATTTTCAAGCACACAGAAACCAATTAAGAGAATAAATGGGCTCTTAAGGCCATTGGAAGAGAGCTGCTGTGAGGTAGTGGGGAAAACAAAGAACAGCCATTAAGAGAAATAATGGGAAAAGACACAGAGATGCTGAATCATTCAATAATTGAGGTTGGAAGAGACTTCCAAGATCACCTGGCCCAGCCCACGCTCAAAGCAGGTATAATCCAACAAGTCTAATCTCTTGAAATATCTCACCCCAAAGGGAAAAGGAAACACTGATCTGGTGTCTCCTTCCACTTCCCAGGAGAGGCTGCAGCTAATTACACTTCTGCTGGCACACTGACACAGATCCTACAGGGAATGGACCCAGAGGAACAATCCCCATGGTCCCACTGCTTGTATACTGGTCCTAAAAATTGAAGTAGCCGCAGTGATGGGCACAGTTTCTACATGTTTGTGCTCAGACTTCACTCACTGAAGTCTGATGGTTTCCCAGAGGGGTTGTGCAGTCTCAGTCCTTGAAGGTTTCAAGCCTGGATAAAGCCCTGAGCAGCCTGGGCTGACCTTGGAGCAGGTCCTGCTTTGAGCAGGAGGTTGAACTACTCAGACTTCACTAAATGAAGTCTGATCCCTGAAGAAGCAAAGAAGTGGCAGTCCCATAAATGCACTCTGAATTTGGAAGGTCTCCATTAGTGATATTGTGCAGGTATGCAGCACAAAATACCCTGTCAGTGACTCGCAGGAGCTACAGAGAGAAAACTATTTACATTTCCCTCTATAGGGACCCTCATTTTTTGGTTGTACACAAACCCAGAACTCATTTGGATCCTAAAGGTTTAGCTTTAACACCAAACGTCCCTTTAAGAGAAAAAAAAATACAGCAAACAGACTGGCTGCTAGAACAGGCAACACTATTCCAAGTGTACCATGTACCTCCACTGGGTTTTGTCCTCGGAGGTTTTTAAGACCCAACTGGACAAATCCCTGAGCAACTTGCCCCGAATCTGATGCTGGACCTGTTCTGAGCAGACAGACTGCAGGACTTCTGAAGTGCCTCCCAACCTGAACTGCATTAACTGAATTGACACATCTAGTTCTGCATTTCTCTTTTGGCACATCTGCAGAAAAATTCAGGATTGCACGATTTCAGGTGTGACAGTCAGGATGTTAGAGGCACAGCTGTGCTGAGCCATGGGAGGGAAGAGCAGGTATTTGCAAGACACTGATGGTCACCATTCTCTTCTGTCTGGAATACAAGAATTAAAAATAGCTACTGAGCTGGCACAGGGGGATTTTGCAGTCTCAGCCTCTGAAGGCTTCAACCAGACTGGATCAAGCCCTGAGCAGGCTGACCTCAGAGCTGGTCCTCCTTTGAGTAGGAGGTCAGATTACAAACCCCTCAGGTCCCTTCCAAGCCTGAATTGCCCTACAATCCTATCAAAAACATCCAAAGTCGTCCCACTACAACATATAAACTTGAGATGAAGAGACCTGCAAAACACAGAATCAGCTGATCAGCCCCAGCAGCTTTCTCCTAATTTCTGCTACAGCTTATCCTGCTTACACAGTTGGGAAAGATCAGCTCCTGAAAGCCACTAGATAGCCTTTCCCATGTCAGCAGCAGCAGCATTCCTGCTGTATTCCTTATTCTCCATGGCCATGTCTGCTCTTTACAAGGGTCAGAGCCCTCAGCCTGCCTTGCCAGCCCCTGGGATGGCAGATGGCAGCACACAGGAGTCTCACAACTGCTTTCTGCATGCAGAGCAAGCACAGACCAGCTGGAAAGAGTCTTCCGAAGGCAGAACGCACAAATCACAGCAGAACACGGACAACAGCTGATCTGACAGCACACTCTTCCAATTTCTGTGTTTAGTAAGTTTTGTCTCCCCCTCCCTCCCCACTCCCAGTCATTCACCTTCTGCAAGAAGTCATGGATTGCACCGGATTTTTCCTTCAGCACCTCCACCACACAACGGGCCTCGTCCTCAGTGAAGATCATATTCTTCATGGAGGTCACAAAGTCTTTGAATTTTACTTCAGCATTCTCTGCAACACAGAAGGGAGGATTTATTTACTTTGGACTCCACACAGAATTATTTATTTTGCCTCGAAACAGCATGTGATGGGGTATCATTATGCACTACATTTAATTCCAGCCTGAAATGCCAAGAAGCAAGAGGTCACGAGCATTCAGCAAAAACAACATCTCGCCAATTTAAATCCGATAACAATCTGCCAGCTGATAGTTTTGGGGAAAAAAGAAAACCCCACCACTTTGTTTGGACAGTTGGTAACGTTTATAGTGTTGCTAGCGAGAAGAAAAAGCAAAACACAGATTTTGGAGGAAAAAAAAATAGCACAAATGTGAAAAATTGAAGAGTCCCTTCCAGTGTATTTTGACAGTAATTGAAGCTGAGCTCTCAATTTAAAGGACAGCCTGGCTGAACGAGCACATGACAAGTTAATTAATTTAAAAGCTGGCCCTTTTTTTGATTACATTATATGAAAGACAAAAATATTAACTTCCAAACTTAGACTGAGGGAACTGCTGCAGAAGCAATTCAGCAGTAGGAAGATAAATCAGTAAGATCCCTCTTAATGGCTGACTAAGTGGTTAAAAGACACAAACAAGGAACAGCAATTCAACTGAACTATGTTCTAACAAACAAAAAACAGCACTCAAAAAACAGGCTGCATGTAGGTAGGTCATTAGGTGGCCCCCTGACTCCAGGAAATGGAAGCACAAGACCAAGGCATCCCATATCCCCATCAAATATTCACCAGTGCATAAAAGTATGTGAAGGGATGGGAGGAATAAAAGCAACACAAGCTGAAAAGTGATGCTTGGTTCAGAAATTGTCCCAAAGATCATGGAGAAGGGTCCAGGTGTCTCGCCACAGGTGCTAAAGATGCCACTGAAACCAAGCTACACACCAAACCTAAACATCTCCAGAGTAAGAAATATAAATGAAGGATAAAAAAGCAGTAGTGACACTAAGAAATTATCAAGTATAAAAACAAATCACTGACTAACAGAGCATGGGGAGGGAAGCACTGAGAAATTCTAGCACACTCTCCCCTAGTCCTAAATCCAACTTAGTCGTGGCCATAAGCTGCAGCTCCCATCCCTGCTGCACTGACATCAGCAGTGATGCTGTTACCAGGAATATGCCAAGATCCTGAGACCACAGCCCAGTCAGCTGGGAGTCTGTAGCAGCTTGGCCAGGACCAGCCTGAGCCCTGTGCTCCCTGAAGACAGGAAGACCTTGCCCTTGCACCCAAGGAGCTTACAATTAGAACAGGGGAAGATTTCTATATCGGGATGGCAAATCCCAGCTGACACAGGAGAATTAGGAGTTCACCAAGAAGGTTACAGCCTGCAAGGGAAATGAGAAGGGACGGGTGCACACGAGAGGCTGTGATGCTGCAGGACAGTAACATGCAGACATGGAGGCAGAAGTACAAGAGGAGCCTCAGGCATGCTGGAATCCAATCTAGATATCACAAAGCATCACCAGGAGGGTTTCAAGGGAGCAGTTTGGAAGACAAGTCTAAAAAGAGGGGTTCCAAAGAGTGCAGTGAGTGACCAGACAGCAACAATGGTGAACCAGCCTCCTACACAGACATGAGCAGGGAGTCACTGCTTGGCCACTTGGCTTCTCCCTGGCTGCCCACAAATTTGAGGGTCTCACCTCATGGCTCAGTAAGTTTGGCAGGCTTTGAGCAGGTCAGTGGCCTGTTTGAAGCTTCAGGGTGGGACACAGCGCTCATTAATCACTCCAGGCATCTGTGGGAGACTATGAGGGAAGAACCCCTGTCCCAACCAACTCCAACTGCACTGAAGGAAAAATTCTGAGACTTGCTGGAAACTGCCAGACTATCTCCACTGGCAACCTGCTTCAGATAGCTGTGTTGCACTGGGTCAGTCCCAGATAGGTCCACGAACATCCCTGGAGAACAGAGGCTGCACTCCCAGCCTCTCACAGACTCCAACAGCCTGTGCTGAAAGCTCTGGGTTAGAGTCCATCCCTGTTAGCAATGCCTGAACTACCCACTGTAAAACTCCCTCCTGTGCATCTGTGTGGTCTGTGATCACCCATTTGCTCACTGTGGGGACACAAAAGCCCAGTCAGAGCTGAAAGGATTCAGATGGCACAAAGCCCTTTCCACAGTGCCAAAGACAAGGGAGAAACGAGCACACACAAGGAGAGCATCCTGCAGCCACAAATGTTTTCCTCAAATCCCTTCTTCCCAGCACATAAGACAGGATCCCCCTCCCCACACGTTTTCCCTGTTCAGGTTTGCAAGCAGGCTATGCCTGAATTATCAGATTCTTACCTTTATCTGTTTCATTCTTCTGTTTCTTGCTCTTCTGGATCCCCTCATTCACGTTGTGTTTTACTACTTCAACCGCTTCTCGCTTTTCCAAAGTGCCAGAGTCAGAATTGTCCATCAAAGGAATATAAGTAGTTGGTTGAATAAGAGGTTCATCCACCAAAACTGTAACCAAAAGTCCACAGGATGGGTTAAAGCTTAGTAATAATTAATATCAACGTTTTTAGAAAAGGTGCATAACATATTAGAATTGGATTAAAGCATCTCCAACCTCAATAGTTAGTTATACTCTCCATTTCTGTTATCCTTCACAGCTTAAGTAATTAAAGCTCTTCAGGTAAGTCCATTAAATAAAGGTCTCTAATGCATAGTAATTTAATAGCTTCAATTAAATTTCTACTTCCAAAGCTGCCTTTTAGCATTTTAACAAGTAACAGAGAAGAGCCTTTACATTTTGACTTTCATTTCACTTTAATGAGAAAGTTGCACAAAGCCTCAGTGAGACTGGTTTACTTGTGGCTGTGTATGAAATCATTCAGCATCCCTAAAGTATAAGTAAAGTCTTTTGTCCCTATTCTGTTAAAAGCTGGTACTTCAGTGCCAGCATTTTCACATGGATTACATCACCTGTGAACTCAAGCACTTAGGCAGGACATGCAGCAGGGACAGCAATCAGGCTTATTTTGCATGCAGACACAACTGCTCCTAATGAAGACATCTCAGCTGTCAGAGCAGGCTTCAGGCATCATTAACATGCAGAGAGGTTCCCAAAGGTACTGCCTGACCCTGGGTCTCCATTCACACAGCACTGGATAAGGAGCAGCCTCTGTCCAAAGAACTCTCCAGCCAAGACAAAAGGGAGAGGAAGAGCGACAGACCAGGGACAACAGACACAGCCAGAGCTGGATCTGCTGTTTGCCCAGCCCCTGAGCCACACTGCCTGCAGTACCCAAGATGTTGTGCACAGAGCCACGTCCCAGCAGGAGAGCTCACTGACCCAGCCAGCCCAGGCTGCAGGGCTGATGGACAACAGATGCCACACAGCAGCGCAGGGAGAGGAGGAACTGGGTGGGACGCAGGGCTTGGGGCATCAGTGCAAAACAAATATGCATTCTTGGCTGCCAGAGAGCCAGTTATAAAACATTTCTGTGTCCTGGCTGCTGTTAAGGAGCAGAATAGGCCAGATGGACCTTTTTGTGCCACCTGCTAGTCTTTGCACTTAAGCAGCCAACAAACACCTGCAGGTACACTGCAAGCTCAGAACTGAAGAGAGCTCTCCTCTAGCAGAAATATCCACCATCTAATCTGGTTACCATCCTCACATTTTCCCTTTCTCTCCTTACTAACTTCCCCTCCTTTCAAAACCTCTTTAATGAGACATTTTGCAGTGTCAGTAACACCTGAAATCCCCACAGGGCTGCCTTGGCCGATCCTGACGCCCACCACAGCTCATTTTTGCTCTGTCATTTTGGAGAGGTGGCTTTAAAAGAAAACAGCTTGTGTTCAAATAATGCATGAGCTGTTCCCCTGTAGCACTGACAGCTCAGCTTTACTGCTGCCTGAGCTGGTACTGACACTTCTTTGCCATGTACAGACAAGTTTGTGGCCCCTCAAAAAGAAAAATGGCAATGCAGCCATTTCCATCGGGAAAAGCACAAGAACATCCATAAAAGACAATCACATCCTAGGTTCCCCATCAGCAGGCTTCTTCCAGGAATCATTTGGAAGTTTTTCCAGTTAAACTGATCTGGACCCCTGATGACCTGACCAAAGTATGAAGGAAACAGGGAGCAACTCCAGGAGCAGCCCATCAGCCTCCAACTTCATAGCTGTCCCAGCAGAGAAGAGTTTTGGAGCTAACAAGGTGGCCTCACAGAACTTCATAGTCACACTCTGTCCAGAAGCCACAGACACAACAGCACTCATTGTAAAACTTAAAAAAAAGAAGAAAAAAAAAAAAAAAAACCAAACCACAAACACAGAGACACACTGAGCCAAGAGGAGACAAGAAACAGCATCTTGGCAGAGAACGAGGGATGACGAACAGTGAAGGCCTTGACAGCAAAGATGAACAGTTTGTGTTGGAGCACCAGCCCAGCCAACAAAAGGACAATAAGAGAGGAATGTGGTCAAAGCAACCAGCTAAAAAAACTGCAATCTTGTTCAGGGCAGATGATTGCAGCAGTTCCAGACATGCCTTGCTTAGAGCAACTTAAGAGCCTGCTCAGCTATACTCTAAGTCTCCACATTAATTCTCATTCAAGCGTGGATGTTTGGATCCAAGAGAGCTCAGAGGGGTTCACAGCATTATCCAGTGCTCAGTGGCACAAGATGCTGATAAAATTAAATAGTATCTCAGGCTCAGCAACCTTTCCTACCTGGAATTCCTGCCTTTTCAAATTAAAACTTATTATTCTACAAGTTTATTTTCCAGAGGGAAGTGAAACTAAAGTACGGATGGCAAAAGGGTTTAACAGTCAGGTTTATCTGAATTAAATCAAAGTCTCAAAGTAAATCAAATTAAATCAAAGTATTCTCACCATTATCAACTTTCTGCTTCTTTGCAGAGACTTTCTTCTTTCCCGATACATTTTCTTGCTTTATCTCCTGGTGGAGCTGCACAGGTTCTTGCTTTTTGGCAGGAGGCACAACAGAATCAGCCTTACTATCCTGATCATCTGTAAGAGACAATTAAGACAATATGCTCTTCTGTATGTCCTCGGCATTATTTTTAAATCAGTAAATCTGTAATAACCAAAGTCCACTCCCAGGAAAACAAACTCATGCATTTTAAATCAGAACACGAAGTTATCCACATATACACACACACACAGACAATTCCCAAAGCAGGAGAGACCCCAAAGCCATAGGAAGGTTTAGCAGAGCACCTACTGATTTTACAGACATGAATCTCATCTGCAAGCAGAACACACGGCAATGCAAGGAACAGTTTAACAAATCCAATCCAGATTTTACTGTGACAGAGCAGACAGCACGTGTTACCCACATTAGTTTCTCATTTAGAAGTGTACTTTTCCCCTCCATGAACCCACTTGGGCACTTTAAACACACACCCCCAATAGCTACTGGGACTGTGAGAAGCAGAAAATAAAGAGTTTCCCATCAGGGAACTGTTCTTTTGAAAAGCAGTTTCTAGTGAGAAATTTTTTTTATCATTTTGGACAGCCTGGGCTATATTAAGATTCTCGTCAGGGCTGACACGCACAGTGCAGGGCTCTGGTGTCAGCTCCTGTAATCAAGGATAAGACTTAGTTGTGGCTGCCCTCAGAACTGTGCCTGCAGACCACAATTTAACTGTGCCACAGAGATTTTTTTTTGGAGAACACCCACAAACAAGATTTGATATTTCTTCTGTCGGTGGTGGGTGGGACTTTTTCTCTCCATTTTTTCAGAAAAAGAATTTAAAAAAAAAAATCTACCACATCAAGCAGCAATGTCGCTCTTTTTCCTCACTCCCTGTGCAAACCTGCTGTGCCTGCACCTCAAAGGGGGATCTGCAAATACCTCAGGTTTCACTTATTTCTGGAACTGGGTATTTTTATTCTTTTTTTCACTTCTATTCATAGTCAGACAACCACACTGCGACCTGGCAGCTGCTGAGGATATGGTCAAGACAGAAACGATTCTGAGTAGTTTTCGGTCTGTTCTATGTTGGGTATTTCAGTTACAACAGCCAGACCAGTTTTAGCATCAGTTCCATTCAATTAAAGAGGTGTAGCAGGTGGGAAGCAGCTATAAGTGCTCCTTTCCATGAATCAGCCACCACACACCTCTCTGCACGTTGAGCCTGCACTTGAACAATGATTTATCTTGCAGTCTGCTATGAGGATTCTCTAGATGCCCTCCCTTATCAGAGCAACCACTCTTAGGACTCTTTTTTTTTCCAGAGTTTGATCTCAGAATAAACACAGCAAACATCTAGTAGGTTCTTTCAGGTAATCAAAGTTTTGACAGCCTGAGAGCAAAGCAGCCAAACCACAGAGCAAAGCAGAGGTACGAGCTACTCTGTTTCGCTTCATCTTTAGTAGAAGAAAGCAAGGACGGGAGGAGGAAAACCAGAGCATTGCTGCCAGATGAAAAACAGGGGGGGAAAAAAAGCAATAGCTTGTAAAAAAGGAAAAGGTTAGAAGAGGGCTTTGCCCCGGAGAGATCAGGCAGAACAGTTGTGAGAGACACTCTGTGGCCTTGCAAAAAGCAGAACACGGTTTTGGCGTTCTGTGCAAGAAGCATATGCAACGTCAGATACCCATTCCATTTTTCTGCTTCTTCTGCCCAGGCTTCTTCTTAGCTGCTGTTGGTTCAGATGGTGGAGTGGGCTGTTTTGTAACAGGGACTGGATCTACTTTCTTGCCTGAAGACTTGGATCCTTCCGAGTCCTTAGTTACGTGATCATCCTGACCGGCCTTGTGCTTCTTCTCCTTCTTCTTCCGCTCCCGGACGCCCGTGGGAGCCTCGGCCGAGGGAACGGGGGGGACAACGTGCTCCTCGTCTGTGCTCAGGGCATCAGAGAGCTTAAAGTCCCGGGGGGCACTCTCAGAGTCAGACTCGTGGATGTTCCCGTTCTGAGCTTCTTTCTTCTTGTTCTTCTTCTTCTCGGTTTTCTTTTTGTCGGCCTTGGTCGGTTGGAACTTCAGGTCCCTTTTCTGTTTCGCCAGGACCTCATCGTACAAAGTCTCTTTCATGAAAAGGTAGAAGAAGAGGAAGATGACTGTAATAACCACACTAGGAATGAGGATGATAAAGTAGGTAGACTCGTAAAACTCCATTGTGCTTTCTCTTAGCTATAATTCCTTAAAAAAAAAAAAAAAGAACCTAGAGGGGAAAAAAAAGAA
The DNA here is from genome assembly GCA_035041135.1 of Platyrinchus mystaceus. Classification (NCBI taxonomy): domain Eukaryota; kingdom Metazoa; phylum Chordata; class Aves; order Passeriformes; family Tyrannidae; genus Platyrinchus; species Platyrinchus mystaceus. The sequence continues at coordinate 60,912,802 of JAWWLV010000179.1, forward strand.
AAAGAAAAAAAAATTAGGTTTTGAGCAGGTTTTCCCTCAATATCATTTCCTGTAGTGATTATAATAATAAAAGAAGATTTCTCATTGTTACAGAGTAGCCTTAAAGCGGCTTTAATAAAATCACCAAGCTACATCAACCATGGAACAACTTCTGGAGTCATTTACCATTCCCTTCAAAGTTGTTCACCTGGATAGGAAGAACTACAATTTGCCAGACTGCTGATCTGGGTGGAGGACAGTTCTCCTCTTCCCTTGCTTTTTCCTCCTTCTTTCTTCCCTATGTGAACTTCATAAAGCCTTTGATTTTGGAAATACATGAGACAGCACTTTCAGAGGCTGTGAAATAAGGACCAGTACATGCAGAACACCATTGTGGTTCTTTTTTTTCAATCAATCAAACATAATGAATTAAGATCTTTATCTTGGCAAGTGGGAGTTAAGTTTCAGCTTCCTTTTGTTCCCAGATTAGTGACAGTTTCAGAAGTGGAATGAGGGGAAGAAAGGAGAGAGCCCTGAATTTTAGTCAATCATAAAGAACCAGGTATTTTCAAAAACTGCTTTTTGAAGTCTAAAACCCAACTTCAAATTCATGAAAATTCCATACATTTATAGGAAAAAAGGAAGATCTATTACTTATTTTGCACATGTAACAGTGTATAACTTCCAGGGCACTTACAGACCAGATGATTTCAGGATAATTTGCTGAAAACACTATATCCCAAACATTAAATTTTTTTTAATCTTTTTTTTTTTTAAAGCAGGAACCACAGGGTTAAAATCTGGCTTGTCTTGACCCCAAAGTTAGGGGTTTTAGCTTATGACTTTTTTCCCCCCATCTTTTCAAAACCAATTGCTGTGAACAGACCTGGATTTTTGCAGGAAAAATCCAAATCCTCCTCAGACTGTTTGTTCCAAGGAAAAAAAAAAGCACCAGACATTGAAAAAACCCATAACAAACAAAATCCAAACTCTAATCAAGCAAATACAATCCCCGATTCACCACCTCAGTTCAAAAACCACCACGGGAAGCACGTGCTTCAACTACATTTTCCTCTACACAAGAAAAGATGACTCTTCAACTCGAGGGTCCCTTGGGAATGAAAGGCAAGGGATTTAACCTGGATTGCTCAGAGTATTCCCTGTGCTGCCTAGGAAAAGAAAATAGATGTGCCTACCCAGGGCACAGGGACTAAAGGCCATGGAGAAGTTGTGTGGTGCAGGGAGAGGACAGGCTCTCCCTGCTTCTGGGCTGACAGGGGATTAGTCTTTACTTATTTAAGGCTGTTTCACCTCAATTCCTGACTGTTTTGGAAGCTGCCACCACAAGCTGGCTTTGCCACCCTGCCACTCTGGAGAGAGCTCCATGTGGAACCTGGCTCTGGCTCAAGAGGGAATAGCTGATATATGTAAGAGATTCTGGACAGAGAGGAGTTACTGTGATAATATATTTGTACAGTGCATTGAGCAGCAGAAAAAGCAAGGATTGGGAACTCTAATTTGGTTATTAGGTTGTACAAATAAAAGAATAACATTTCAATACACTAATTATTCATCAGTTGTCTTAACATTAAGTCTCCTCCCAGTTTGTATTTATTTTCTGCTCACTGAAAAGACTCGGGTCTAAAATTACATCCAGCACAGAAAGTTTCAGAAGGGCTCAGAGGGATGGGAGGCAAAGCTTGTCTTTTGGGGAGAAAAAGCACAGATGCTCAAAACTAAGCTGGGGCTTTCAGAATGATTAATTACAGCTACTTGATAAACCCAGCTCCCTGCACTAAGTGATCTAATATTAGTCATCTCTTGAAGGAAGCAGATCTTGAAAATTTGTCTCAGCCAAAGTCAATATTGAATGCTTACGGGAAAGGCTAATCCCCAAAGTAAATATGTAATTAAGCAGCTTTTTCACAAGTGTAATTAAGTTGATCATTACAATACATTACTGCAACAGTTACA
>JAWWLV010000179.1:60914854-60925457 GCA_035041135.1 Platyrinchus mystaceus
AGTAAATATGTAATTAAGCAGCTTTTTCACAAGTGTAATTAAGTTGATCATTACAATACATTACTGCAACAGTTACAGTACCCAACCACACGGAGCCCAGCACAGCCCATCTCTGCCTTGCTGGGAACACCAGCATACAGCTGGCCACGAACTCCTCCCATGGCTTTGGCAACCCGGGACTATCCCACCCTGCAGCCCCTCAGTCCCTACACTTTTCCCAGCATCTGACACCAGATGCTCAGGTCAAATCACAGGCTCAACACGACACGTGTTGGGAAGAGGTCCGAGACTCAAGGGTCAGGAGGCAGAGTGGTCACAGAGGCAGGACTTTCGCAGAAAGCGATCGTAGCTCTGAGACCAGAGAGGAGAGGACACACTGAAAAGCTTCAGCTGCTTTAAGAGGAGCCATAAATACATAATTACAGCAGCTAGTCCGGGTGGGGAACACATGTCAGACTAGATGAGGTCTGATCTCAGAGCTGGGTGAGCAGCCCGAGCTCTGCTGAGCCTCCGTCCACCACCCCGCTCTCCCCTCCCTGCTCTTCCCTCCACTGGAGCAACGGGATCATCTGCTGGATCTGGACTGTTACACTGCAGTGATGAGGTTCAGAGCCTCTCCAGAGTCAGAAACTGCTCCTGCCCTCCTCCTGCTCATGGGGTGAAGCAAAGCAGGAGCCACATGGACCTTCCCACCCCAAACGCTGATCAGAGGCAGGCAGGTTCATCTCTCAAGTCCATACACAAATCCAATTTTTTACACAGAAGCAGGGTTTAACCAAAAATAAACAAACCTGAACCCCAATAAAAGTCTCAGGACGTAATCAGAATTGATTAAGCACACCCAGGAATGGCAAACAAGAGCTCTGGCTACGATGGTCATGCACTTATTTCCCATCTCAGCCCAGCAAAGGTATTTAAAACTCACTCTAGGAGGATGCCACTGCTGCTGGCTTGTATACAGAACAACAAGACAACATCCTTCACCATCCACACCTTGCCAAAACGTCTTTATAAAGCAGCATCCTTGCCATGGGGCAAATCAGCAGAGTTTTGGCTCACACACAATTTTCAGTTGTCCCCCCACAATCTACAACTACTAAAAGTGTTTTGTCATTCCCATTTACACTCCTGTGTTACCTTAACAAGCCACCTAGGAAAAAAACAGAAGCAATCTATGGGGGGGGGAAAAGTATCCTATGCCATGCAAAAAGAAACAGGATGAAGCTCATTCTAATAAACCAGAAAAAGCAAATGCTACATTAACTTAAACATACCTTCACATACCAGCTGAACCGCTCCTCAGAATTTAGTTTTACCATCCCTCCCGTTCCTGTGAGGAGACACCCTCACAAAAAAAAAAAAAAAAAAAAAAAAAAAAAAAAAAAAAAAAAAAGGCATTTTTCTCCTTGCAAGTGCTGCAATGGGACTTTTATCACTCCCAGCTCCCTCGGAGAACTCCCCGGGGCGGCCGCTCCAGCTCCCACTCAAACCCACAATCCCAGGCAGGAATTGCACTGCACACCCCCTCACTGCCGCCTACGAGGGGCACAGAGACTTCAGCTACGTTTGAATTTCGAGGTATTTGGTTAAATACTCGCCTTTCACTCTTATTCAACACTTAACCTGCCGCTGGTCACGTTCCTCAGAGCCCAGCACCGTGCCAGGCTCCCCCCTTGCAGACACGCTCCCGTCTCATCCATAAATTCAACAACTCACGACATCTCTTTAGTCACTCTGAAAAAGGGGAACAAGCCTCATCTGTCCCAGGCCGTGCACAGACTCTGCTACTGTTCCCATCCTGCCTTTAACAAAAGAATTGCACTTTTGTTCCCTGAACAGAGCCCGTGCCACAGAAAAATAGCTATTTCTGAACTCCAGCGCAGTCCTGCGGCTTGCACCTGACTTACCCTGCCTGGTAACCTTGCCCTGGATTTTCTAACACACCCCTTGCCTCTTTTTGCAGTTAAATCTCAAGTTTCACCCAGTGCAGACACCACATTTCACGGGATATTCATTCAGTTTAGGTCCAGGGGATTAGCTTACTTGAGAAGACAGAAATAAATTATAGCTCCATCTGGCTAATGAGTCACTCGTAGCTCAGTCCCAGCACATGAAAAGCACGGCTTCTATAAATGCCTGGGTCCCAAAATGCACATAATCTTCAGGGATTTGTGCCTTTTTGAAAAAACTAACATTAAAAGGGGGAGATATAGGTACCAAGGTGATTTTTTTTTTAAATACTAAGCAGTTTAAGAGATACCACATATGATTTAGCCAAGGCAACAGCTCCTTTAATTGGGATATTTTCCCTGGGATTTTCTCAAGCTGGTAAGCAGACTAAAAGCCCTCGCATCCAACAGTCACTAGGAACACAGCAAGAAGTCCCAGAGCAGTACCTGTATTTAGTAAATTCCTCAAATAGATAACACTATTTTTGTTCTCCCTAATCTGCACACAGTTGGGAACACGCTCCTTATCAGGCAGCTGCAAAGAGGATCCTCTTGAAAACACCTTCACTCCTTCACTCCCGAGCTCATCCTCCCCCAGAGCTCTTTGGGAGAGGATGCCCAGCAACTTGGGATAGGCAAGGCAACTAAACCCAGCTCTGCCACAGGAAAAAAACCACAAAATTAAGCAAAATGTTTAGCCATGCCATGCCTATTCCTCATCCATACAGCAGGAGCAACCAGCTCTCCGTGACTTGTTCCTGAGCATTAAGTAACTAAAGCCCTGCTGGGCTCAAGCTCTAGGAAGGGGGGCTGTTAAAAAAACCTAAGGGCACTTCATTTAACATCAGCACTGGTACAGTAAACAAACACTGCAGAGTTAGAGCTTAGGTTGGTTTAGCTGTGATTTTTTTAAGCAGCCCTAATGTTACTGAAAAAACAAGATGGGTTTTTCACACCCCAAGACAAGACACAAAAAAACCCAGCAGAGCTGCTGCAATGTGACACGAAGAGGCAGAGTTAAACTGGAGCTGTTGGAGCAGGCAGGGATTTCAGACCATCAAACCTGCTCTGAGTTTGTTATCAGCTGAGTAACTTCAGCAGGTGAGACACCTGGGAATGGAGGAACCCTTGCAACAACTCAAGTGTCCTCAGCCTTCCTGAAAACGTGATGCCCAGAGAACACCAGGAAGGAGCTGACTGCACCCGAGCAGTTTTTAACGCAGGAAAATGGGATATCACACATAAATCTCACCTGACAACTTCATAAGGAAAACACACAACTTCCAGTAAGGTCACACACAATCTTCTCACAGGTCACTTCTAAAATTGCACGGTTTAAAGTCGTGCTTGAAGCACCCACCACCCAGTAAAGCTGAAGGACTAAATGGCCCTGCCAGTTTTGATCCCAGTGGCAAAACCAGAGAATTACAGAATGGAGAATGGAGTCATGGAAACTCCTGACTTGAAAAGGACACATAATGATCACAGTCCAACTCCTGGCCCTGCACAGACACCCCAACAATCCCACCCTGTCCCTGAGGGCATTGTCCAAACACTCCTTGAGCTCTGGTAGCCTTGGGGCCCTGACCACTGCCCTGGGGAGCCTGTTCAGTGCCAACCACCCTCTGGGGGAAGAACCTTCTCCTAACATCCGACCTTAACCTCCCCTGACACAGCTCCAGCTGTTCCCTTGAGTCCTGTCACTGGTCACCAGAGAGGAGGAAGCTGCAGACTGGGATGAGGTCTCCCCTCAGCCTGCTCTTCTCCACCCTCTCCTCATATGGCTTCCCCTCCAGAACCTTCACCACCACTGCCATGGCCCTTTGGTCACTCTTGAATACCTTTATATCCTTATATTCTGGCATGCAAAACCGCATATGTTACTCAAGGTAAAATTTAAGCTGCCTGTTTGTATTCTTTTTGAACTCTACTTTCATAAACAGAGCGTGGAAATATAGATATAAAAGTCCTCTCAAATCCGAGACGGGGGGGGGGGAGGAGGGGGGGAGAGAAGCACAACAAACAGCAGTTCAAGCTCAGAGTTTTTCATTTCAATACTTGCCCTGACAGCTGGATTTGTGCAGCCACAGGAGAAAGCTGTAGACACTCAAACACAGGCTGAGCCATTCACGTGTTAAATCTACTCTTCCCGGGAAAGAGACCTGTTCAAGGGAAGCTCAACAGTGCTTGACACCCCCTCCAAACCGCTGACAGCAAGAGAGAGAGAGACTTGTCAATAAATCTTGCTCTTCACTTTGTTCCGCTGGTACAATTAAGCCATTTGCAGAGCACAAGCTCGGTGCTCCAAATACCCTCTAGGTAAATATTTTCCATTCCAAACATGCCGCTGTTTGTACCATCTGTTGGGCTCTGTCTGCTCTCAGTTGCTTGATGTTAGTTAACACAGACAAGCTATTTATTGAATTCCAGAAAGAGTAGCTTCGCTTCAACAAAAGCCTTTACTTTCAGGTGGGTTTTGGTTTGTTTTTTTTTTGACACAGCTTTAGAGCCAACACCTGATAAAATGGAGCAGTAGTGCTGAGAGCAAGCTGGGAGTGCAATATGGCTTCACAAGCCTCCCACCACTATCTGGCAGACGCCCCTGGTCCTGCCCAGGCACCAGCAGTGGTGAGCACCCAGGTACCTGCTGCTGTTTCCACCACAGCCCAGCTGGTTCGGGCAAGTTCATACACAGCAAGGCAGGGCAGGGATTCACCGAGCAGCAGCTGACACCCTGAAACCACCTGGGCTGCAGGACAAAGCCCAGAATTGGAATTAGCATCAGTGAAAGTGGAGCGAGCAACCTGCCAGTTTATCCCGGGATAAAAGCGCGCACACCCGCTGTCGGCACGGAGCGAGGAAAACTGTGTTCTGCACTCCTGCCCAGCAGCTCACCCAAATACCCTCAAAATGCACAGACACAGTTCTTCCTCACACCAGCAACCCACAGGGTTCATCAAAGCATGGGCACAAACACTTTGATAGCAGCAATAGTGTGAAGGCAGGACCAGGGCAGTGATTGTCCCCCTGTGCCAGGCACTGCTGAGGCACCTTGAATCGTGGGGTTAGTTTTGGGTCCCTCACGACAAGAAAGACATTATCCAGAGAAGGGGAAGGGTCTGGAGCAGCAGGAGTGGCTAAGGGAGCCTGGAGAAAAGGAGGCTCAGGGAGGACCTTCTGTCTCTCTGCAACTCCCTAACAGGAGGGGGGAGCCGGGGACAGGAGGTCGGGCTCTGCTCCCAGGGAACAAGGGACAGGACAAGGGGAAACTGGATCAAGGTGCACTAGGGGAGGTTTAATTCAGATATTAGGAATAATTTCTTCACTGAAAGGGTTGTCCAGCACTGGAACATGCTGCCCAGGGCAGTGGTGAAGACCCCACCCCTGGAGGGATTTAAAAGACATGTAAATATGACATTTGGGGACATGTGTTAGTGCTGGCCTTGGCAGTGCTGGGAGAACGGTTGGACTCAATCTTAAAGGTCTTTTCCAACCTAAATGATTCTGGGATTCTACATTGTTCACCACTGGAAAGTCTCAGGAAACCAAAACAATTCTTGCAGTATTTGTGAGGGGATACTATTTGGGATAAAAGCTGGCATGTGTCAGGGCCAGCAGAAAACGTCCTTGGCTCCACCACACTCCAATAACTGTAAGTTTTCCCTTAAAATCACCAGCTTCTAACACACACACACCTATTATCCCTGAAGTCAGAAGATAAATAATCTTTACTTTCTTCCAAAGTGCCTGGAAAGGATCAAAGGTTTCTTTCCTCCAGCAGGAGAGGACTCTGGGGCAGGACTCAGCATTACTCAGCAAGTCTGCACCTTCCCATCGCTATTTCCAAGGAGTCCCTGAGGCTTCCCCAGCTCCTTCCTTCACCTGCTCATGTACAGACGTGCCCTGCCCACACCACCATGAACGAACTGAGAGGCATTTAAACACCAGAGCAGCGAGCTCAGGCTTTTGGGTCAGGCATTTCCCCTTTCCCTGCCCTCCACGCAAGCAGAGACCAGATCTGACATTTGCTTTCAACCGCCACTCTCTTCTGTGCACAGGGAACTGGAAAGTGACACTTCTCAAATTAGGGAGGTTAAAAAAAAAAAAAAAATCACAGAACCTTCCCAAAATAACATTACAAACAAGAGCCAAATATAGCAGATTTATGGCCGAGGCTGAGTTTAGGTTACCAGTCTGAGCAGCAGCTCCACACGTGCAGTTTTTGAGCATCAAGGGGGTCTCCTGCATCATGAACATGTAGAGCAGCACAAGCCAGGTACAGATCCAAGCCAGGGCTCTTGGGTCAGCCAGGCAGGAGCACTAAACACACAGAGCCACACCTCAAGTCTGCCTGTGCCCAGCACCTGGATGTGAGGGAGGAATTGGGCCATGCCTTGTTTTGTTCTCCCCATCAGCTGTCTGGGCAGTTAACAGAGGTTTGCACAAGCCAAGTTGCTGTGACACGCCATGGCAGCTCGGGTTTATCACACACAAAAGCCATTTACACAAGTTTAAAGCCACTGTGCACCTCAACAAAGGCCTTGGGACAGCTGCTGTGGTCTACTGTATAAACAGACATTCACAGTCTAATCTTCACCTCAGATCCACAGAGAGCCTCAGAGAGAGCAGGTACCATTCCCTGGAGCCAGGGGCAGGTATGATACAACAGCTCTGATGCTGAGCCTGGCTGAGCTTGCTCAGGGGTTTGCCATGGCTCTTTCAGCTCACACAGCACCCTTTCCTAGGATTTGGGGGTTTTGGCATTACCATCACAAGTGTTTGCACATCCTCCCCTGCTCCATTTGCTGACATAACCACATGCAGCACCGTTCCCAAAGTCAGCAGTGCCAAAACAAGGCCAGGTGAAGGGGCTCAGCTGTGAGGGTATCAGGGCATCTCATTCTAACACAGCTTAATCCTTTTCTGATGCAGCACTAAGTTGCATTACCGTAAGTATATTCATTCTGAGACTTCTGCACCTACCCCTGCTGTGCTCTATTACTTTATCTCAATTAAAACAAGCCCTACAGCACCCACAGCAATTATGCATTTGACCACTCTCTGGTCACAAATGAGGCAGAGCTCCAAATTCCAAACAAAAAGAAGAAATACTGAAGATCACCTCTTGAGAAAATCAGGGCTGTTACAGTCCTTTCATCTTCTAAAATCCAACTCCAAGCATGGAAGGAAATTCCTCCCTGTGAGGGTGGTGGGACACTGGCACAGGTTTCCCAGAAAAGCTGTGGCTGCCCCATCCCTGGAAGTGTCCAAGGCCAGGTTGGACGGGGCTTGGAGCAACCTGGGATAGTGGAAGGTGTCTCTGCTCATGGCAGTGGGGTGGAACTGGATGAGCTTTAAGGTCCCTTCCAACCCAAACCATTGTGTGATTTTGTGATTGAGGAAAGCAGGTATGAGCAGTAGCTTCTCAGTGCTCAAATTCCTCTCATACTTCCACAGCAATGTGCAAAGAGAAAGCAGCTGAAATGAAACCTTTTCCCTTTCCCAGTGTAGACAATAAATGTAATTACACAAATATACATTCCTGTATTATGCATTTGTGTTTATCTTTGAAAAAAAATTAATTTAAAACAAGAGGAGACAGAAACAAAAGAAGAAAAGGCCTTTGGTCCAGCTTTTTTTTTTTTTCCTTAGCAGATTCTGTGAAAGTATGAATGGCATCCCAGTGCTCATTCAAAAAAAAAAAAAAAAACAGGTTTTTATATGCAAGAGCTGCAAATAGCCAAGGAAAAGACCTGTGTGTATTATTACATGCCTATGCATCCCAGGAGAGGTAAAATCACCTCCCTGTGCCCCTCCCACAGCCCCACAAATGCTGGTTTTTCTCAGGCTGCCTGGCAGGAGCAGCACCACTGCCCATCCTCACCTCCCTGGGCAGGCACCAGCTGTCCTGGGCTCTGAATCCAGGGCAAAGCAGATATCCTCGGTGCCAGAAGGACAGGAAAACCACGACAGATTGCTAAAGAGGATGGCATGTTGTTTATGGGCTGCATTTCTGAAGTCTGGACATATCTAAGAAGAAACCCGTCTTAATTTATTGCTCAGTTCTCCAGATTTCTACTCAACTTTGCCCTATGCCACACTGGTCAGACAACATTCTAACCTGTTCACTTGAATTTCTCCAGACACACAAGAAAGTTTTAAACCTACCCCTTTATTCTGTGGGTCTCCAGACGGCCTGGTGCTAAAGCTTTTCTCCGAATTTCTCACCAAAGCAGCAGCAGCAACCAAGAAGCAAAAAAAAACAAACCACCCACCAGCCCTGCAGAGTGAGCAAGTCACTCAGAGAGACTTAAGCAGGTCTGTAGAGCTGAATTTATTAACCTTTGTACCCCCACACCCCGAGGGTGCAGAGGCTGCCAAAGCTATCCCACAACTGAGCCACCAACAGCCCAACGGTGTCACACTGGTGCTTTCACCGAGTCTCCTCTCACGCTGAACGAGGTCTCACAGGAACTCGGGGAAGGGGGAGCACGTGTGCAGGAGGTGATGGCACAGGAGGAGGGCAAGAAACCTCAAAATAAATGAATTTGGAAAATTTCCCGCAGCAACGCATCACCGACGTCTTCCTGCAAGGATATATTGAATTCATGGTAAGAATATTAACCCTGTTCACACCAGAATTTCTTTCCACTGTAAAAATGAATCAGGCAAAGATATTCTTAGCATGAACACCATAAAAATTACTTTATCCGGACTTATTTTTAAATGTGTATTTAAGGGATGGGAATGGAAATCTTCTGCCAACAAAGACAGGTATCAACTCAAGAGAATCTATTTAGCTTCAGACTCCTTAACCAGACAAGATTTGACTGAAGTATGTGCCCCTGTCCTTTACCCTGTTGCGAAAGGAACAAAAGAAGAGGAAATGACTAACCAAGGCAGCAGCACATTAATATATTTTGGTATGTGGAAAGGGAAGATTGTAGCTGGTATTTTTAACATTCCCACCAGGAGAACGAACTGCCATACGCACATCAGTCGCAGCAGAGGCTCAGCAGCTCCTGGGAGGGGAAAACAAAAAGGAGAAGAAAAAAAAAAAAAAAAAAGTGGAATTCTGTCCCAAAGAGGAGTTCTGTGTTTTCCATTTCCCAGCATGAGCTCTGCTGGAATGACAGCCCGGAAAGGAGGCATGGCTGGGGCCAACAGCGATATCTGAGTGATAACAGGTGCACTTTGACTGAACTGTAGGGAAAACCCAGCCTGGAGAGGTGTTATGGAGGGAAAAGGTGACAACCCTGCAAGTCCCATCCCAGCTGGGTGCCCTCATCCACAGGCTGATAAGGGATGGGAAGAGAAGTGTCTGTGACACCCGACAAGGCACAGCTCACCCACCTGCCTGAAGGACCGGCGTGATAAACCCGAAATTGCAGCTTCCAAACCCCTTCCTAAAAGGGATCAAACCCAATCAATCTGCCACCAGCCCACCAGTCATTTGTGCAGCAGGGTGGCACAGCACAAAAGCACTGCTCGCTCAGGAAGAGGAGCTGGATCACTGCCTGTCTGTCCAGCTCCAATTGTTCCCACACTTCATAATTAAGGGCTACAATTCGCCCTTCTTCCGATGCCAAACCCCAAAAGACACGTAACAAAACCAACTGTAATCCCTCAGATATCCCCCCCCCCCCAAGCTCCAACACTGTTGCATGCAAAGAGATAGAGAGAAACTAATATTTCATGTTCTTGCAGAGGGATTTGTGCTCAGCCATCCCCGTAACACAGCCAGAAGCCTGAAGCTTAAGCAGGTCTTTACCCTGATATCACAAAATGACAACCCTGGTCATTCCACCAACAAGATTTTCCCATTATTTCTGTTCAGTGTGCTGTTTGACACAGTCATACAAAAAGATTGGACCACTGACAAAAAAAAAAGCTTCGTTAACCTCTGGGTGACTCGACAATCCAATTGTTAAACAGCAATGGACAAAAGGAGAAGCCGAGAGCAGACGGATGCTCTCATCTATCTGAATTCCTGGAGGAAAATGAGATTGACCTGCACTGGGAACAAGCTAAAGGAGAGTTGTTAACTCGCCCAGGGAAATCAAAAATCTTCAGTGACTGTGAATCCTATCAGATCTAGATGCTTTCATGTGGTTTCTTCTCACTACCTGGAGTTTTAAGATATTACTTATTGCATACATTATGTCTAAGCAGTTGAGTGATTTCAGTTGTCTCTAAAGAGGAAATGTGCGATTGCTTCATCAAAATGACTGTAGATGGGGCAGAGATGTAGCTAAATGAGAGCATCAGGAAGCAGCAAGTGAAACAGGACTGCTGTACCCCATCATCGGGCTGGGTCTTGGTAATTCTCCAGCTGGAAAGGGAGAGAATAAGCAGGGGAGATTTTTCTCCCTTCTCACCACATACAGTATGATAAAAGAATGGGGGGAAAAAAAAGCATCCACTAGATGAACAACCCAAGTTCACAGAGTGATGATAAATTTTCAAACATGCCAAGGGTTTAAAACTCAGGGGTATGCAGTTAGTTCTCAACCCCAAGATTTTACAGGGACAGCTTCAGTTTAAGCAGGATGACAGCAGGACTCAACATATAGAAGTCAGAGTTCCTGTAAGTTGACAAATGCATCATAAATAGAGTCAGAGTCAACATGCACAGCACAACCACCAAACTAGGA
>JAWWLV010000179.1:60925557-60939331 GCA_035041135.1 Platyrinchus mystaceus
CAGAGTTCCTGTAAGTTGACAAATGCATCATAAATAGAGTCAGAGTCAACATGCACAGCACAACCACCAAACTAGGAATTAGGGAGTGCTTTGAGCCTCCCAGGGTGGAATTGTGGGCTCCTCCTCAGCCTACACAGCCGGGCAAGCACCGCATCGGCACGCCTGGTTTTGCTTTTAATACTCTATACCCGCAGTGGTGGGTCAGAAAGACATAAAAACCTTGGAAAATCCATCCAGGCTTGAGCAGGCATTACTTGCCACCCTCCCTTCCCCTGTGCACGTACAGCTCCAGTGCTCTGAGCTACACCCAAGGAACAGGGGCCGTGCCCAGCGGAGCAGCTTCCTCTGCTCCCACCTTGCAGGGCGGGGCTGCAGCCAGAGGACAATGCTGGCATGGGAACAAATGGGCAGCAATGACTGCATTTTGGCTGTAACTCGGGGAAAACGCTCTCAATCCTCGATCCAAGGAGCTGCTCGGTGCTGTAATGGTGAATCTGCAGCCTCCTCACAGAGCAGGGGCACTGTGTTTTATTTCACCTGGCCTCGCTCACCACCGCACTGAGCTAGAGCTGAACCAGAGCCCAGCGCTGCAGGGAACACGTTCTGATTGATGCAAGAGGCACCTACCACTCTTCTGCTGGTAGCAATCAATGAGTTTTAATCCACAGTCACATTAGGAACGACACCTCCAAAGAGGGTTGGGTTTTATTTCAACTGTGCATTAAATTTAAAATCATTTGCCAGCTTAAAGCATTGTTCACGCTCTATAAACCCTTGGAACACAGGGGATGTTTAGAGGTGTGCTCAGGACTGAATTGGGAGCTTCTGCTGCTGATGGGCTTCCTACAACACTGATATTCTGACTTTCTGCTGCAGCACAAATTTGTACCAGCTGAAGGATGATAATTGTGCCACCACCAAGACTTCCACAGTAGATATGAGAGAGTTTTGAATGCTCCATAGCACAGCTGTCCTTCAACATTTATCCTAAAGCATGTTATCATACAGGCACAAAGACAGCACCTGTATATCCAAGCCAGATCCTTCAAGCTGGAGAACACGGTGCTGTTAATACTCTTAAGAATAAAGTTTCAGAATGGTTCAGGAACAAAAGAGGCTTTAGAAGCAATCCCTACAACACAAGTTACCCTAGTTCATTTCAAGGCATAAACTGCATCATGAGCTGGAACCTTTAACTCAATTTAAAAAGCACAACATGAAGTTTAAGAAATTGCTGCTCAACTGTGATCCTTTGCCTGCTGAGACAGGTGAAGTGTTAAGGTCTCTCCCCTCTCTGCTTTGAGACACTGCACGTAGCCCATTGACCGAGGGCAGCACTGAGAGCTCACCTCATCATCCATCCAAAACACCTCCTGCACCAAAACAGGGGCCTCACTGCCTACAGCTCCACAGAGACACCATCCCTTCATCTTCCACATCAAGGATATTTGCTCCTAAACAGCAGCACCACGCATTGCTCTCCATAAGTTTCCTTTTCACCTTGTTAACCTCTCTGTGCTTCATTGAACAGTCTGCTGAAGGTACTCACAGATAAAGAAATGATACACAGTTGGAGTCACCTCAAGGTGTCATCACACAGCTCCTGTAGGATTTGGGCAGGCAGCTTAAGGTCACACATATTCAGGAACCAGTGCAGTATTTTGGCAGACCCCAAGGCAATATTTGCATCTTGTCTTACCCAGAGTAGGAGACCAGGCTCCCCTCCAGCACCAGGCTCCAGATCCTTCACAGACTTGCTTAACACTTGAACTACCCCTTGGCTGAGTGGTGAAGGGTTTTTCTTTCACCACCTTCCTCGTGTGGCTGTTGATTTCCCAGGTGAGGGATACTGAGGGTCACTGTTTCTCTGAGCAGCAGCAGCCCAGCAGACACTGCAACACTCCTTACTGGTCCCAGTTCCACAATCCAATTCACAGTCCAGCACAACCCATGCTGTAACCCCAGATATTGCACTTATGTTGGGAGTTAGATGACATCACACAAGAACTCCCCAAAAGATGTGCTCCAAGTGCATCTCTAAGGGCTTCCTGGTCCTTTCCACTTGTGACCATAAGGACCAAGCTTGTAGGAGCTTCCTAAAGGGGCTGAAAACAGTGAAATGCATATTTGAGGAGTTTTGAGTTCAAGTCAATAACCCATCATCCCAGAGTTCTCTCACAAAAACGTCCTCCTAACACATGTACACCCCCCTGCCCCAGCACACTGAGCTTTACAGATCAGCACGGTGCTGATCTGAGCTCGAGAACATTCCAGGTTGTTAAAAAGGCCTAAAAATGTTCAGCAACAGAAACCCAAAGTAATTGAGGTCATTTCTCTCACGCTTCTCTGGGTTCTCACTCCCTTTGCTTCGCTGTCCCACAATCTGCTCCTCCTTTGGCTTGCCAGGATGGAACAAACACTTCACTGCAACCACGCACATCCAAACTTAAGTTACAACTCAAACTACTACTCCAGTAGCCTGTAATGGGGAGCAGGGATTAAGAAATCCACTTAGAAATAGGTACACCAGACCTGAAGCCAAGAAATTCTTCTTTTGGCACGTAAACAGCATGGAAAAAAAAAAAAAGGTAGAAACTTGGGAGATAGAGGGTGGGGGTCTGAAAAGGCAGGCTCGTAATGGAAACATCTGACCAAGAATTTTCACAAGCCTTTAAAACTTCTGAAACCCAACCCCTTTGCTGGCACTTCTCACATGCCTCAGACTGCAGACCATGTTATGCAAGTTGTAATTGTGCCTCCACAGCCCTCCCTCCCACCCACGGCGCTCCACACCTCGCCAGCTCCGTGTGCTGAAGCACAACCAGGGAGGAGAAGGAGTGTACCTGTTCCTCCCACACCTGGCCTGCTGTACTGCCACCCGAGCAGGGAAAGCCTGGCTTTGTTGTACACCTTGAACCAGCCTTTAACCCTTCAAAAGCTGCTTTAAAAAAAAAAAAAAAAACTGGTTTTACATACACACACTAAGCTGTAAAAAGGTTCACTAAATTTAGCACGCAACCCAATCCTGGTGGTAAGTGTAGCACAGGCTGTAGATATGGAAGTGACCTTAGGTGAAGGTAACAAGGGAGAACTGTCAGTATTCCCATTGAGCTGCCGTGGGAAAGCCCAGGGAACATAATAAAACCCTTTAACACAACCTCCATGAATCCTCCCTGCAGCTTGGTGGTTTCCAAGGCTTTGAGGTGCCACCTCTGCCTCTCTTCTGAACAGTGCTGCTCATTGTCCATGCTGGGACACATTTGGGAGGAACCTTCTCAGCACACACGGTCCTTCTGAAACCTGGAGAAGTGAAGCTTGATGGACTTCCACCACCACTGCCTTAAATACAAAGCCAGAAGCATGAAGAGAAAAAGCAGCACAGCCCTTTATCAGTCCATCACAGCTGGAGCCACACGTGCTGCCAAAAGGTATTTAACAAGGCAAAGGTCAGCAGGGAGTGACACAGGATAAAGCCATAAACTCCATTTTCTGCCAGGTCCCAACACCACACCCTGGAGAACCACAGTCACTGCCCAGTCCAAGAGGAGGATGCACCAAATCTCCCCAAAGAACAGACCCTGAGATTAGCTCAGTTGGTCAGAGCATGGTACTAATAACACCAACATTGTGGAGTTGATCCCCACGTGGGCTTAAGAGCTGGACTCGATGATCCTTGTGGTCCCCTTCCAACTCAGAATACCCTGTGATTCCGTGAAGTTAAAGGAGGCAGAAGAGTTCCCTCCCAGCCCCGAGGGAAAGGTTCCCTCCCTAAACTCTGATCACTTCCCAGATCTGAAAATGCCCTGCGAAATATCCGTTGGGTATGAGCTGCTGTAGCCATGGTGATGCTCTCAGGTACACCTGGAGCTGAAGCAGAGATGGGCAGAAGAGATGCTGCAACTGGTTTCATGTACCTGTTTGGGGTCCACGCACAGCACGGCATTAAGGAAATTAAAGCCAAGCTGGGATGTCCCCGTGGAACATAAGCAGTGACTGAAGGGACAAAGCAGCATGAAACATCACACCAGCCTTTCAAACCAGTTTGGGAGGCAGGAAGCAATATCACTTTCTGGGGCCAGGCTTGGCCTTCAACCCACACTGCAGCAGAGACCCTGAAAGGAAGATGCACTTGGGAACAGTTTTGGTTGCCTCAGGAAAGCAGTTTTATATCATATCACAGAATGGTTTGGGTTGGAAGGGACCTTAGAGCTCATCTAGTTCCACCCACCTGCCACGGGCAGGGACACCTTCCACTAGCCCAGGTTGCTCCAAGCCCTGTCCAACCTGGCCTTGGGTGCTTACAGGGATGGGGCAGCCACAGCTTCTCTGGGCAACCTGTGCCAGGGCCTCACCGCTCTCACAGCAAAGAATTTCCTTCTAACAACTAATCTAAATCTCTCCTCTTTCAGTTTAAATCCATTCTCCCTTATCACTATCTGCTCACGTAGCTCACCCACCAGCTGAGTGCCAGGGGGACAGGTCACAGATGGGACCAAGAGAGGGGCACCAGCAGCAGGTCTGCTGGTGACCTCTTGACATCTTCACCTGCAAGTGCTTGGCTTTCCCTTCTGTACAATGGGAAGGTAAGTTCCATGCAAGAGCCTGGCAATGGCACAGGGCCTGGTGGAGGAAGAACCCTGTGAGCCAAATGCAAGTCACCAGCTTTAAACACTCCTGCTGCCCAGGCGTGGGAACCATTCACTTCCTCCAATAAACTGGACTTTTTTCTTTGTACTTCTCTGAAAAAGC
The DNA here is from genome assembly GCA_035041135.1 of Platyrinchus mystaceus. Lineage (NCBI taxonomy): Eukaryota > Metazoa > Chordata > Aves > Passeriformes > Tyrannidae > Platyrinchus > Platyrinchus mystaceus. Next base: position 60,930,307 of record JAWWLV010000179.1, read on the forward strand.
ATAGACTTTTCAACTTAAAACCCCACAGCAAACAGGCTGAGGAAAAAAAAAAAAAAAGTAGTTGTGGCCAGTGGTCGGACCAAACCAGTAATAGTAAAATTAGGAGCTGACTGATATTACAGGCTCTCTTATCAGTCAGTCACAATCCGGTCCAATCCCGGAGAGCTCCCTGAAGAGCTTCACCTTGTGCAATAGCTTAGTCATCACCCTCCTTGACAGCCACACGCTTGCAAACAGATGAGGAGTCCACTCACATTTTCCCATGAAAATTTTCCCCTCCACCCTGCCCCACAAGCAGCACTGGAGCAGAGTGGTGCCAGCCCAGAGCAGGGAGCCTGTCCCTTGCAGGGGAGGAGATAATGCTTTTATCTCCCAGACTCAACAACTTCCTTCCTGAGGTAGCAGGCAGACAAAAGACACCTCTTCACACCACAGACAGGAATGAGATGTACTAAAATTTGTCACAACCCTGAAATAAAATACCCTGCTTACCGTTTTCAGCCCATAAGGGAGGGTGTAAAGCAGAGTTAAGCCAGCATTTCTGCTACAAGAAACTCTTGCAGGGTGGGATTTGGAAGCAAAAAAATAAGGAGCCCAAAATAACTCGGTTTATATTGCTCTGGCAGCTAAACAAAAGTTGATAACGCTGGACCGAGGTACTTCCCCGCTGCAGAATGAGGGCTGGATTGTTTTTGGAAGGACCATGAATCACGGGCATAAATATACCAGGCTTTAAGAGCCTTCAGCACCCACGTAATTCTGAACTCCAGCTTTATTTTCCCCTGGGTCATTCGACACAGGCTCGGCGAGCTCGACACCAGGCAAGCAGGCTGGGAAGGTCAGCTGTTCAATTAACTCACAGGTGCAATCCCAAAACCAGAACTCAGTGTTTTGCTGCATAACATCAACACACCTCTCCCCAGAAAGAGCCCTCCCTGATGCTCCATTAGCCATTCAACTACAACTTGAAGGAAACCAGGAGTTTTTGCTTTATTTCCTCAACTTCACAGCATAAAAGGGCTTAAAGATGTTTCCTGCAGCAGGGGAGCTGTTAGCGATGCAGCGGCTGCTCTCCAGCAGAGCAGTGATTTGCAGGATTGCCTGGCTGCAGGCAGATCCAGACAGGGAAGCCAGGAGGGAGGGTGTCCAATGGGAAAGGGGGAAAAAAAAACCTGCAAGAAGTGCTGCTTTCTGTGCTCTACCACCACTGAAAGCCCTGCACACCTGACAGCGACCACAGCTGTTACTGCTAGCAGAGAGCAACGCTATTTATAATGGGGATTATTAGTGCAAGAAAATGAGTAGCTTGCCCACATGACTAATTTACAGACACTTTCTCCAAGTTTAATGCAGCCTAAGTGATGTATAAGCAAAGATGAGCTTGCATTTGAAAAAGAAAAAATACTATTCCTCTTAATAACTCTTCTTGGGAAGAAAAGGGGAAGGAATTACTTCTTCTCTTCAAGTTACCCCACAAACCTTAGAGCTCCTGTCCCTCCCTTCTCCCTCCCACTCCACAGCAAAACTCAAGGCTTGAAGCACCTAAACTACTTGTTTGCAGGGTATAGTTGCAGGGAGACAACATTCTTTATTTGTGTTTTGAGTCAGAGAAGAAGCTTTCCAGAGTTTTCATGTGCGTACATGCACCGTTTCTCTTTTTCCTTGTTTTCTACAGTATCTGAGAGATTTTAAATTAAAAAAAGAAAAAAACAAAAAACATCTTTAGTTAAATTGGAAGTATTAAAAAGGATCATGAGATTTGCATTCTTTAGCACCTCAGATTATTACAGTTTCCACTGCTGTGGCTTCCCCTTCCAACTCCTCACCAAGCTTCAATTAAAGAATGCTCATATATAAGTGGGCATTTCCTGTACCAAGACACTGGAGCATTCAGGCCAACAGGATGCCAATGCAGCAGAATTTATGCACTCCCAGGAGATCCCAGTTTAATTTTGCTTTATGGAGAGAGGCTGCACCGAGCCTGCCCTCTGCCCAGGACCTATATTTAGGGACTGAGCTGACCCGACAGTGCCCCTGTAAGCTCATTTATCGAGATTCACTTATTCATTCTAATATAATCTAATTAGACTGCAGCAGTCCTGTACACAGGCATGGCAGTGACCAGGGGAGGACAAGTTCAAACCCAGGGAACATGGCCCAGGTGCTACTTAATTCTCAAATAGAGGGGGGGAAAAACCCTGCAGAGGAATGACAGGGATTGCAGATGGCTGTGTACTGTCTTCCTGCTCAGAGCAGCACCTGGATCCACTCTGCTTCTCCCCTCCACCAGCTAAAACCCGATTCCTTAACTGGAAGAAGCAGCAGCAGAGTCCAGATCGATGCACTTATCAATGCAAGGGCTGCTGCTCCTGCTCTGAAATCACTGCAAAGGAGGGAAAAAAAAAAAAAAAAAGCAGGAATTTGAGTCTCTCAGGCAGTGCCCACGCCAGCAGGCACAGATGTGTTCCCAAACTACAGACCACAGGCATCAGCCTGGAAAAAGCGCCAACAACTCCACATTGTAAGAAAATACTTTAAAGGCTCCACTCTGGCAAGAAATAGGAAGTTCTCAAAGCTCCCAAGTGCCCCCTCTCCTGTGACCAGCTGCAGTTCAGGCATGCGAACAGGAAGAAGCTTTTACATTTCTAAAAACATAAATAAATACTATTTTTTTTTAAAAAGCCTTCATGTGTTTAATTTGGTTGGACATCTTGTATAACGATGAGAGGAGAAACAGATTCCTAGGATTCATGGGCTGGTAACTCTCCAATCTATCATCTCCACAGTTTATGCACAGTCATTAACAAGAAATGATTTGTCTGGGACAGATTTAGTCCAGCAACTCCCTGTCTTGTTAACCTGAAACAATCACCCAAGGAATGTCAAAAAGTTTGAGAGCTTGGTGCAGTGAGCAGCCCCCTCCAAAATATTCATGTTTTTAAAAATAGTCCAATCCTGCTGCTTTGCCAACTCAGAGCAGGAAGCTTAAGAGCCAAACACAGATGCATAAAATTCCTTTTATGTCAAAAAGGTTTTGATGGGCAAAGGCAAAAGGTTGTCACTGACAAGGAAATCCTGAGAATATCGATAAGAGAACAACACGAGGAGACTTAAAGAGTTTGACTTGTTTAACCTGTCAAAACAAGGGGTCAAGAGGGGATCTGATTGCTCCCTCTAATTACACCAGGGAGGAAAAACAATCATTTAAACCAAATGGAAACACTAGAACCAAAAACAAATTGCACAAACAGGCCATAAACACTGAGAGGATGGAAGCTCAGCGAGACTTAGAGGAGGCTCTCTGACTGCTCTCCCTGGGGATGGGGGCAAAGAATAAACCCACAGAGTTTCACCTTAGAAGTGGCTGTGTTATGAAAGGCACCCACAGCACAGATGGGTGCTGTAAATGGGGAAACTAAACTAGATTTGGGCTCTCTTCTGCTCTCCAGTGCTGCCACAGCTTTCAGAGCAGAGGGCAGGAATGAAGAATTACCTCCTCCTGCCACTGGCTCCTGCTTCCTCCCCATCCCTCCGGGGCAGCACAGAGGGTATTCACACACTATTTCCTCCAGCACGTAACTGGGGGATGACCAGGGAACTAAACTTGGGAGCTGAAGCCTCGCAGAGTCAATGGCAAGAGGTGGGTGCCTTGGCAGCAGCGGGGGAAGGGATTAGGAGCAACCAAGTTTGATGCTTAAAATAAAACACACGTCCTCTCCCCCATGTCCTCGTGCTTTAAGGGTCTTGGGTGCAGATTAAACACAGTTCTGGCAATCACCTCTGAAATTTACAGGGAGTTCCCGTTCCCCGGGAGTTTTGTTAGCCCTGGGGTTACAGTGCCAACATCAAGCAATGATTTGACATTTTTGAGCCATAACCACCTAATCTCCAACAGTAAGAGAGGATGATGCAAACAAAAGCTTTTACACAGTTAATCAAGTAACACCGCAGTTCTACACTGGCTTGAGCAAGTGTTTCCCTTTCCTTCAAGGGGTTCAAAAACAAAGTAGTCATCAGGTCTCTAACAGGGGGTTTGTGACAGCAGGGGATAAAGGATCAAATCAAAACCTAATTGTGTTCTTCATATCCTACTGCTGCTACTTCTGAGAGCAGAAATCATCTTCTTTCCTTCCTTGAGAAAAGAAAAAGGGCGGGGGGGGAAAGGGGTAGGAAAAAAAAGGTATTTGGTAATAACTCTACCAGAGAATGAGTGTTTCTATCCAAACCCCAACCTTTCGCTGCTGCAGTTACACACAAAAGTTATTTTAATCACACTATGCAGAAAGCAGCATCAGCATATGAGGCAAGAGAAAAAATATGTGGTAAAGCGAGTTGCATGGCCTGTTCGCGGGCAGAAATTCCAGCGCAGTTATAGGGAAGAGGTCCACGAGGCAGAGAGAGACACTTCCAGCCCAAGCCAAACTGCAGGACCACAGCAATCCACTGGGATAACAGCAAGGAGGATATCTGAGGGGAGGTGGAACACGGAAACTGGATCCCTTTTTAACTTCTGCAGCAATCAGTTCGGACTTCCCAGAGAGGGATTTTTGCCTTGTCATAGGTAAAAAGACATCAAACAAAACTTTTCAGTTATGTCTACTAAATACCAGTCATGTTGTTGGACAGGGGCAGCAATGGCACGAGTTAGAAAAAAAAAAGGAGTGGGGGGGGAGATAATTTTAAAAAGAGCCCCAGCAGGACATTGAGCTCTGTTCCTCTTCCACAAAGCAAGAAATGGTCTTTGAGGTTTCTGAACAATGACCTCAAAATACACAGCAGAGCCTTTAGGGGGTGGGGGGTGCGGAAAAAAAGGTTATAAAATGAAAAACCCAAGGCACACGGGTGTATGCCACTGTCTGATGCAGAAAAGATGCTACGTTATTCTTAATGACCACCTACTTAAAATACTTCATCCACTGAAATTAGCCGGGTACAAAAGACGTACCTTTGCCACCTTAACTTTTCTCCCCTTCTCAAATAACCTGCACACCGGAGGAAGGGAGTAAGCTGTGAGTAAAGGAGAAGAGGCGAGGGGGGGAATCAACACCTCCGGGGTTAACACAGCCGCGCACAACCCACACCGGGGGCCAGGCAGAAGAGCACGGGCAACGTTGAAAAAAAAAATTAAAACAAAACACCCCTGCCGCCACCACCATCACCACCCAACGACGACGGGAAGCGGCATTAAAAACCAGCACGGGCCCCCGGACCGCTGTGATGGAGCGCAGCGCTCATCCCAGCCCGCACGGCCACCCGGCCGCCGCAGCACCCGCCTCTCGCCCGACCTCCCCGGGGGGCTCCCACCGCCTCGGCAAACGCCTGGAAGCCTGGAAATCACATTTCGGGGTGCGGTGGGGAGGGAAGGACGGGAGATTTTGGCACGGCGGGCACCCAACGCCGCGGACCGCGCGAACACACCGAGGACACGGCGCCTTTTTCCCCCCCCTCCCCTCTCCCCATCGCTCAGCTCGGCTCCGCGGAGATGCGCTCGGGAGGCGCCGCAGCCCCGCCCGGAGCCCCCCCCCGGGGCAGCGGCTCCTCGCCCGGCCCGGCGGCCGCGCCCCGGTTCCCCCCTCCACCACGGACCCTCCCGGCCGGGCCGCAGCCCCGGGCCCAACGCGGCCTGTGCTCCGCCGCCCCTCGCCGGAGGCTCCGGGCGGGTCCCCCCCCGGTGCGGGACTCACCGAGCCGGCAGCGGGCAGGGCAGGGCCGGGCCGGGCCGGCGGGGACGGAGCGGGCCGGGGATCGGGAGCGGCCGGGGCCGGTGTCGGTGTCTGCGCGGCGCGGGCGGCAGGAAGGGGAGGAGGCGGCCCCGCACGTCCGCCGCGCCCGCGGCCGCCCCCCCGCCCCGCGCGTTAAAGGCACCGGCACCGCCCCGCCCGGGGAACCCCCGCGGGGACACCGGCACGGCACGGCAGGGCACGGCACGGCACGGCACGGCACACCCGAGTGTCCCCCGTGTGTGGGGCGGCATCGCCCGTGCGCCGCGGCGGAGACCCACGGAGGAGGATGGGGGTCCCGCTCACAGAGTGCCGGGGGTCCCTCGCGTGTTCCTGAGGTTCACACCCCCCCCCTGCGGGGATCCCCAGGGATCTCCCTGGGGACACCCACCCTGACCTCCCAGTACGGCCCCCCCACCCGTGGACAGGGATCATCCACACAGACCTCCTCCCCCACGCGGGGATCCCCAGGGATTTCCTCGCCCAGACCCCACCCGTGGACAGGGATCACCCATCTCCAGACATCTCATACACAGGGACACCCAGGGATCTCTTCACCCATGGGCAGGGATCGCCCACCCAGACCTCCCCCATGCAGGGATTCCATCCCCCCAGAGCTCCCCACGCAGGGATCCTTCACCTGTTCCTGAGGTTCACCCACCCAGACAACTCCCATGTGGAAATCTCCAGGCATCTCCCCACCCTGACCCCAACCCATGGACAAGGATCACCCACCCAGACCTCCCCTGCATGGGGATCCCCAGGGATTTCCTCACCCAGACCCCACCCTGACCAGGAATCACCCACCCTGGCCTCCCCCATGCAGGGATCCTCTCATCCAGACCCCCCCACCCATGGACAGGGATCACCCACCCAGACCTACCCCATGCAGGGATTCCACACACCGCCCTCCCAGAGCTCCCCACAGGGGGATCCCTCACCTGTCCCTGAGATTCACCACCCAGACATCCCCCTTGCAGGGATTCCCAGGCATCTCCCCACCCAGCCCCCAGACACGGACAGGGATCACCCCCCCTGACCTCCCACATCCAGGAACCCCACCCAGACCCCCACCCATAGACAGGGATCACCCACCTTGACCTCCCACATGCAGGGAATCCCCACCCAGACCCCCACTCACAAACAAGGATCGCACACCCTGACCTCCCACAAATGGGAATCCCCACCCAGACCTCCTCCCCACAGGGATCCCCACCCAGCCCCCCACCCATGGACAGAGATCACCTCTCCTGACCTCCCCCACACAGGAATCCCTAGGTATCTCCCCACCCAGGGACAGGGATCACCTACCAGACCTCCCACGTGCAGGAATCCTTCCACCCAGGTTTCCCACACCTATGGGAACATCCACCCAAACCCCACCCAAGCATGGAAATCACCTCCTGCACAAAGGTATCCCGAGAGATCTCCTTACCCACGTGTGGGGACCATCCTTTCCAGACCAACCCCATGCAGGGATCCCACTGCCCAGACCCACCATGCACAAGGATCACCCATCCAGACCTCCCACCCTCCCTAATTAGCCCCCCAGTTGCAGCCAGTTCCCACCACATCCCTTTCCACCCCCTTTCCCGAAGCTGGCAGGGTGGGCAGGCACGAGGACCCCATGGGCCCAGGGCAACAAGGCACAACATACCCCAAGTTCTCCCCCAGGATGTGAAGGACACCAGGACACCTCCTCACAACCAGAAACAGGGATTGTCCCTCAATTTCCCTTAAATGCCTTAAAACTGTTTGGATCTGCAGCAGGAAGCAGCCCTGCCCACAGCACAGATCAACAGGGGCGCATTCAGTGACATCCCACCAGCCTGTGGAGCCTGCAGGGGGGCAGATTAACCAGAGTTTTTCAGATCTGACTTCTTAAAGCCTTGACTTCTTCCCTCTGACGTGGATCCTTCCCAAAGTGCTCACAGGGCAGATTGCTTTCTCCTGCCTGAGCCCAGCAGCTGATCACGGATCTGTGGGTACCCACGGGGATGGAAACTGATGCTCCATCACACAGTTACTTGTGGACAACAAAACAGCACAAGAAGCCACTGTGGGCACCCATCCAGCTCCATCACTGGGGCACTGACATTAACCCTCAGCTTCCCAGGGTCGCAAACATTCATGGGGAGAAACAAACTGCTGCACACGAGAAAATTCACCTTTCTTGGCAGCAGGAGTGGGGACAAGGACGGCTGAGGCAGCGATGGCTGCGGGTCACTGCTGATGCTGTGGTTGCAGCCCGAGAAAGGGAGTTATCCCAGCACAACAGGAAGGCTGACATCACCCCAGGGCTTTGCACACACCCTCCTGTCATTTCTTCAGACCTCTGGCAATGAACAGTCTGGTTTGACTTCCAGGCCCTGTCGCTCGGAGCAAACCAGCCATCTGTTTGTCCCAACGCATCTTCGAGAGATCAACCGCTCTGCAGCGTTCCGTATCAGAGGAGGATTTGCACTGAGCTGCGGGAAGAGCTCACCGTTCCCCTCCTCAGCCCCGTGTGTCACTCAGCTGCCGGCCACTGCTGCTTTTCCAAACTCTCCGGAGCAAACAAAGGCAGCGGAAGCTGTGCCTTTGCATGGGAGGCGAAGCGGCCCGGAGGCGAGGCCTGGCTGGAGGGGTGGCCAAGGGAATGTGGAGACAGACACTTGGAATGCGTGACTGGCCATCAGCTGGCCGAGGCAGCGTTTTGCTGCTTCATCCCGGAGCTTCCCTGGCTCAGCACATCCTGGCTGGACACTCCACTCTTGCAGGAGCGCTGCTGAGGGCGGCATGTGAGCGATTCAAAGGCAGCATCCCCACCCTGAGCTTCCCAGGGGCAAATTTAAGGCCAAATCTTGATTATATTGACCATTTTGGTAGTGGTTATGACAGGGCTTGGCAGAAGCAGATTTTGCTGGCGTTTCATTGCTTTTGTCCACAGCAGTTTTCCAGATGGCGTCAGAACCAAATCACTGCTTCCCAGGAGTGGGAACAGATTTGCTGCCCCACAGACAGCGTATGAGGGTCCTGCCAACAGAGAGAGAAAAACAGGAGCCAAGAGCCAGGGAAGGGCATAGGAGGGACAGGGCTGCCCCTTCTGCCAGGAGCTGAGCTGCAATGGAAAAGCAGAGAATGCAAATCCAGCTGCTACAGCTACAGAAGGGGCAGGACCTGTGACCAGTGACAGGACCCAAGGGAATGACAGGACACTGTGTCAGGTGAGGTTTAGGCTGGATACAGGGAAAAGGTTCTTCCCCCAGAGGGTGGTTGGCACTGAACAGGTTCCCCAGGGCAGTGGGCACAGCCCCAAGGCTGCC
>JAWWLV010000179.1:60939371-60959746 GCA_035041135.1 Platyrinchus mystaceus
TGGGATTGTTGGGGTGTCCTGTGCAGGGCCAGGAGTTGGACTGGATGATCCTTGTGGGTCCCTTCCAGCTCAGGATATTCTGTGACACAGAAGAACTTTTTTCACTTCCCTCTTCCAGGAGTCAGAGTCGATTTCCCTGCTGGATGGTCACTGTTGGCTCTGAAGGGTTTCAGCTGAGAACACATCTCTGGTCCTTCACATCTTACACATTTGCCACAACATCACAGCACAAAGCACAATACAAGGACCTGAGAATGCTTTTAAATCCCACGTCAGGTACCATTACCCAACACTAACTTAAGGCAATAAACTATCTCAGTTGTGTGGACTGAGAAACCTGGTGGAAAACCTCACCGGAGAGGCTGTGCCGACCAGCCAGGCAGGCTAATGGTGCTGAGTATCCCGACTGCAGGGAGGGAATAATGCAAACAGCCACTGGAATCCCAGTCACATTAGGCAGCCACTCATGGGGAAGAAGTAAAGGTTTTAAAATGCTGCAGGAGCCCCAAGTCGTCAGTTCTGTCAGGAATTTTGCTTTCTCGGATAGCAGGGAAAAAGCCTTCAGATCTGTGGATTCAGAAGAAGTTGGAGAGAAAGGCAACTTATGCCTGAGTGGGGCTGTAATTCGTGGGGGTTGATTATTGTTAATTTAGCATTTTATATAAGAATGTGAGAGATCCTTATCAATGCCAGAAAGGAACACCCTGCAAGTTTCAACACATCACTAACGGCAGCTAGGAAAAAAGATTTAAAAAAAAGGCCAAATGCTGGATTTTTCTCCAAAAAATCCCAAAAAACAACCAAATTCTGGATTTTCTCTCTAGCTCTTTTTATCTGCATTAAAATTTTTTATACTATTTATAGGCACCAATTCCTACAACTGACAGGAAGTGGAAATTAAGAGATTATACGCACACGTGCCAAAAAACCATTTCAACTGCTGCTAAAGAAAGTCACAAAAAATTACTACAATTTTCTTTTTTGGAGTAGTAAACTAGGAGTAACTCCACTGTGGAAACTTGAGCTACATGGAAAAAGATGTTTGATCCAACTCAAACTGTAAGGGAATAAAAATAAATCTGTCCTAAGCAGCATCTGTCAGCAGAAATGACACTGGAAACTCTTGCAAGGAGAATAAAAGCTCATAATAAAAAAATGACGGTCTAAACCATGACATTGTATGTGAGCAGGATGAAAATCCATCAGGCTGCTACAACTCTCCACACAATCCACATGCTATCACAGCATAGATATGCTTTTAATTAAGTTGAGATGATCATGGTCACATTTTGTGCTGCTGATAATCCAGCTAATTAGGTGAATTGTTAGAAGCTCACTGAAAAAAAAAGTGCTTGTTTATAAATTACATTCACCTTCCATTTCTGGATTTCAGCATTGTAACAGAGCAGTGAAAAGCCCAAAACAGGGGTTAAGACTGTGCTGTTCAATTCTACCATGTTCAGAAGATGAGCAGCACAATTAGGGACACCCAGACAACTCAGTGCCCACCTCAGTGACTGACATTATAGGAGTGATCACACTTTAATCATGACTTCTGGCAGGTTCCTTTCAGGCTCTTCAGTCTCCACCTCCCAGCACAGGCCTGGGACTAGTGGCTCTCAGCTTTCACGTCTGCAAAGTAAAATGGAAACTGCAATGGGAAAATCCCTTTCCTTCCCTCCCCAGGCTGCTGTTCCTGTACCAGACACCCAAGCCACAAGTGTCCACTCCTGAAACACTGAGGTTTATACCCAATGTAGCAGCAGCAATTGCTGTCTGATGCTCTAAGTGCTGCATCCCACCCAGCTGTCCCAACTTTACAGCCTCTGGCCATGCCATGGCCACCCTAAATCCCCCATCAGCCCAGGACAGAGCCCTCCCAGCTGCCCTGTGTACTTACACATGCCAGCAGAATAAAACAAGCACTTAAATCCCTGCAAGATCAGGGCCTGCCATTTGAATAATCCCTGCTCATTTTCAAGCCACTTATTATTCCTACACCTGTATTGCATGGCTTTAATTATCTTTTCTTCCAAAAAAGTTCAGTTCTGACTGAAAAGCAACAGCTTCAGCTGGAAGCACTCACTGTAAAGGAAAACCTATTTGCTGTGACTCCAGCAGGTCATCAGGTCTGGGCCACAGAGGTGGAATTTAATTCCTAATCTGGAGATCTCAAGCCTTTGGTATCAGATAGAGCTAAAGGGATCACAGGGAAGCCGGACAGAAAAGCAGCTTTCCGAGTAGCACGATAATAACCATGCTTTGAGTTCCCATGAGAGTAACTGTTTCAAAGCAAGTTCCAAATATTCTCCTTCTTTCTTGGTAGTACCCTTAAGAGAAGATGATTTTTTTTAAGACTGGATGTTACTGTTAAGTGAAGCAAATGCAAAAATGACACAGAAAACACGGTGCCTCGTGTAAAATACTCCCTGTGTGGTAGCACGGTGACGGTTCAAATCCTTTCTCCCATTCATCATTCACAGTACCTGGTTGTTATTTGTGCTGATCTACATTAATCTAGGGTAGGTTTTGAATTAATACTCTTCTCCATCAATACCTATGGAATGAAGATATTTTCCTTTGCAAAGGAAAGCGTTTTCAACACCAACACAACATCCCTCCTAAGCACTGACCTGTCATTCACCTGAAACGTAGCGGGATGGGCAGCAAATACAAACAGGATGCAGTGAGAGATGAGGGGTGGAAAGAAATTGAAAGTCAGACAGAGCTCCTGCTCCAAGGGCTCTTTCATTCTGAGGATAAGGTATCCCAAGGCTGGCTCAGCACGTTTTCCTCCCGCAGCCGGGGAAGGACATTGATTGAGCTCTGCGAGGCACCGCGGGAACGGCGCGTGTCAGGCTGTGACAAACTTCTAAGGAAATGTGCAGCAAACACCCTGTCTGGATAAATCAAAGAGCACAGGAACCATCCCAGCTGTTCTTGCCACCACAGAGTAAGTGAACATTAAAGTATTTTGTCTGTGGCTACGCGAGGGATGCGGCCGCTGCCTGGCGTCACGAGCGTCACACCAGAGGGGAGCCTTGCTCTCCGCTCCCCAGTTTGCCATCACTGGTGGTGACACTCACCCGTGTACCAAGGGTGGCTGGAGGCTTGGAAATGTTTGCAAACCCATGGGTTTCAGGAGACATCTTGACAATATCACTGCTGCCCCAGGAGACCCAACAATTCCTGGTTGCAAACTCACCGTGCATCCCTCTGCGAGTTTCTCTTTTAGCTCATACTTAAAATGAGCAAATATTCTTCTCTCCACCTATACATCCAATATTTTAGATAGTGAGAAGCCTCTCCCCAGTGAACCTACAGCTGCCCATGTTGTGTCTAGACTTGTAAGACATCTAAGTGTTTCTATCCTACAGTTTGTAAGGCCTGGAGGAGAGGAAGGGTTAAGAACCAACTTGGATTCTCTAGGGAAAATAGAGAGGCGCCAGAAAAGAAGCCAATTCAACTGATTTTACCCAAAGGGACAAAAGGAGGTTCAGAAAGTCCTCTATAAAATGTCACAGAGAAAAGTATTATTGTCCCACAGGGAAAAACATATCCATTAACAAATTAGGTGAAAGTGAGATGTGAGAGGTCTGAAACAGCCTTTAAACTGTCTTCACACACTTCATTTATTTTGGACAGCAGCACTGCCCGTGCCAATTTGGGAGTAAAGGGGACTGTAAAAATACCCTGGGGATAAATGTATTCTTAATGTTAATAAGCAAGACTTAATTGATCTGAGCAACATGGGTTTTAGGAAACAACGAACTCAGGATCCTCCCAAACACATGCCCATCTGGGCTCCTCATTTTCCTCAAGGCATTGCTGAGCAGACCTGAGCAACTCTACCTGTGTGGAAAAAGAGCTCAGGGGAGCTACTCTTGTATTTTTGAGTTGTGTTAATGTCCATTGAAGGGAGGTCAAAGCAACCACAGCACTTAATTATTCCTGACAAGTTGCAGACAAGTGAACCGAAGGAAAAAAAAATGACACCTTCATAACGAAGGACACTGTGACAAGTGAGCTTCTTCCACAGCCTGCAGACACCAAAAATATGTAAAAATATTCCATGCAGTATCTTAGATTGTAAGGAAAAAATTAACTCGTATTCCACCTGTACAGAGTGACCATAAAGCTACAGCGTAAGATGTCACAGCCTGATGCCATAACCTGTTCCAGGGAAATGGCAAAGACAGCAGGGAGGAAGATCCAAATGGAGGGATGGGGCTGTACCAAAAGGGATCCTCAGGCTGGATTCCTGCTTGGCTGGGATGAGCATGGAAATGAGATGAAGTGCAGGAACACATGAGAGCAGAGCTGGGCACAGAGTCCTCAGTCACAGCCAAGCTCACAGTGGTGATTGACAGACCACGGGTGAAGGGCTGGAGTGACAGAAACAGGACGGTGTTAACAGTTAATTATGTGTGTTAAAAGCACAGACCCATCAAGGCGAGGGGATTGGAGCTGCTGCTGACATCTGGCAGCCTTTTGGGGAAGCGCAGTTCCTCCTGAGGTCCTCGTTGACTCAGGGGCACGGATTTGCTGACGTTAATTGGAGGAAGAGGTAATGAGAATTGACTAATCGCCGCGCTGTGCGCCCTGCAGACTCATTCCAGTGTCAGTCATTGCATCTTGCTGATCACTCAGACAAAACTCAGTTTTAGGGGGAATTCAGGCACTGCTCAGAACCCTTCCTTGACTCATTGCATTTGCATTTCGTTGCCCTCTCCAGTACCATAAGCTAATAGAAACTGGAGTGGTGGCACAGCTCAGCTGACACAGCAGTGAAGGCATCACAGTAAGTGCTGTAATTCCTGGAGAGCTTGCACTGAAGGTCCTGGACATGCCAATGTCACTGCTCACATCTTCAGTGTGACTGCAAGCTGAATTAACAGAGCTCTGTTAGCACCTGCTGTATGCACACCTCTCCTTTTCTGTGCAAACACGCAGGAGTGCTGCTACTATATTGTTTTTCCAGATAAAGCTTAAAGGATCAGCATTTAATTGCAGCAGTAGGTTCAGGGTATGAGACACAGTGTTTGCATTAGAGTGATTTGTCACAAAACTCGGAGGGGAACAGCAGCAGTCAGATGATCCATCGCACACTCACCTCATTTAAATGCAATTCAATTTAGCCAGACCGTTTGGCACAGAAATGGGAGAGATGACTTAACAAAAAGCACGGAAGGATACTCCTGACCCCAGGTGTCAGATGGATTTGTGTGTGACATTCAAGGAGGAGCTGTCCAAGAAAGCCTGCAGGCATTCATTGCTCGGTGCAATTAAGGTGGCAGCCAATGTTTAAACCCCCCCCAACTCTGCTCCCCCCCGTTTTCTGGGCACATTTTAAATGCAACACAGAATGAAAAATAAAAACAGACTGCTGGGCTCTCCTCCACACTGCAGTACGAGGCTGGGCCAGGACAAGTGGATTTCTATGCAAACAACATAGAGAATGCCTGCCTTTAATCAGTTTGTTGCTTTGCACAGATAGGAAAATTAAATGAAGTTAACTGTAGAGATTCTGAGTCACCATTCAGCCTTTCAGTTGAGACAGATGACTTTTACTTACAGTGCTTCCTCTGGCATTCAGTGGAGGATTTGGCAATCCTCTCTGGGTCTGGTTCTCAGCAATTCTCTGACAGGGGGGCAGTTAGTGTCTCCACTACACATAATAGAGCTGTAGAAGCCAGAAAAAATGGCTCTTTTCTAGCCAGTTTACCCCTTTCCCATGTGACAGAAACGACTTTCTTCCCTGATCCAGAAGGCAGAGCATGCTGGTCTCTGCCAGGGAGCATGGCAGGCACATGCATTGGCACACAAGTGCTCAGAGCCCACTAATGGGTGCAAGAAGTACCAAATCCCCCCCATTACTGCCCTTTTCAGGGAATAAGAGAGCCCCAGTTTAACCAGGACAAAGAAGAGGCAGCCTTACCACTGTGTGACCTGGGCTGCATCATCCAATACAGGGAGGGACTCACAGCCCTATGGGGTAAATGGGGAGTTACAGCCATTCCCACCACCCAGTAAACCTGGAAAATTAAACTAGAGTCTGGCTCAACTTCCTCCCTTCAGCAAGAGGGTTACTCCTGCTTTACACAGGGCAAGTTAGAACCAAATATCAAAACTAATGGACCTGCTTCTGTTCATGTTTACACCAGCATAACCCAACGATGACACCAACTCACAATTAAAAGTCAAATTACTCACTGTTACTCAGTCAGTAGTCACGGTGGCTTCTTTTCTTCCCTGGCAATAAATCCGGTATCTGCTGACACTGACAAGCATTCACCACGTCTAGAATGGAGTATTGTGGGGCAGATAAGTAGGAGAGAGTGATGGTCACACTTGTCAGACCAAAGGACTCCAGCATCTACCTCTGAGTTGCCTTTCAGGCTGCAGACACCTCTTGAGAGCTTTTCCAGCTCCGTGCACGTCCTTTGCTCCCACTGACCTTGCTGCAGCTCACCTGCTCCTCTCCCTGACCCCCTTGGGGATCCTGCTCTGCACCTCACTCCATCTACACCCCTGGCAAGATGGGGATCAAGGCACAGGGACCAAAACAGGGCTAAACCACACAGAAGGAACAACCTTCACAGCAAGACTTGGATTCTGCTGTTGATGGAGAAGTGCAAGGTCCTGGAGTAATTAGAAAGTGCTGCATTTGGAGGCACTTTGTGCATATTATATTGATTTTTTTTTTCCTTGGAACACGATCCTGCTCTCAGTTGCTCTTCTACCTGTGCCAAAGGCAGAGCTTTAAACGCTGCAGGCTGCAAGGGCACCAGGAGATCCAAGCTACACCTGAGGCAAGCTACACTCTTGTGAGACAATTGCAGCTATAAAGGTTTAGCATAAAGCTCAGGAGAGCAGAAAGCAGAACATTGTCAGTCACGAGCTTTTAATTCTCAAACTGGCTCCTAAAAAAGATAAGATAAAGCCAAACCAGATTAACCAACTTCAAAGCAAGCAGAGAGGCATTCAGGGCATGCTGGAATAGAAGGCAGCTGTGCAGAGCACAGAGGAATAAAACAGGTAGAGCTCCTGTTTTTACTGACTTGCTCCTTGTCCCTTCCAGGTTTTTGGAAGTCTCCTGTGAGCAGCCCCATCCCATAACGAGATTACAGCATCCAGGTGATGCAGCAATGTCTGCTACAGAAATGTTTAAGGGACTGGTACGTGCTGGAGGAGCTCTGTGGAACAGTCTTCTCCAATTAGTTATCCAAGGAAGAACGATACTGAATGACTTACAAAGAATACACAGAGCACTTATTGTTGCACTAATCATCAACTTTCTAAGTAAAATTAACCAATTTGCTAATTAAGACTCGTGACAATTCATCATTACAGTAACTCTGCACCGCAGTGATTCATCATCCCGTCACTGGCTGCTGGGGACGTGGGGAAGGGGCAGGGCTGCCTCTAGCGGCTCCTGCCCTGCCCTGAGTCACTCCGGCCGGGATCTGGATGGCTGCTGCTTTCCAAAGGGAATAAAAAAAGTGTGTGTGGGGGGGGAAAAGACGGGGGGAAAGAAGGGGAGAGGGAAAAAGAGGAGGGGAAAGGCAGGAGAAAAAAAGGGGTGAAGAGGAAGCAGGGAGGGAGGAAGCTCAGGCAGTTTGAGACAGAAATAATCTTTTCTTCTTTTAAGCTGGAATGGGGAAAATAGTTGCCTTTTATAATGTTATTTGACCCGGATGATCAGAAATCAGGCAGATGGGTCTCACGAGTTCCAAGTGACACATTTTAAATTAACGTCTGTCCGACCCATGACAGGGGTGAGTCCCGATGAGGATGGAAGAACAGTTGCAGAAGAGAGGTAAAAATACTTCTGATGGCTAAGAAGGGGAGACCCAGAGCGGGGAGACTGAGGGAGGGGGAAGCCCAGGGAGTCTGTGCCT
Organism: Platyrinchus mystaceus; assembly: GCA_035041135.1. NCBI lineage: Eukaryota > Metazoa > Chordata > Aves > Passeriformes > Tyrannidae > Platyrinchus > Platyrinchus mystaceus. The sequence continues at coordinate 60,947,273 of JAWWLV010000179.1, forward strand.
CCTGCTCTCCGGACCTCCCACTGCCTGGGCCTTCACTCACTGGGACTCCCCACTTGCTGAGCCTCCATGAGCTGGGCACCACAAGGAGATGTCCAGCCTGGAGGAGGAGGAGGAGGCTGTGGGCACAGAGCCCTCCTGAGGCACAGCCATACCTCCCCTCCCTTGGGCAGCACCCAGAAGACCCTTCCCCTACGTCAAAACAAGCCTCAGAGCTCGAATCGCCCACACAGCGGTGACTCTTGACTCCTCGGATGATCTCTCAGCTTTCTAAACATCTTCCCTTCTTCCCCGCCTCCAGATGGGTAAACAACCTTACACCCATTTAACCTAAGAGGCACCACAGTCACCCAAAATCTCATCACTTCCTGGTGCCCCTGAATTTGCAGGATGTCCCTATTCAAGGCAAGAAGAAACACCAATATTAAGGGGTTTATGATGTAGCCTCACTCACTGATACACCACGATTTGACCTCTCCATCTCAGGTTCACAAAGTGCAGACAAATCAGTCCTCAGGGGCTTTGAGAGGAACATATCTCACCTCCAGGGGGTTCTGCAGTGCAGTGAAGGATTAATTATTGAGGAAACTCATAGCACTACAGCTGCAATGCTACAGACAGGGCCACACCATGAGCACCACGGTTTTCCAGCTTCCCAACTGAAGCACAGCAATGGTGTCACACGCTGGGGGAGCACCAGGGGACAAAACAAGCTCAGCACAATCCCTGTGCTCAGTTCAGTGATTCCTGTGGGCAGAGCAGGACCTCACTGTCATGAAGCAGCTGTGAGGGCTGGGCTGGTCACTGCAGATGGGGGCAGACACTCCCCCTCCACAGCCCTCAGTACCCTAACCTGTTGTGCCTCCAAAAGCAGCCAAGGCCACAGAGCTGTCTGGAGACACCCCAATCACCCACCAGCCCTAAGTGGGACATTTTAGTTTTAACCATCCTGAGCTGGTCTGAGCTGGCTCCACCAGCCTCTGTAATTCAAGGTACAACCTCTCTGAGAGTCCTCTCCTTGCTTTGCTGCTCAACTTGCCCTCCTGGGTGCTCCGGGATGGGCTGTGTGATGTAAATCAACCTGCTTGAGGCTGGATTTTTCTGGGGCCAGGAGGATTTGGCTCCTGTAAGTTGGAAGGTGAGTCCTAGAAATGCCACAGACCAGCCCAGCAGGCTGTGCTGAGGAGGGAAGGATGCTCATCAGCCACGTACACTCAGCCTCATGGATAAAAGGGTACTAATCTAAGCATTTGCACCTCTGGGGCAGCAAGAAGAGCTTGGCAGCACCTCCCAAAAACCTGCTGCGTGCCTGGGCTTTGACATCTCCCCCCAAGGGGCTTCCTCAGCTCAGATTGCTGTTTGCAAGCAAATCTCACATTGCAAAGCAAAGTCCTTCTAGAAGAGCAACAGGTGCACTGGTCATGGCAGTCAGCACATCCCCCAGCCCAGACAGGGACAGGGATGTGTTCCCAGCTGCACCTTCACAGAAATCCATCCATCCATCACCACGCAGCGACAGGACAGGAGAGAAGGAACAAGTCAGACAGCAACTGCTGGCGTGGAGTCAAGCAGCGCCCAAGCCAAGCTGCATTGGCAGCATGAGACTCCCACAGCATCAGTCAGCCAGGCACAACACGAACTCCCTGCTGGGAACGTGCTGCCTCACACCTGGAATCCCCACACACTGGAAAATGGAACGTCCTTAAATCATCCCGTACAAAAGGGCAGAAACAGACTCCAGAGGGGAAAATGTCTGCGAGGGGAAGGACAGCGAACATAGGGACCAAACACTTCCTCCCCCTAAGCAGCGTTAGCCCAGCTGACAACAGACCATCTCACCACGATGCCTTAAGTTTGAAGTTTGTACTTTTGGCCCGGGGCTCCTCTCCAAGGACCAGATGAGCCTCATTGCAGTTGATGAGGCAGGTGGGAGAAATTAAGGGCACATCACGCTTGCTTGCTAAAAAGCGTCATCCTTGCAAGGTCCAAACCACAGCTCCACTACCCCGTTTCCCTTCAGCCCCGCGGAGGGGAGCAGGCTCAGGGGAGCCCGGGAGCAGGTCGTGCTTTTAGGCTCCTGTAAAGGCACACGAGAGCACCCCGATTTCCCCAGTCCGGCAGGACGGAGCGAGCGCTCTAGGATAGCCCTGCCGAGGGCTGTTGGGTGGGGGTTAAACCCCCAGCTGCGAGGGGCTGTGCTCCCTGAGGAGCCGCTCCGGGGCTGTCCGATGGGGGTTAAACTCCCAGCTGTGTTAAACCCCCCCCCCGACGAGCCGCACCTGCCCGCGGTGCCGCCCCTGGGGGTTCAAACCGGGACCGGGGGGGCTGGAAAGGGGTCTGGGCGGGCGGCTGCGCCCATGGACGGCCCGTCGGCGCTGGAGCGGTACCTGGAGAGCTGCAGCGGGCAGGTAAGGGAGGGGAAAGGAGAAAAAAAAATAAAACCACAAAACAGCCTGACCAAAAAAACGTTACTGCGTTGGCCGGGAATCGAACCCGGGTCAACTGCTTGGAAGGCAGCTATGCTCACCACTATACCACCAACGCGGCGCTGCGCTGACATCCCGGCCCCAGCGCCATCTGCGTCATCTCCGCTTCCCAACGAGTCTCCGCCGGGGAGTTTCGCCGTTCCCCTCGCCCGGAGCTCCCGGGAGCACCGAGAGCCTCTCCGGAGGGAAGGTCGCCCTTGCCTGCTGCGAGAGAGAGGATGCTGCTCGCAGGGACGCGTTGGTGCGCTGGGGCGTGTGGCCCCCGAGGAGAGAGGGCAGGAGGCTTGGATCTCACCGTGCTGGTTCATAAATGTCTGCGAAAACTTGTTCTTTTGGTATCTGAAATGGTCCTGCTGATCTCAGGTGGTTGCAGAGACCGTGGGGTGAGGGAGTAGGACAGGGTTGGACTCCATAGCTGAGCATCATCTTCATTCAGGGAATCCAACTTCTTTGCGTGCATCCTGTTTGTAAACTGCTTTTCAGCTCAGAAAATAGGCTGTTTAAATCCAGAGACCTCCTCGTGGAAGTTGATAAAGCCTTCTGAGTGTGGCCTTATATAATAACGTACATAATGAGGTGAGGTATAATCAGGGTTTTACACATGCTACTGAGTTTTTTTACATTTCAGACTTGCTGAGGTACTTGATAACAGCAGATGTGTGATATCACTGCAGGGAAGGGGGAAAAAAAAATCATCCAAGTCTGTTGCTTAAAGCAGCTGGGTTTGATTTATGTGTACCTGAGTTGCAGGGATTTCTGCACTGGAAGTGAAAATGGCTGTTTCCCCTCGAGCTGCCCCAAAGTGAGCGATCTCAGCCAGGATCTGTGTGTGAAATCTCCTCCCCAGAGCTGCTGGGAGGTGTCCAAAGCTGTGCAGTTGGTGGGGCCTTCAGTGGAGTTAATTAACCCGGAGTCTATAGCAATAACCTTTGGCAGCCAGCCCAAAGCAAACATGGTCTTGTGCCCCCTTTCACAGCCTCTGAGCATCTGCCTGACAAGAAGGCAATATTCCCCAGCACTTAACCCTATAAGGGCTTTTCCTCACACCACTTACATGGGGACCTGATAAAAACCTTTCTGCTCCTACCCACTCTATGCAGTTTCTTTTCTGTTGCTTCTTTTAAACTTGTTTTACAGCTGTTTAATACTTCCACACTCATATACCACTCAGCTTCTCCATCAGCTTCTTTCTTTAAGCTATGCAACAAACTGGAGACTATTTTGGTTTTGACTGTTACATTCATTCTTTGGTGCCCCTTTAGTATGATGTGAGTAGTCCCAGACTCACAGTGATGAGGTCTTTTTGTACCAACTTCTCTGCATCAGGGTTTGTACAAAATTTTCCCTATAACCTCCCAAGCTTTAGTCCACTGGAATTCTTGCAGAGACTGTGCCTTCCTTCCCTTACTTACTGCTAACTTGAAAATTATCTCTTTAAAATAGATGTATTTTCTGTTATTGCTTAATATATTCTTATCCGTAACTGTTAATACATCTGTATCTGATCTTAATTCTCAGACAGTGCTTTGGATCCTGTTTTCCAGAGGGTCAAGAAGCATCTGCTTATTCAACAGCACTCTGCCCCACCTGATCTCCAGTGGGGCTTTGCATCTACAAGCCAGTTTTAGGAGCAGTTTTGAATGTAGGTGTTTGTAATGCTTTCAGAGCTAGACCTGATTGCATCTTCATCCAAGCTAGTGAGGGTTCTCTGAGAGGATTTGTCACTTAGTGGGAGTTTTCCAAGTGTCTTCAGGCAAATATACTGCAAAGCAGGAGCAGAGATCTCCCTGTGTGCATGGCTGTGTTGCCAAGTGAGCTGACTAGCAGAGAGCAGCACTAGCTCAGGGCTGGAAAGCATTGATCTGGAAATCCTGCTCCCAGTGGAGTTCAGGCAGTTGCTGCCAACTCAAGGGCCTCAATGGTCTTATGCACCATTCCCTGTTCTGATTTCTGCTTCGACTTTTGAAGTCCTTCTGGCTCTCAAGCCCAAAAATGCCTAAATAAACACAAAACCTCTCGTATGGATTCCTCAGTCCAAGCTGTCACCTGCTGTGGGTGTTGGCAGAAACCACCTTTTTGGAAGAAGCTTTCCACTGAGCAGGGGCTTATGCCCTAATGGATGGGGAATAAATCCTTTCCTTAAGCTCTTGCTTCATCAATATGATGATTTTTTAAAATAGGCTTTAATAATGAGGACATCACTATGGAAGGGCTTGCTTGCAGGTGTGTTGTGTGCTTGACAGAGGGCAGGATGTCGGTGGTGCTGACTGTGTCTCCCTTCAGTCAGCCGGGTGACCTCCAGCAGCTGAGGGATAAACTCTGCTGGCTCTGTGAGCTGCTGCCCTCTGTTGCACAGATCCAAGGCTGACACTGTCCCCTTCTACCAGGGAGAGGAAATGGCAGGAATGTACAGAATGGGAGGTAAAGGCAGCCAGAAAATGCCAGCTGTCTTCCTTGGAAAAACTGATGAGCAATTATGTTGGTTGTGTGCACGAGTGAGGTGTGACGGTGGCTGTGAAGGGCGAAGTGCCAGCAGGCAGATTGTACCTGCAGTCACTGCTGAAGGTGTGTAGCATTTCTCAGTTTGTGGTGTCACAGGGGTACTCCAGACTGCCTTTAAAGTGTGGGGGGAAAATGCATCTCTCCATTATAGAGGTTATCTGGATTTTTATATGCACCTTCAAGTCTTAAAACTATTCTTTGCTATAATTACACATTGGGAGGAAACATTATTGAAATGTCCTTATTGAAGATTAATCTTAATTTACTCTCTCAGTTAAAGTGAATGTTTTAATACAAGACCCTTAATGGCATTTTTTCCTTAATTCAAGGATGACTTCTCAATTAGCCCTCACCTCTTCACTCCCATGAGCCCTTATGATGTAGAACTTCCAAGTCAAACAACCGTGTTCGGTTCTCAATTTAATCAGCCCGAAGAGCTTCGTACAGACTTCTCCTCAGTGGACCTCAGCTTTCTTCCAGATGTCACCCAAGATAACAAAGAACAAAGTCTATGTGAAGACAGTCATGAAATGCCAAAAGAGCGCGATGTGTCGGTACCGAGAAACGAGGACAGCGGTGTCTTCACGGATGAAAGCAGCTTCTCGAATCCAGAGGCAACTCAGCCATCTCCTGAAACATCTGGTGTGTCCCCTCACCTGAGTCCAATGACCCCTGTGACCCCAGTGTCATCTGCATCAGAAAGCTCTGGCATAGTTCCTCAGCTACAGTAAGTTTATGTATTATATACGTGGCATATATTGTAGCCTCGGGTTTGATTGAACTGCAAGGTACTGCTCTGATTTCTCACCTGGAGAACGGAGCAAACGTGGTTTGGTCTTTAAATAAGCCCAACCAAAAAACTACAGGGGCAGTTAATCCTCTTGGAGGGAGAGGTGGAGCAAATGAACTGATGATATTGGACAAAAACATGAAGATGCTTGAAAAGGAGGATTTCTTCCAGCAAGGAGAAGGTGAAGGATGGCAGCAGACTCCAGGGGTTTAAAGTTGTCAGGCTGCTTTTTCCAAAGGAGAAATAGAACTCAGTGCAGAGGGTTGGGTGTGAGAAACACTTACCTTGTTAAAAGATCCTGTGCTGCCTAAGATAGGGCAACCATGGAATAGTTTGTACCTATAGAATAGAACACACCCTTACCAGCCTTAAGTGCTGTAGTAACTCTAAACACTCAGTAACGGTTCAATCCAAATCTGTGAAACACTTCAATGATGTAGTTTTTGGAAGACACACAGACCTAGAATTCAGGGACTAATAGTTTCATACCTTGTTAGATCTCAAACTGTAATTTTGATATCGAATTACCTAAGTTTTGCCAAAAGTAGCTTCGTGCTAGAATGGGAAAGAAGCAGGAAATGATGGCCATTATTAATTGGAGTGTGACTCCACATTAAGTCCATGTAGGGGTTTGGCTCTGCAGTTGCTGGCTTTTGGAGTAAGAAAATTCCTCTCTCCCTCCTCAGGAATATTGTGTCGACTGTAAACTTGGCTTGTAAACTGGACCTGAAGAACATAGCTCTGCATGCCAGAAATGCAGAGTATAACCCAAAGGTAAGTCTTGAGGACTCAAAGCTTTCCCCTCACTTCCTTTTCTCAGTGCTCAAGGATTCTAAAGGTCCTGTGACTGGAGTCTTAAACTCCCCTGGTCCCAGGTGGGTGGAAAACAACTTCAGGGTGGTAAAGAAACACTTGTACAAAGCACATGTGTGTTGTAATAGGCTTCAAAAGTGTCAGCTGTTGAAAGACTGATAGAAATACATTCCCAGCTAAATTCTTGTGGGGCCTTCCTTTGAATTTTTAGAGGTTTGCTGCTGTGATCATGAGAATCAGGGAACCACGGACAACAGCCCTCATCTTCAGTTCAGGAAAAATGGTCTGCACAGGAGCAAAAAGGTATTTTTCTGTTGTTTCTTTTTTTCCCCCTTCTCTCTAAAGATCTGGGTCTTGCAGCTATGCCTATATTCTGATGGAAAATGTTAGGAAATCTTATTTAAAATATCTAGCAAAGGACTGTCAGAATTGCAAGAAAAAGTGAAGCACTGGTATTGAAAAATGTCTCACTTTCTCCACAGTGGCAGCTTAGTAATTCCTGAACCGTGTGCTTCTGTCCCTAAATTTAGATTGAGCCAAGCAGACATCAGCAGAAAAGCTGCTAAAATGCCCAGGAATTGTTAAGGGGTTATTTGCATTTCTCACTGACTTTTAAAGTGAGTTAGGACATAACTTGTGTCTGTCAAGTCTCTCTTCAGTGTATGTGTTCACCAGTCAACACATCTGCCTCTAGAGAAAATGGGAGCTGGAGAAAAGCAAAGCTGGTTTCTGTGCTCTGAAGTTCTTTTCCTCCAGTTCAGCAGCTGCCTTGGTTTTTGTGTCCCCAAAACTGTCAATGAGATAATGGGTTAACTTACACTTAAGAGACCTCTTCTGCAAACCCTCCCACCATCCCAAATAAGTGATTCTACTGGTGTCTGTAACTCTTGGATCAGCACTGAGAAGGTGTTTTAAGGAACTGAGAAAGAAACCTCTGAAGAGAGGGAACTTCTGGGTGATGCAACATGATCAAAACAGACCACAGGACAGTGAATGTCCAAGTGCCTCACCCTTTTAGCTCCCTGCAGCAGTTTTGGGGATAGACTCTTGCTGCTTTGAGCAGGAGAGTATCTATTTCTGGAGCACAGATCAGCACACTGATGGCTCTAAACTGAATTCCATCTTGAGAGCAGAGGAAAGCACTAATCAAAGTTGATTTTCCCCCCTCTGCTCTTCCCTCAGTGAGGAGCAGTCCCGGCTGGCAGCCAGGAAATACGCCCGGGTGGTGCAGAAACTCGGGTTCCCTGCCAAGTTCTTGGACTTCAAGATCCAGAATATGGTTGGGAGCTGTGATGTGAGGTTCCCCATCCGGCTGGAAGGTTTGGTTCTCACTCACCAGCAGTTCAGCAGGTATGTGGAAATCAGTTACCAGCCTGTCCCAGTTGGAGCAGTGTCTGCAGCGCCTCAAGCCTGGTCCGTGCCCTCATTCCATTGAGAACCTTTAATACAAAGGGAGCCTCTTAACTCCCAGCAAAGCAGATGCCAGTCTGCAGGGATAAGGCTTCCAACCTTCAGGCATGCAGCCAAGCTGCATTTGCAGGATAGGGAAACAAAACCATGCTGTGTTTCTGGGATGTTGGTTTGGGTCTGTTTGGATGTCCTTTAGCCACCAACCTGAAGTAAACCTGTAGCTGAGTGATGGGGCATATGCTGTGCCTTCAAGGTGGGCTTGTTCAAAACTAGTTATTGCCATCACTGAGGAAAGGATGAGGATCTCAGCACTGAAAAAATCACAGTTTGGTTGTCTTTTATTAGCACTGCATCTACTAGTTTGCATGTAATTTGGGAGCTAAATATATATTAAAGATTCATGCTTGGCTGTCATCTTAGTTGCACGAGATGCCTCCTAATAAGGGCTCTTTGCAGACTGGGAAAGATTTACTGTGAGGAGGGTGAGGCCCTGGCACAGGTTGCCCAGAGAAGCTGTGGCTGCCCCTGGATCCCTGGAAGTGTCCAAGGCCAGGTTGAACAGGGCTTGGAGCAACCTGGGATAGTGGAAGGTGTCCCTGCCAATGGAAGTGGGGTGGAATGAGATGATCTTTAAGGTCCCTTCCAACCCAGGCCAGCCTGTGACTGTGTGATTTGGGGACTGTTTGAAGGTTACAATAAAGATTTCAATGCTATGGAAAATCAGAAGTGGCTCAGAAATCTTTAAAACTAAGCATGAAGATCTCCCCCCAGCTCCAGCTGGGATTAAGTGATTTTTCTTCAAGATATCTAAAACCAGACCTGCCTTTCTCTGAGTAGCTATCTAAAATCTGTGGGGTTAATTACTCTGTTCATACAACACCGAAACGGTATTTGCATTTTACTAATCTCACCTGCCTGCTTTGAAACAGCTATGAACCTGAACTCTTCCCTGGCCTCATTTATAGGATGGTCAAACCAAGGATAGTGCTGCTTATCTTTGTGTCTGGAAAAGTTGTACTGACTGGTAAGTGGTCTCTCTGTATATCTGTAGCCAAGTGCTGCTTTGTCTTCTGAGAGAGCATTTAAACTGAACACTAGATAGAAATTAGTATCTTGCCATAGTAAAGCCTCTTACTGAACTTTTTAATAATGCCTACTGCTGTTTATCTGTGTTTTCTGCAGATATTATCAGTGTTGTTGCACTAGAATCTCCTATTGCTTCATGTAGAGTCTCAGATTTCCGTATTACTCAAGTATTTTTATTTTATTCAAAGCATAATGCCACATGTCAGTGCCAACAGGACGCTGGCACTTAAATAGGAACCTCACAGTGAGCAATTTAAAATTGCCTGGACAGGAAGCAAACTTCTTAAAACACTTCACTGACAACATTTAGTAGGGATTATCAGAGGAAAGGGTGGAGATCTAAGAACTTGTTCCAGACTGCTTAGCAAAACACTCATGAGGCAACAGCCTTGCTGAGTAGGTGAGCTCAGATACCTGTACCTCATCCTAGGTCAAAAAAACCAGGTGAATTCCTGAGTTTCTAACATATTCTTTTTGTGAAGCTCATGAAAATGCTTCTAAAAGGTAAATGGTACTTGTTCCCAGAAGTTCTGAATGCTGTATCTATATTCCCAACACAGCTTTGAGACATATAGTGTGTAGTAGGTCCAGAAGCACTAAAGTAAATCCTTTTCTGTGAACACTGGGCCCAGCTGCAATGGCAAAACTGAATTTGCTGAGCTATGAGGTTGGTTTTTTTTTTCCCCCTAATCAAGGGAATAACTTGATAGTAACTTCACTTTTGAAAGTAAAAGTTGTGGTGATGCAGATGAATTAGTCATGTCCAAGTGAGGACATGAGGAAAGGGTTTTACACATTCAATCTGAGCAGGGCTTAATCCAACTTTTAGTTCATTTAAATGCAGTTTTCTTTTAGTTGATGATGGAGAAGTGTCAGTGGCAAGGAATGTTCCTGCCTATAGCAGTGCAAGACTTGGTAGTAAAGATTTGCTTGCAGTACCGTGGAAAAAGCTTTGAAATCACAGGTTGCCGTAACGTAGCTTAAAAATAAGAATGCTTCTCAGAGCTGGAGTTAGGAGAGTTCTCAAACTGTGGATCGACTTCCAGTATTGCATAAATGCCCTTCACTTCTTGTTTCTACCTTTCCACCTACCTTTTCAACAGACAGAGCTGTTACTCGTGAGCAGGTGACACCTTGGTGGTTCTCAGTTGCTTTTTTCCTCCTTCAATGCCAATGTTTTTCACCTGTCAAGAGCAGAAAATTGTTGTTTTGGTTCCACAGATTAAACAAAACTAATCTTAAAGCAAAGCAAGCTGGAAATTGTTCTTTGAGGTGGCAGAAGTATGATAGAAATTCTTCCTTAAAACTAACTGGGTTTCCTCGTGGTTTGTGATCTTACCATATTTTCAATATTCTGTTAATTTTTGGTGGTTTTTTTTTTTTTTAATAAATGTCTTTTCAGGAGCAAAAGACCGTTCTGAAATCTATGAGGCGTTTGAGAACATCTACCCCATTCTAAAAGGTTTCCAGAAACCATCATAACAACGTGGCTCATAAAACAATTCAGAATAATGCCTGGGTTTGTTCTGCTCTGCATGGAACACCAGCCAAGGGTATTCCTGGACCCAGTAGTACAGTTGTGGATCATTAAGCAAATGATGGATTTCTGAATGCTGTAAGTGCTGATGCCTTTCTATAGTTTGTGAAGTCTTCTTTTCTTTCACCAGTATCTGTCTGCAATTCACTTGAGTTCTGACAACTCCTGTCAAGCTGAAAGACTTGCCAAATGAATGTACTTTTAATAGAAGGCATATTCAGATGGCATTTATAAGTATTTTGTAATAGAAAACATTTCTCTTCCCCTGTTGAAAGGGTGAATTCACCCTGCACTTCAAACTGGCTTTATCAAAATCCTCAGCTCTATGTGTATTGAAACCTTGCTCCTGCAGTGTTGTATTTTCATGTTTAACCTCAAAATATATTATTGTCTATAATATAGCTTACAAAATCCAGCATGAGTTTATTTCAGTGTTTAGAGGATGTGTCCTGAATCCCCTGATCCTTCTGGTTGGGTAAATTCTTGTGTGTGATGGGGTAGGATTTCCTTTTCCAGAGAAGGCATTCAAGGCCCTCACTGCTCGGCTGTACCTAGACAGGTGGAGGGATAACTAATTAAATTATCTAATTTGACATGACACAAATTTAGATTTTTAACTAAACGGTACCCACTTGTATCTCTGAAGTCCCCTCAGATGATGGAAGCTTGCTTGGTGCAGACAAGAACATCTTAAAAACGGATTTGAGGAAAACACAAAAAGCCTTGGATGCTCAAGACTTAATTATCTGTATTATTTAACCAGAGCTCAGGCAGTGGCATTACATAAAATTTGGTAATTTTGCAGGGTTTCTTGTACTTTTGTTTCATCTCCAAATGAACTCAAGCCTTTATTTTCAGAAGGTGTCCTGCTCAGAGTGGTGATTTGAGTGGGAACAGTGCAAAGACTATCCCGTGGCTGTTCTGGAACCTTCTATGATTCCCTGGAAGCAAGTCAGAACAGTTTGTCTTGTGTCCTCCCCTCTTTTCCTCCTGAAGATGTGATATCTGTTGGGAAACACCACTAGGGGTTGCTGTTAGATGACTTAAGTGCAACCCAGGCCAAAAGCAACCTCTGTCCTTGATGGAATTACACAGTATGGGCAATGGCTCAGTACAGAACAGGGTCTTGCTGGGTTTAGTTTCTCTGTCACAAGTTTATTTCTGATTTGGTGAAGGTGTCATTGCATCTCCTGTGTCTGTTCTTTGTCTCTGACAAGTGCTTTTATAACTATCTCTTTGCTTCTCTGGAAAAGAGTTTGAAAAACCTCGTGCACTTCCTCATGATAAACTGGTCTTAACTGTTATCAGTTTCTGTGTCACTGTTGAACTGTGGATTTCCACACTCAAATCTATTTTAAACACAGGCTTACTTTTCTGTTTGCTTTCTAAGGCTGGAGACTTTCCACAGCTCTGGGCTGGACTTCCATTTGCACTCTATTGTAACTTGAGTTACAATAATATTTCCTAAGTGAAAACAACCTGGTTCTATTGGGATCCTGGGAAACAAAAAAAGCTTATCTAAGATGAGCCTTCTTCAAGAAATCACATTTTACCCAAGAGATTGCCACGTGATTTCACTGGCAAAATCAGTGCTCTTCGAAAGCACGGATAAAGCCTTTTCACTGAACAACTGATTAACTTAATGTTTGCTATGGTAACTCTTGTCTTCAAACCAACAGCCTTTGTTCTACTCTCCATAGTGCTGTTCCCTGCTAGTGTTTGATAACACTTGGAAAGGGAAACAATACAGGCTGGGTAGGCTGGAAATCTCTTTCTTTACAAAAAAAAAAAAAAAAAAAAAAAAAAAAAAAAAAAAAAAAAAAAAAAAAACCAAATAAAAACCCCACACCCCC
>JAWWLV010000179.1:60959871-61005229 GCA_035041135.1 Platyrinchus mystaceus
TTGCCCAGAGAAGCTGTGGCTGCCCCTGGATCCCTGGAAGTGTCCAAGGCCAGGTTGGACAGGGCTTGGAGCAACCTCAGATAGTGAAAGGTGTCCCTGCCTATGGCAGGGGGGTGGAATGAGATGGTCTTTCAGACCCCTTTCCACCCAAACCATTCCATGATATAGGGATGCAGAGGAGGGGGCTCTGTGCCCCTACACGCAAGCTGATCATACGTATTTAACTCCTCATTCTGGCTCCAGCAGTGGCGCTGGGGTGAGGAAACAGGTTAAGTCTGTCACTTTTTTACGAGCCGCATCAGTATTTGCTACTTGTACAATTGGGTTTTGATATTCCTGTAAATAGAGGGCCGGGCTTTGATCGGCACCCACGGTCCCCACACAGCAGTGTCAGCGACCCGGCTCTGGTGCGGGTGAAACGTGCGAAACCCCAGCGAGACCAGAATACAACACACCACCCGCTCTGGGAGCAGAGCAAGGGGTGGGTTTGATTTCTCCCGCAGAAGGAGAAGGGCGCAGTTTATGTATAAATCAGCGTTTTGCCCGTCCCGCTCCCCCCCCCCCGCCGCCTCAGCGCCGCTCCCCACAATCCCCTGCCCGACAACAGGGCCCCCCACGTGACGCGCGGCCCATCATGGCGGCTCCCAGCGGCCGCCGGCCGCAGCCCGCGGGGCCGGGCGGGGGGAGCGGGGCCGGGGCCGGCGGGGCCCTGCGGGGCGCCGACGAGGACGCCGAGGGGCTCTACGTGGCCGTGGAGCGGTGCCCGCTCTGCAACACCACGCGCCGCCGCCTCACCTGCGCCAAGTGCGTCCAGAGCGGCGACTTCGTCTTCTTCGACGGGCGCGACTCCGAGAGGTACCGGCGGCGCTGAGGGGGGGACGGGACCCACACCTCCCACCCCCCCACCCCCCCCTTCTCCATCCCCTGCCCGCGGGGCGAGGGGGGCCGGGTTGTCCCCCCGGGGCCGGGGGAGGTAAATGGGGCTCGGGGGGGGCTCTGGGTGTGGGGTGAGGGAGCGGCCCTGAGGGGGGTCGGGCGGAGCGGGACCCTCGGCACGTTCCTCTTATTTCTATTAAAGCAACAGCAGCTGTAATAATAATAATTAACAGTAAATCGCCCTGTCGCTTAGCCAGGTGTAGCTCTCAGCAGGTTGTGCCCGCGTCGGTGTAGCCGCAGAAGCTCCTAAAAATTCAGGGGAAAAAAAAAAAATACCCGTGCATTAAGTTATTTCAAACGTGTTAACTGTTTTCGGCAACTCGCCTTAAGCTGGCGGTTTTCTACGTGGTTAAACAGAATCAGAAAGGTGCGTAAGAAAAAAAAATAAACATCTTCTTGTCTATATAAATAGTCCTAATCGTGGCCCTCCTTTTAGGATTACAAAAAAAGCACTCTGCTTGAGTTAATCACGGGCTGTCCTGCCCGTCCTGGAGCACCGAGGATGAGTGCTATGGCCATAAACAAATTTTCTCATTGTATGACTCAGATGGCTCCTCCATTGCTGTCGTTTCACAGCGTGGCCATCCCAGATTCTTAAAAAGTCTTCCAGTGCCACGACTGGAATAGCTCTGATTCTTGGCTGACACTTGTGTTCTTGGTCCCCCCTTGGTAGCTCTGTTAGCAGCTGTTGGGAGTGATTCCTGGAGCTATTTTTGGGAAGGTGGTGAGCAGTGTGTGCTGTGGTGGTGCCCTGGATCCAAAGGCTTGTTGTGTGCTGAGAAACAAGGGGACAGTGGTGTCTTTCTCCCACCGACATCCCTGGGAGTGGGTAAAGGATGTCAGCTGGTGTGAGTCAGCTTGGAAATCTGAGACCTTAGTCTGCCACTGGATGGGCTTTCTCTTTTTTCATATATATAGAAACTGTGTTATAGGACCATAAGCTGTATTCATTCTTTCCAGAATAGGTGGAAAGACATTGAATTGTATCTATGTGAAACCGCTTGGGGTTATCTGTAGCTTCCATGAAAAAAATTGGATTCGGAGTTTGGAACATAAACCAAGGGTTGTTTTTTTTTTTCCTGCCTCTTTTGTAGCCATAAGATTTTGGCTAAACATCAGGTCTACTTACAGAAATCCAGTTGTAGCCTTTGTTAGAGATGAAACCGCTATTGTTCTTTATTAACCAAGGCTTAAGAAGTCTCTGCCCATCAGAAAAATGAAGCCATAAAGAACCAGCTTTAGCCAAAGTAGGAGAAGCAACAGCTTGTTGGAAAAAAAACCCCAAACCCTGTATCCTCCTCATATCTTCTCACATGACACAGGATCAGCTTTTCTGTCTGACAGTTTTCACTGCATCCTCCTGAGCTGCTTTCACTGCCCCGTTTGTCTGTGGCTAGAAAAAATCTTCTGTGTGTTTATGCCCTGTTTCTTAACTGCAGGAATTTAAGTCTTTGTAAACCTTGGGTTTCTTCTTGCATTTGGAAGATAATGGGATTATTTTTTCAAGCTGTGCTTGAAATAGTTTGCCTGCTTTCTTTAATTAATATTTTGAATGACCAGTGTAGGAGTGAGACACTTCTGAGGTCAGTTTTCCTTGTTTCCCCTCTGAATGTCTTGGGATGTGAGCACTGAAAGAGGGACAGACATTTATCATGGTGACCAAAGCCATGCAGGGACAGGTGCAGTGAACTGGCTGGGTCTCGGGTTGTGTTTACTGCCATCATTATTTATTTGTTTATTTTATGCCTTCTAGTAGTGCCTGGGTTAATTTTAGGACAGCTGGTGTTGGAGGAGGCTGACAGGGTCATGGCAAGGGCTTTGCTGGGTGACCTGGTGTGAGAAATTCAGGATGTGGAAGTGTATGGGGGCATTTGGGCTTCCTATTTGTCTTTTTTAAGTGTTACAGATTGGGGGGGGGGAGGGGAAAGGATCCTTCTCTTTCTAGTGAAAAGTAAAGAAAGCAATCACTCCTTGTATCCAACTGTGGTTTATTTTTAGAATTTTCTTGTAGTAAGACAAATTGCTTCAGGTTTCGCTGGACTATTTTGTGTGCTAATTTTTGTTTAAAAAAAAGCTCCAGTAAAATTGAAGTTTTTCATCTGTCTTGCAAAAGTCACACCCTGTTTGTTATCTGTGAGGGGAGAGAGACCGAGGAGCTGCTGAGATTAATTATTGAAGGAGAGCTGCAATTAAGGATGAGTAGTCCACAAGTCCTCCAGTAAAATAATCACTGTCATTGTCCTTTTCATTACTGATCTGTTGTCTATTCCAAAAGCCAAGGTGGGATCCTGGTGGTGGTTTCAGCTCAGAGACTCTTCTTCCTCCCAGGAGTGTCCCCCAGCCTGTCACAGGGATAAATTCTCAGAGTGTATCTCACAGACCTACTGAATTGCTTTGCTTTATGTATCTGCAGATGGCAAAAGGCAGAGACAATATGATTGTCTGAATTCTTTAAGCTGTGGGTTATGATTAGGAGTAGTGACTCTTCACAGCAGGGGAGTTTTATTATAGTGAATATGTACAGTAATATTGGTGCCCTCAGCTCCTTCAGCATTAATCAACTCCCTGTAGATTAGGAAATCTCTCTTTCTGGTTGCTTCTCCCTAATTATGAACATGTGGAAATAAGCCGGGTAACCCTAGAAGATCTCAGCTTAATGTGATAAGACTTGAGGAAAGAGAAACATTTAATGGGTAATTTGAGATGTTCTCCCCTCTCGGTTTACATTTTATGGGAGTTCCTATAATAGTTCATCTGAAGTTTTGTTTCTGTGCCAAATGGAAAGGCTAAAGATATATAAAGAAAAATGAGTTTGCACGATGAGATGCAATTAAAATGGGAGCTGTATAAAGAAATGAAAATGTTTCCTTGGGAGAAACCTGCTGATGAAGTTGGTAGGAGCTGTTTGACATCACGTGGCGAGCTGTAACTTTTACAGGCTCCCACAAATACTTCTGTCTCCCCTCCACAGCAAGAACTTAATTCACTCCCAGGTTCTTGACAGTTCATTCAGCTTTTTTTGCTGATGTGGTGGGCGTGAGTCGGGTAATTTTTGTTCAGTGCCCATTAATCCAGCTCTGAAAACAAGGATTGCCAAATCACCCCAGCGCTCCCTCGCTGTGGGACTGCTGAGCTCTGTCTTTCTGGGCCAAGGGATTTATTTTGGTTGCAGCCAAAGGTCGGGGTACAGTAGGTTTGCAGTGCCCTGTGGTAAACAGGAGGCTCTTAGAGTGCCTTTTGTCGTTGCCATGATGAGTCCTGGGGTGAGGACACACACAGGAAGAACTGGGGTGAGCAGCTGGGCTCCAGTCGCACCACATTCCTCTGGCTCACGTGTGGCCTCTGGCTTTTATGCCAAGCACCTGCGTTTGGTTTTGGTTTGTTTTGGAAGGAAAACAGACATTTTTTCCTTGACTGCAGAAGCAGCAGCCAGTGTTTTTGTTGTTGTTCTAATGCTAATGTCATCTGGAAGGGTGATTACACGCCCTCTAAACCCAAAGGTAGCCACCAAGCCCTCAGATTTCGGCACTTGGAGGAAAAAAGTGAAGCAATTCAAAGTTTCACCTGAAATCAAACCCACAGGTGAGCAGAGAGGGAGGTCCAAGATGCCATCCTGTCAGTTGAACTGTGTTGTTCTTTCTAAATAAAGATCCCTGAAATAAAGGGTTGTTGGGTTGCAGGTAAAATCATAGAATCGTGGAATGGTTTGGGCTGGAAGGGACCTTAAAGATCATCTTGTTCCAACCCGGGCAGGGACATCTTCCACTATCCCAGGTTGCTCCAAGCCCTGTCCAGCCTGGCCTTGGACACTTCCAGGGATGGGACATCCACAAATTAGACCTCTGTTAGGATGAAATTGCTGATTTTACATAGAAGGAATTGTTTTTCATACCTGGGCTTAGCCCAAGATGCACAGGTCAGGACGGTGCTGTAACACAAGCATGAGGAGACAAAGCACACTTGCTGTTGCTTATGTTTAAATCTCTTGGCTCCCTCTTTTGCTCTTTGCTCTCATCTTCAGCTTTGTCACTTCTTGCTTCGTTGTAACTTCTCCATCTGCACTGTTCATATTTTCTTTAGATGTATTTCCCAAGACACTGTGGCTGCTGCGTATTCAGAGGGTGAAAACACAGGATGATGAATCCTAAAAAAATGCCTTTGTGATCAGTTCTTTGCAGTTCCCATACCTCAGACATGCAGTGAAGCAGAGCTGAAAACAGCCATTTGCACTACCTGAGATAGTACTATTAATTTCTCTAGTTACTAAACGTTTTTATAGTACTGTGTTTTTCTTAGTACACAAAGTATTGATATTTCTAAGCTATAAATCTAGATACAGCAGTAATTTGCTTACAGCTTTGTTAATCCAGCACTGATATTTCCTCATCTTAGAGGTTCTGTTGCAATTCCAGTGAGACACAGACTCTGGAATTCTGCAAGAGTTTTATACATTTAGCCATTACTTCCCAAGATGAAGACAGATAGTTGAGGTTTGGAGAATCCCACAAGCTTCGGTCTTTTTATCTTTTCAGACAACTTACAAGTGTTGTGTTGTGCAAAATATCAATAAAAGCATTTAATCTCTTCCAGGTTTTCGGAGAAGAAAGAAAGGCTGATGCATCTTAAAACCAAACAGAGAGAATTCCAAAAACAGTAAGTTGAAGTTATTAAATGAATATAAACTCTAAGAACTCTCCTAAAAGCATCACAGTCTCTCTAATGCACTGTTGCTGGAGACAGACCCAGTCCAGATAGTCATAAAACTTTCAATCATGTTTTTTCCTCTAGTGTTTTGAAGGCCATGGAAGGGAAAGAGATAACTGATCAGCTGGTGAGTTGCTCCAAGTGTCCCACGGGTTTTAAACTCTCTGAATTCCTGGATCTCGTAGCTTAAAGTTACAATTTACCTTGAGGGCTTTGTGTTGCTTTCCCAAAAAGCCCGTTGTAAGCAAAACTGAAATTGGCTCTGCAAGCAGAGTGCTCCAAACTGTCAGTGTTTCTCATTTCTCCCTAGATATTTGTTCAACAACTAATTTTACTGATTGACTTTATACTAAGCATTCATTTTGTTTGTGGCATTCTTCAGTGCACAAAACCCTGTATGAAAAATTCAGTTGTTTGATCCATTTAAGAGCATCCTGCTACTTGTGCACTAAAGCTGCTGCCTTTGTTGTTAATTATTAGTGTGTTTGAAGTCGTTTCTGTGCCCCAGAGTTGCTGAATGTTCTTTTTTGTTTTGTTTTGTTTTGTTTTTTCAGAGATGGAAAATAATGTCTTGCAAGATGAGGATTGAGCAGCTGAAACAGACCATTTGCAAAGAGAATGATGAAATGACAAGACGTGAGTAATGCCTGTGCTTTTGGGAAGTGAAAAATCAATTGAGGTGAATTTTTGAGCTTTAAGTTTGGGTTTTTTTAATAAAGACCGATGAATTTGTAAACTGTCACTCCTTAAATCAACTTGAAGGCAAATTGGTGAGTGGGTTTTAGCCTTTTCATGCCTGGGTTTTAATTAGCAAACAGCAGGCATTATTCAGCTGGATGGAGATGGCTTTGCAACAGCTTTAAAAGTAAATGCTTAGCAGCCTGTGACTTGGGCTGTGTCCCTGGAGATGGCTTTATTTAGTGTAGTGTTTCTGATCACTTCCTCTTGATAAAGAGGAGCAAACAGCTCTGCAGCTGTTACACATTTCGTGAAACTGCTGAATTTTAACCCACACCTGTCTAAAAACCTGAAAATCCTACTCAAGCAAGAGTCACTGAAACACTGTGTAGCCCACTGAGTTTCTCCATTCAGAAACTCCTTGGATGTTTTACACCAAATTTGTAGGGTCAAGATGCACCACTCCTTACAGCCTCATGCAAAACTAGTAGAGGAATCATATTCAGAATCATGTTGGTGGAATCAGGGATGTTTTTATGACTTGGAATTCAAGAGGAGCCACGCAGAGAGTGGAAGCAGAGGCATAACCTGAGAATAGCTATAAAGGAGTAGCACAGGCTTGCAGTGATCCCAGCAAAAAGGCTGAGATGCAAAATGATCTTCAGTTAAGAAGGAGAATGGATACTAACTATAGGAAATGTGTAATGAGTAAAAGGTGAAGGAGCAGACAAGTCTGTTAATTAACAGGAATGAGAGCAAGTAACAGTGCAGAGAAGTCTGGAGGATTTAGAGCTGCCTTTGCTTCATCTTTCCACAAAGAAAATGTGATCAGCTGCTTAGCCAGATTAAATTTTACATCATGAGAGGACTGCAGGCTAAGGAAGGGAAGCAGACAGCTAAATATTATTTTGGTTGTGTCAGCAAGGCCTTATGGAAGTTAAGGAACAGGCTGAAGTAGTCTGGAGCACTTGGAAACACATGAGAGAGGATGTCCCAAGAAACAGAGTGAAAACAGTCCCTGTTTTGAAAGGATAGGGAAAGAAACATAAAGTGATGACACAGTCATCCTGTTATAAACCTGTGGGCACTCTGCTGTTAACTGGAAGGTAAGGTAGTTAAAAATAGGCATCACTTGGTTATGGATAGGCCATGTCAAATCATGTCTGGGGATCAAGGGGTGTGGTGGAGGATGAGGCAGGAGCTGCACATAACTTGGATTTGGGCACTACCTGAAACTGTCTCGTGAGCAAACAAAGGCATTTGTTCTGTAATCCCTGCAAGGCTGACACAAAAGGTTAGAAAAGATGCCTTCAAAGAGTGGTGACACTGGTCAGAACAAGGAGATGAGGCAGGTGGAGCTCAGC
Source organism: Platyrinchus mystaceus (assembly GCA_035041135.1). Lineage (NCBI taxonomy): Eukaryota > Metazoa > Chordata > Aves > Passeriformes > Tyrannidae > Platyrinchus > Platyrinchus mystaceus. Next base: position 60,967,554 of record JAWWLV010000179.1, read on the forward strand.
AGGAACCAGTTCTGGCCCAGTTCTGCTCAGTATATCCCATAATAGCTCACAGGGTGGAATAGAAGGTGGAGTGGAGGAAGCCAAGGTGGATGATGATGTGACTTCTGCAGAGAAGAGAATCAGGTTCAAAATCATGTAGATGATAGATAATGAACATCATCTGAAAAGGACAAAGTTGAGTGCACATTGTTTAGGAAAGAGAAAACGAACCCAAAGTGGGAGATGCTGGTGAGATTTGGCAGGAGAGGTTCTGGGAAACTGCAAATTAAATAAACATTAATTAAATCTCCTGCTGCTCCAGAAAGGTTCAGGCCTCATTCTGGGTTAACTAATGCAAGTGTTGCCTCAGTGGAACTCTGGTGTCCCAACCTGAGCAATTGAAGAAAGATACAGATCAACTGGAGAAAGTCTGGGAGAGAGTATTGGGAATAAAACACAAGGAATGGCTAAGAAAATTGGTGTTTGGTTTAGAGAATGGGAAGGTGAAGAAAAACAAGCTTTTCAGTAGGTAGAAGGTCATTATTTTGGAGATCCTGACTATTTTTTATCCTGGGAAGAAAGGAAAAGAGGAAATCCACGTGACTTTGAGGAACTTTAGTCCCCTTTTCTCATAGTGCAGCTCTGAAGGTGGCAATGTTTGTTTGCACCAACCAGGGAGTGGAGTTCCTCCTCTCTTCTGCTCTTCTGTAAAGAGTATTATCTGCAACTTTTGCAACTTGTCTTGATTCACAGTGAACTTGATTAGATTTAACCCACCAACTGAGCTAACTATTGCCCAAATAACCTGTTGTTAGCTCAGTTACACCAAAATTGCTCTTGCAGATAGACCTAAAATTCACTCTTGCCATGAGTAGCCAGTAGATCAGGAACCCAACTTGGGTCACTCCTGGGCCACAGTAGAAAGTGTAAAAAGGTTGTTTCTTTTCTCTTGGATGGGGCATAGTTTAGTTTTCCAAAATAAGAACAATTTCTAGAACACTGGCTTCCTGCTTTTGGGGTTGACCCTCCTGGAGACTTCAATAACTGGCACTTCTTAAAATAATGTTTTAAAATCTGTGTGTGTTTGCCTTCTGTGTGTGTGGAGAACAGTTCAAGGAGACAGGCTGGCAACCCCCTGGCAGAGCTCTGGGCAGAGATCAGTGTGCCTGGGCTTGCATTTATCAGCCAGAGCAGGCATGTGGGACAGAGTGGTGTCCTGAAATACTCCTGGGGACAAGTTTTTTAATCACCTCATAAACTGGGTCATAAAGCAGAGGTGCTGTGCATGGAAAAGGACAGTTGTTTCTGCACTGGGACTTCCAAGGAGGAAATGTGTGTGCAGTGATCTCCCCTGCTCTCAAATAATTGCTGTTGGACCTGCAGGGAAGGGAGTTCACTTTGTGAAAAAGTAGCCTTTCAAGTACATGAATGTGAAAATTGAACTGATGGATGTTTTCTTCCTCCTCTGTCTCTTATTCTTTATGCAAAGAGAGAGTTTGGGAATATGAATGCGAGCGTTAATTGATTTTCTGTTGATGTAGAGGAATGCTTAAAGGAATTACAGCTGACACATAAGGATTGTCAGAGAAAAGTTGGTTTTACTGCTGCTTCTCTAACAGGGGTCAATTAATTTATCAGCATGAGGAATATTAGTTCTTTTCTGCATGGAGAAACTATTCCCACCTTCTTTAGTTTGGGACTTTGCGTCTCCCACGTATCAGATCGTCCTTCCTACCAGACACGTCGTGGATTGCAGCAGGGCAGATGACTGGAAATAATTTCCTGATGTTCAGAGAAAGCAGCCCTCTGTGCCTGCAGGGTCAGGCACCCTTCAAACCAGGGTGAATTGAGAGCTACAGTTTGGAAAGTGTGTAAGAAATCTTTCCCTATGCTTCTGAAAGAGGTGACTGACTCTCTGTAGCACCACATGTTTGTGGAAGCATTACTGCAGTCAGTTATTTTTATAGCAGAATCAGCAGATCATGGAATCACTAAGGTTGCAAAAGACCTCTAAGATCATCAAGGCCAACCTTTGATGCTTCAAGATGCCCTTGAAGGATATTTTTCCAAGCCTGATGCGTGGGAGTGAATCCAGGAGGTTGCAGCACTTCAGTACATGGGCACATTTCTCATTTTGGGACTGGAGAGGGAGATAGCCAGTGTTCCCTGTGGAAACAAGGAGTTTACACCTTTGGGATCCAAGTGCTTTAAGAGCACATCCAGGAGTGTAAAGCTCAAATAAGACACACTAACAGCAGCAGAGGGGCCAGAAATGGTGAATGAAGATGCTATCTGCACTTGATTTTGGCTGCAAGCAGGGCCTGGCTTTTTGGCCAGCACCATGCAAACATGTACAGTCAGGCTATTTCTGTCAGGATGATTACCTCAGAGTTTAATTAAACTGGGAAGTCTTGGCTTTTCTGCTCCAAATCCAAAAATAGCTGGGTAGGAGATAGGGAAAGAATAATCCCAGTTGCAGTCTCTTTGGAGACCTTTGGAGAAGATTAAAAAAGAGTTGTGCCGCCGAGCAGCTGGAAGACGTTAATAGTTTAGCAGGGTTTTTCTGTTTTAGGCTGCTGTAGATCTTGTTTTCCATAAATATTAATAAAGCTTTGTCTCAAGCTTTACCACAAGCTCCTCTTCCAAGGAATAACATCTGCTGCTGCTCCCACAGACACGGAGGGGCTGCTGAGGATCAAGGAGGAGAACCAGAAGCATTATCGGCGGGCTCAGCGGCACCAGGAGAAGAAGGAGAAGATCCAGAGGCACAACCGCAAGCTGGGGGACCTGGTGGAGAAGAAAACCTACGACCTGAAAACCCAGTACGAGCACCTGGCAAACCTGCGCAGGACACACATCCTGGAGCTCACCTCGGTCATCTTCCCCATTGAAGAAGTGAAGACAAGCATGAGGTAGGGAAGGCTGATCCTTTTGGGCTCGTTTGGCTTGGCTTTTGACGCCCAGGAATGAGGTGTGGTCTGTCTGAGGTGGAGGCTCAGGCTGCCTTAGCGTAGAGGGGGGAGGAGGAGGTGTGTTCCCCAAAGATAGAGGTCCAGCACAGCAGAATCTGGAGGTGCCTCCATCTCCCTACTGAATGATCTGAACTATGTGTGCAGTGTTAAACTTCCTTAAAATATGGATTCACATCCCTGGAAGTGTCCAAGGCCAGGCTGGACAGGGCTTAGAGCAACTTGGGATAGTGGAAGGTGTCCCTGCCCATGGCAGTGGGATGGAATGAGATGAGCCTTAAGGTCCCTTTCAAATCAGACCATTCTGTGATTTTACAGAAGTAAGTAATTAAAACCCCCGAACAAATGAAAGTAGTTTTAGCAATGAGGAGTTTTGCAGGACTGCTTCTACAAGCGTTTTGCCCTCGATGACTGGAGCAACTTGGTCTAGTGGAAGGTGTCCCTGCCCACTGTCTGATCTTTAAGCTCCCTTCTGACCCAAACCGTTCTGTGATTTTTACCAAAATAAGTAATTATTAAAAACCCCAGAACAATGGAAAGCAGCGCTGGGAATAAGAATAAGAAATTCGTCAGGAGCGCTTCGCAAGCGCCGAAATCTGTCTGGGTTCCTGCTGAATGTGCATTTGATGATGCTTTTAAAATTCCTCTTACCACAACCTCTCCCACGCGCCCTGCAGGGACCCCGCGGACCTGTCGTCCGAGAGCGACAGCGCCATGACCTCGAGCACTGTGAGCAAGCTGGCGGAGGCCCGGAGGACCACGTACCTGTCCGGGAGGTGGGTGTGTGACGACCACAACGGGGACACCAGCATCAGCATCACGGGGCCCTGGATCACCCTGCCCAACAACGGGGACTACTCGGCCTACTACAGCTGGGTGGAGGAGAAGAAGACCACGCAAGGACCTGGTAAGGAGCCTTGGGTGCCGGCAGAAGGTTCCCTGCCCACTTGGAACTGGGTGATCTTTAAGGTCCCCGTGGCTGCCCCATCCCTGCAAGTGTCCAAGGCCAGGTTGGACAGGGATGGAGCAACCTGGGCTAATGGAAGGTGTCCCTGCCCGTGGCAAGGGGTGAAACGAGATGAGCTTTAAGGTCCCTTCCAACCCAAACCATTCTGTGATTTTATGACTAGTCTGCTGAAGCCCTCTCCTGCAGGAAATGCTCACTGGGACACAGAGCACAATGTAATAGAAAAATAAAGTTAATTATTCACAATTTTGACATGGTTCACATGCCGTCATCTTAACAGGAATTCCAAGAATTACTATTTTCTTCTGACTTCTGACAGATTTCACTGTAAATGATTGCTAGATTCAGGCTGTTCTCCATACTTACAACTGACATTTGCCAGGGTAGACTTCAGTAACACATTAACACACCCACCGAGGCTTCTTTTAAAACAAGACTTTCATGTTGTTTTTATTTCTTTTAGATATGGAGCATAATAATCCTGCTCATACCATCAGTGCTGCATTGTGCTATGCAACTCAGCTCGTTAACACTTTGTCTCTCATACTTGATGTAAACCTTCCCAAGAAGCTCTGCAACAGGCAAGTAAACACAAGAGGTGAATCAGTGGCCGGTTTGGGCTGATCCTCAGTCAGTTTGGTTTGGGGAACAAAGTCATGAATTGGAACAGATTTTATGGTAACATTGATGGCTCGTGGATTTTTGGGCTGTTTGAGGAAAGCAATAGTAGGATTTTAGACCACAGTTAACAGCCCCTCCTTTTTTACCTCCTGAGAGGGTAGACCAGCCATCACAGTTGGAAATAACACCTTCCTCATTGGTGTATTCAGCATCATCGAATTAGAAATGAAATATGACAAGTCCATGAATAGCACTTCTCATATTTTTTGGACCCCCACGGTGCTTCAAAAAATCCCAGCCCAATCCAGCAGCTCTTGAATAGCTCTGCTACATTCTGTGCTGTTAAGGCAAGGCCTTATGATATGCCAGGACTGTAATTCCCTTTGGGATAAACCACCCGTGGGGAGCATCCCTGGCTGCCAGACCCGGGAGTGCATTGCACAAACCCCCTTTGGGATGAAAAGCACTGTTAAATTTTTGATGTCTGTGTGGAGAAGATGGATTTGTACAGGAGTACTGAAGGAGCTGCAGACCTGATCGGTCTTCCAGGGGTCTCAAATATGCTGCTGAAACTCTTTTAAGTGTTTCAAATACTGGGTTTTGAAGTGAGGACTCAAAAATTGTGTGTAGGGTTTCAGCTTTTCCTTCCACCCTGTGACAGAGGGTTAGAACTGGATGATTTTGAATGTCCCTTCCAACCCAAACCATTCTGTGATTCTGTGATTTCATTTGGGTCCTCAGCCTTCACAGAAGGGAAAAGTTGGGAACAGTAAATGATGCAAGATTTAAAGGGAGACCTGAAACAGTTTGGCCACAGTGCATCTTTGGGTTTCATACTGTTTGCACCACCTGTCCTGTGGAAAACGGTGAGACCAGGGCAAGCAGTGCTTGTTGATAAAATGCTGCCACTCTCAACAAGTGCTCACTGTGAGGATGTTTACTCCAGGATCTGTTAGGAAGTCAGGGCACAGAATGCTGATGTCTCCAGTAAGTGTATTTTCACAGCATTTTGCTTTCTATGTCCTTGTGTGTGTGTGTGGTGTTTTAACAGCGAATTCTGTGGAGAGAATCTCAGCAGACACAGGTTCACACGGGCAGTGAAGAAGCTGAATGCTAATATCCTTCACCTTTGCTTCTCTCAGGTAGGGGGGAATGCACACTTGCATTCTTTAAATGGCTTTTAAAATGCCAGCTGTGCCTGCTGGTTTCCTCCAGGAGCTGATCATGTCTTTTCTTTTTTTCTTTTCCCCCTTCCCCCCTTGGCAGCATGTAAATTTAGATCTGTTGCACCCACTGCACACCCTCAGGAACCTTATGTACCTGGTCAGCCCAGACACTGAGAACTTGGGCAGGTAAGGAAAGCAAAATCTCAAATCTCTTGTGGCTGAATCCCTTCTGAATTTATGCCTTTGCCTTGTTGCTTGTGAGGGAAGTTCTCTTCTGCTGTACCCATAGAGCACAGAATTCAGGGTATTTACAGGAGGAGACGAGAGAGAACAGGCAAAGGGGATCCTGAGTAGGAAATGAGATTCCAGAGACGTGTGTTTGCTGTGTCTCAGCGTATGGCAGGCCCAGCTGGAGGCTTGGTAGCTGATGATGGACTTATTTCCCCTATGCCCAGAAGCAGGAACTCCTTCCCTCCAGGGAACAGCAGCACATATGCCAGGCAGCCTTGCCATGCTCCAAATATGACCCTGCCCACGCCTTGCCAACATGTGAATACCTGAGAGCATCCAGCACTATAAACCCTGACAGGAATCCTAGGCAGACCTTTCCCAAAATACTCCCAGTCAGTGAACTCCCTAGACCAAAGCTGACACTTCAAATGATATTAATTTATATGTAAATCAAGATTAAAGACAACTCTTCTGTTAACTTAGTACGTGACGAGAAGAACGTCAGTTCCTGGCCTTGCACACACCAGGTTTAATAATAATTATTTTTTTTTACAACTTAAATATAAGAAAGCAAACAACATTGGTTTCCCATTGGGATAATCCAGCCACACGTCACTTGTTCCTGAGACAGTCTGCAAATATTTGTTTGATGTGACTTTATTCCCCCTTAAATGTAGTGTTCTGAAATCTACTTTTGCACTCTGTTCTCGTGTACAGATCTAGTTATATTCAAAAACCTGCAGTGCCACTAAGAGGAACTGCCTCTTCCCACTTACCTTGTGTTCTCTGGATATAACCCTACTCATTCAGCCCAAAGACATGGGGAGCCAAATCTTTCTAATACAGCTTGGTTTGGGAAAAAAAATAAATCTGTGCTTGCTGCTGCTTGCCTGAAAACAGGGAGAGTGCAGGAAATACCCAGAGGATGGAGAACTGTGTCCTGGAAAGCAGCTACTGTAAAATGGGGTCAAAGTGGGTACCTGTGGAGGTGTCACAGAGCTCCAGGTGCATCTGTTGGGCCCAAGTAGTGAAAGAAGGGGTTCCAGGAGAGTTGGATAAAATGTCTCCCAGACTGCAGAATGGCTTTAGAGACACCATTGGGAGCAAAGGGTATGAGCTGGTTGAAATGAGGCACATGTGCTTGAAACACGGGTTAATTGCCCACAAGAATGAAGGTGGGGATTGTGCTTCCTTCTGTCGTCCTCCCAGGGCTGGATGAGTTTCTGGAGCGGATGGTGTCACCAGGCAGGAGTCACTGGGCTCAGGACAGGGAGAACGGGTGGAACGCAGTGGCCTCTGTTACGGAGGAGGTCACCTGAGATGATCTAATGGTCCCTTCTGGCCTCAAAGCTGATGACTCTCCTCTCATGTTGCCTTGTTAAGCAAAACACTTTGCCAGGAGGCAGCGCTCCCATTCCTTCCTGGATTATGAAAGGGGAGTGTTTGCCTTTAATTTCCAAGCTGGCTGCAAAGTTTGCAGCAACCAGCTCTCTCTGTTTTCCTTTAGATACCTAAGCATTTAGTTGCCTGATAATCTCCTCTGTACACTACTGTTTTCATATACATATAATTCTACCAAGCTTTAATTGTCTGGATTAAAATTTTCCATGCTAAATCGCTGCTTCAGACTCCTTCTCCCACTGAGGCTGGAGAAACACTTTTACCCGTGTTAAACAGTTACTGTATTTTATGGTTGGGGTTCGTGATCTTGGGGGTGTTTTCCAACCTAAATGATTCCATGATTCCACTCTGCTCTGTGGTGCCAAGCAATAGGACAAGACACAACGAGCAGGAACTGATGCACAGGAAGTTCCACCTGAATTTGAGGAAGAATTTTCCTGTGTGGGTGACAGAGCATTGGAACAGATTGCCCAGAGAGGGTGTGGAGTCTCCCCTGCTGGAGATATTCAGATGCCATTTGGACACAATCCCGTGCCATGTGCTCTGGGATGACCCTTCCTGAGCCAGGGAAGTGGGACCAGACCTACTGTGGTCCCTTCCAGCCTGAACCATTCTGTGTGGTGGTATTTGGAGTGTCTCCAGTGGAAACCCCACAGCCTCTATGGGAAGTTGTTCCAGTGTTTGAACAGTCTGATAGTGAAAAAGTTGTTGAGGTGTTGCTCAGGGTGAGTAGAGAAGTCTCCACTTCCTTGTGGAAGGTTGTGCCAGGTCTCCTAAGTTGGAGAGACAGAGCTGAGCCATCTCACCTGGCCAGGGCTGGTGTTGGAAATGAAAGCTGTTCCACATCAAGCTGAGATTCCCACCAGTGGAGCTCTGAGTTATTATCAGTAGCGTGTGTTTCACTATCCCTGCCAAAGCAGAAGGGCTCTTCCACCATTCCTGCTCCGTGGTCTGGAACGCTGTCCCTTCCCTGGCCAAGTGCTTTTGTTTCACCGCTGCCCTAACACAGCTCTGCCACCAGCGAGTTTCTCCGCCAGCTGATAAAGACAGGGGTGTTTGATCCCTCTGCCGGGCACGTGACAGAGCTGTGGCATTCCCAGGGCTCACCGTGTCCGTGTCCACAGGTCTGGGCCTTTCGAAATCAGCGCCGATCTGGAGGACTCCATGGAGTTCGTGGATCCCAGCGCCGCCGGCGAGACGGACGAGAGCGGCGACGAGCACGTGAGCGACGAGGAGACGGACCTGGGCACGGACTGGGAGAACCTGCCGAGCCCCAGGTTCTGCGACATCCCCTCGCAGCAGGTGGAGATGCTGCAGAGCCAGAGCACCCAGGTGTCCCAGCCCATCGCTGCCAGCAGCAGCGCCGGGGGGATGATCTCGTCGGCCGCCGCCTCGGTGACCTCGTGGCTCAAGGCCTACACCGGGCACCGCTAACCAGGGACGCGGGTGGCAGGAGCTGTGGAAGGAAGAACCCCCCCTCCCCGACAGTGCTGTAGGAAATCTTACGTATTCAGTGAAGTAGTGCCTGGAACAAAGAAAAAGGTCAAGGACTTTTCGTTTTGTAAACGGGAAAAAACCAACAAACAAACCTTTTTATTTACGCAAGGTGACCGTGACGGGCCCGTTTTGTAAATTAGCTCCTGACGGATTCTGTGAGGATTCTGTGAGGATTCTGTGAGGGCACTTCGTGTCTTGGTTCCGTCTGCGTTGAATATCGAAGGACCCGGCGACCTCCAGCTCTACTTTCTTCAGAAGACACAGGTTTTGGAGCGTTTGGATCGGGATGGGCGCAGAGGAGGCTGCTCAGGGCGCGGTCTGGACAGTGGTGCAAATGCAGTTCCCACTTTCTTAACTCCTTACAGGGTTTTCCTTTTGTGTGTGTGTGTTTTAAATCTGTCTTGCGTAATGCAGAAATGCGTATTTCTAAATTTTTTTCATTCAGGACGTGAAAATTATGCATTTTTAACATGTTTTCTAATCTCTGTTGCCATATTTTTAATACAAAGAATCAGCATGGGCAGGGAATTCACACAGCAAGTTGCTCTCGTTTTAGATTTTGGTTGTGAATCTTTTACCCAGTTCTGCCGTAGAAAAACCGGCTTGTTTCATGCTGTTTCCACTGGTAGGTGTTCTAGAAGTTTCGTGTTGTGCTGCCCAAGGCACACAGGCTCTTTGCTCTTAATATCACACACCAAAGAAACACTGGACGTTCTCTTCGCTCGACCCACATTCGATGCTGATACAGGATTGCGTTGTTGCAATAATACCATCGGTCCCCACACCGTCCTGCCACTTCCTAACGTTAGGAAAACCTCATTTCAAGCCACTTTGGTGAAGTCACACGCTCTCCACACTACATGTGTTTTTAACCCTGTTCTATTTTATGTTTGTGGTGGGGGGTTTTTTTTCTGTTTACCGAATGCCAAGAAGTTTGATTTCGTTTCCCTGGCGCAGCTGGCTGGTGAAACCACGGGAGGTGGGACGTGCCGACAGGTGAGTTGGTGGACAAGTGCTCCTCCCCTTCCTCTGCCTTGTGGGATGGAGCACTTATGGATGGGGTTGCTCAGCGAGGCTCCCAACGTGCAGTTTACATTTAGGATTGGGATGTTTTCTCCACAGGGTCAACCAAGGTAAGAGCATCCTCCCCTCCCTCCACGAGGGAGGATTCTTCCACTCTGCCCCATACCCCACACGGGGGGTACCAGCTGAGCCTCCCCCCATCCCTTGTATGGCAGCTCTTTCTCTTTGGCCTTGGGGTTGGGCATCTGTTGTCAGTAGTTAATTTTAATTTTAATTTCTTTTTTTTTTTCTTTTAAACCAAAGACCCTTAACTCCACACTAGCAACACACACGTGTTGTTAGAGGACAACACCCTCGCTCCTGCCACTCTTTTGGTCTAACAGTTGGGTTTGTTTGAAGAGAACAGCCCAGGCTCCCTTGACTACTGGAGCCTGATCAGGGCCCAGGGGGTTTGGGCACTGTTGGCTCACGGCACTTTATGACTTGCAGCTCTCGGATCCTTTGCAGCTCTGAGCAACCAGCACACACCAGTATAGGATACTGGGCTCATATTGTGCAGCCCTTTCTGGCTCCTCATTTATTTTGCACTGAACCCTGCCATCTAAATACCTTTTTTGTTGGGTTTTTCTTTGTTTTTCGTAGGCATTTCAGCCTCTCTTTTGTTGCTGCCTTTGTGCTACTTCGAGCCCCGAAAAGGTCAGGCCATGACTCAGCTTCGTACACTGACTGAACTTAGGGAAAGAAAATCCAACACAATAACTTTTCTAAGCCATATACTTCCTGTCCATGTTTTCCAGAATAATTTATTGGCAGCCATGTCACGTTCTGAGAGTGCACAAGGGCACGGGGAGGGTGTTCAGACGGGTTGGGGTGGGGCTTTCCCTGGAACGTCGTGGCGGTTTTTTTTAAAAGTGTTTTGCACATGTGTAGCTGAGGGAGAACTGTGTGAGTCCAAACCTTGAGTGCAATCACCGGGATTCGTTTTCCAGCTTGTTGGGGAGGGGGCAGGGGAGGGCAGGAATATCTGCAATTACAGATATTTGAAGGCAGCCAGCGGGGAGTTTACGAAACACTTCGTGTCGCGTGAACGAACACGGGAATTGCAGCTCAGGCCGTGGCTTTTGGCCGTGACCAGTGACCTGGGGTGGCCACGTGGAGCTGCCAAGGAAGGGCCTGATTTTGGGTGCCCAGCCCCAATCAGGTGCCTCTGAAGGGTCTCGGATGGGGGGACACCCAAGGGTGGCTTTTCACCTGTGAGAACTCGCGGCCTCTCTCTGCAACTTCCGATGTAACTGAACACAAATGGTTTGGTTGGTTTTGTTTTTGTTTGGTTTTTTTTTTTCTAAATTTTATTGTATTATTGCAATAAATCTTTAACAGTAAATATTTTTTTTTTTAAAGTTGTATAACTGTTACTTCTGTGTGGTCTGTTTTTCACCGTGCTGGGCGAAAGTGCACAAGAATTTCCAGCCTTCAAAGCATCACAGGGACCAGACCTGTTACAGTGCAGAGGTGGAATAAGCAATGCCAATTCTAAAAAAATACTCTTAACATAAAATAACTGCATCTCCAGGGGAGCAGGAGGGTGAGTTCCTGCACAACACACACACACAGACACACACATATCCCTCTATGTACATATAAATGGGTAAATCTCTTATGTGAGCCTGGCTCAGGGCTGCTCATGTGCTGGGTGACGTTTGTTTCTGCAGGTGCTGAATTCCTGCTGCATGCAGAGGGAGATGCTCCTCGTTACAAGGTCATTTCAGGATGCAAGATGTGATGCAAGGTCATTTCAGGATGCACAGAGTGAAGCAGTAAGTGTCTGAGCAAAAAGGATGGGAAAGGGCTGAGCAGGCTCTGCCCCTGGTGGCCTGGTGGCCTGGCAGCCCATGGGTTACAAGCTGCTGAATGATGGAGGGCAACCAACTCCTCCCACTCAATTTTTTGTGATTTATCTCATGGGGAGGGCTGATGCCCTGTGATTCCTGGTGATTCCTGCCTGCTGCACACTCAGGATTGGGAGCAGCAGCCACCTGGGGCTCCTGCATGCAGAGCTGGGGGCAGGTTGTTGCCTCAGTCACAGCACGGTCAGTCCTGGCCTTGGGCAAAGCCAAGCCTGGCTCTGAGCTCAGCTCCTGCCTGGGGGATGTTCAGGTCAGCTCTGCTTAAGCAGGGCCAGCAGCAGGAGGTTTTGTCCTCTGCCCACACTGGTTTGTGGCAGGAGAGCAGCCTGATAATGCCCTGAGTCCTGTCCCTACTCCAGGGTTTCCTGGACCAGGCAGGGCTGGGAAGAGAAACAGCCGAGGGTGAGGCTTCAGCACCATTCCCACTGTGTGAGAAGTGGGATTCGAGACAGAGGTTGGATGTTTCAGTGCAGTTTTGTGCAGGTGGGAAATCCCAGAATGGTTTGGGTTGGAAGAGACCTTACAGACCATCCAACCCCCTGCCACGGGCAGGGACACCTTCCACTATCCCAGGTTGCTCCAAAACCTGTCCAAGCTGGTCTTGGACACTTCCAGGGATGGGGCAGCCACAGCTTCTCTGGGCAACCTGTGCCAGGGCCTCACTGCCTTCACAGCCAAGAATTCCTTCCTAATATCCCATCTAACCCTGCCCTGTCAATTTAAAACCTTATCCTGTCACTCCAGGCCCTTGTCCAAAGTCCCTCTCCAGCTCTCCTGAGGCACTGGAAGGAGCTCTCAGGTCTCCCTGGATCCTTCTCCAAGCTGAACACCCCCAGCTCTCCCACCCTGTCTCCATAGCAGAGGTGCTCCAGCCCTTGGAGCATCTCCGTGGTCCTAATGACAGTTCCAGGGGCTGCCACAGGGGCAGAAACTGCAGGAAGTGACCTGAGCTCCATTACAGCATCTCAGCCCCTCATCCCAGGGAGCAGAGACACAGCAAAGGGAAAAGCTGCTGCAGGAACAGCCAGGATGGAGCAGGAGCTCAAACACAAGCCTCAGCCACAGGCAGCTTCTTCTGTGGTGTCCATGCCAGGAGAGTCCCAGAGCTTGATGAAAAGTGGAAGCTCACAGACAATGGAAATGTTGTTACAACTTCTTCGCAGGCATATCTGGAAATTCAGTCCAGACACTCCAACTGCTCCCAGGCAGGGAAGTCAAGCACATGGTGCAGTCCTTCATCCTCAGTTCTAAACACTGAACTTTGTAAATCCAACACTGGGTTGTTGTTTTAATTGACTCATAGGAAACAAAAAAGTTCACTGGGCCTTGGGTTCTCCCTGAACCATCCATTAGGAAAACAGAAATCTGCACTTTACTACTTTTCAGAAAAGAAAAAAAAAAAAAGCCTGCAGGCAGCTCAGCATGGCAACACTCAGAACCAACCCACATCTGGATGCAAAAGCTTGTTCTGCAAAACAATTTTTAACAGCAATGCTGTGCAACAGGGACAGTTCCAGCAAACAATGTAATAAATGATGCATAAACCAGCCCACGCTCCCCAGCCAGCTCAGGGGGAGGGCAGGGATGGGGCAGGGTAAGCAACAAGTTGTCCTCCAGATTTACCTGCTCCAAGGAACAAAACAGCCTAATGATATTATTTTATCCTTGTTTTTCCCCTTGTTCGACAAAGGTGACCAAAATCTCACACTCTGTTCCAAAAAAAATTACCTCACTGGCCCCTTATCTAATTACAAAATATTTTCCTCTGCCGCTCCATTCCAGCCTCGCAGGGACTTTCCTCGCTGCTGCTCAGCCTCAAGTTTTCCAGAGTCTTGGGTGGGGGGCAGGAAAGCAGCTTCTTTCCCCTTTCCCTTAATCAAAATCAAGCCGGAGACCTTTGATGCCGATGGCTTTGGCCAAACAACAGCCTGGCAGCTGCTTTGCTGCTCGTCCGGAGGGAGCGGATGGAAGTTTGGGTGAAGCCGGAGCCCCATTAGGGGATGAAGTCACGGATTAACCAGGGATCCTGCTCTTCCTCTCCCTCTTCCCAGCCGATTCCAAGGAGGGCCGCACCCTCCTCTGAGATTCCTGCTTTCATTCCTCGTGGTTGTCATCACGTCTGCAGCGCAGGGAGGCCGAGCAGCCGGGGAGGGCTGTGCGGCGCCCGGGGTGGCAGGAGCAGGTAAAGGCAAAAAATAAACCCGGCCCATCCTTTAAATCTCCCTGAGCTCATCAAACCCTCCTCTCACTCCATCAGGCTGCAAGGGCTCGGTTTTCCTTCTCTCACAGTTAATGGAAAGAATAAAAGCATCCTCCTTCAATCCCTCTCTGTCCTCACGCTCCGGAACCAGGGGAGTCGCTCCATGTGATCCCAGTGCAGGTGAAGCGGAGGGGGATGGGGAGCTCAGCCTGGACCCCACAGCCAGCAGTTTTCCACACCTTGCTGATCCAGTGGCAGCAGGATGAGTCAGGTGCCCATCCAGAGCTCCTGCCCTTTCCAGGTGCTCCCTGGGGTTTGCAGGGCAGAGGAAGGCCCGGGATGAGCCCCGTGGGAAGGTGGCACTGGCTCTTCTTTCACCAGGTCAGAGATTCTGGCTGTTCCAGCTGGAATGGTGACTGCCAGGAGTCCATCCACACCCTGAGAAGGGGCAGAGGAACAACACCAGGGGTGGGGAGAGAAGGGACTTGGACAGGGCAAAGGCACAGCTGCCACGCTCCGTTTGCCTCCCTGGAAAAACGGCTGCTGCTCCACTGACTCTGCTCCCAGGAGCTGAACGAGGCTGCTGGATTGTCCAGGGTCCATTCCCAGACTGCCAAACCATTCACCCTCCAAGGGGTGGAACTGGAGTCTGGATCATGGCATTGCAGGAGAGGAATGTATGCAGGGAAATACTCCAACAGATGCCACGCTCCCCTCCCGTTCCCAGTTTGAGCAATCACTGTTCACCCAACACAAACCTTCACAATTCCCCTGGAAAGCACCGAGTCACACCCAAGGAATGAGGTGCCAGAGGCTGCAGCAGAGCAAGACAAAGCACTGCAAGCATTTCTCTTGACAGGGAAAAATTCCACATAGAGCAGATGGCAAAGCTTCCAGCACATCACAAAGCCGAGGCAACTCCACATCCATCCTACTGGACCCACGGTCTGTCCTGGAGCTTCCAGGGAACAAGGCAGGTGCCCACACAAGAGCCAAGGAGCAGGATGACCTTCCATGCCAGGAAAGTCCCTGTTTTCGCAAGCTTTACACACCTGGCACCAGAATTCCCGACAACAGGAGCCTCTGGTGCACACAGGGCTGACAGGAAGGAAAGGAAAAGCTGGAATCCCTGAATGTTACAGCGGGGAGTTCTCCAAGGAATAGAGATTTTGGGGGGGGAGGGGGGTTTTTTTGTTCCATTGCTAGAGGAAGCTCACTGCACATCTCAACTACAGCACAGCACCAAGATTCTGCCACGTGTTTTACAGCATTTTTATTATTTCGGGGCAAGAGTCTTACAAGAGAAAGTCTGGTAAGGCAGATCTAGAATGCACGTTTTATTTATGTAAAAAAAAAAAAAAAAAAACCAACCAAAAAAAAAACCAGACAACATGGGTAAGGTAGACAAAAATTTTTTTATATTCTGACTATACAATAATAGTCCTCTCTTTTTTTTTTCTTTTTTTTTTAAATCCACTGCCACGCTACTATAATGGGTCTGTTCTATAGTCTAAGTTTCAGGTTGTCCAGTTAAGTTGTCTGCAGCTTCTTTAGACAAGTTGACCTTTACCTATTTAGAGTTTCTTCTCAGAAACATTCATATATTATGCGGAATATACAGATTTTGAAACAAGACACTTAAAAACACACACACCTATAGCCGCAACACTGGGATAGCTGCATTGTAGGGGGTTACCTTGTTCAGCCAGCTGTAGACTCTGTATGTACAATTAGGGGTTTTTTTATAGTGTTATTTACAGAGATGGACTAAAAGCTCTCTTTAATCTAAAAGGTAAAGGCTCTTGTGTTCGAGTATGTGCAGTTTCATAGCCCTGTGGAAAACAAAACAAAACAAAAAAATAACCACGACAATTATATACACTGTAAACAGCACAAGGCATGAGAATCTCCTCCTACCCCAAAACAATCTCGCAGGAAAAGTGTATGTGCACTAATATTCCTCTTCCACTTCGGCTCCCGCTCCTCTGGTCTTCTTGTGGATGGCGCGGTTAAAGCTGTGGCAGGCGGGGACCCAGTGATTGTCGTGGAGACCCAACTTGCAGCCCGGGATGCCCTTCTGGGACCGGTGGCAGCACATCCAGTAGCCAGGCCCGTAGGGCAGGGCCTGGCAGTAGGGTTTGGGGTGCCACCGGCACAGAGACACGTCCCCCTTCACGTACTTCTTCTTGCACTGCTTGCAGGGGTCCTCCCGGTACCGCGGGTCGCGCACCCAGCGCGAGTCCGCCGGTCGGATGTTGTAGTACTCGATGATGAACTTGAAGTAGTAGCAAGTGCATTTCAGGGCCACCAGGCTCCTGGTAGGGAGCAACCCGAAGATCT
Source organism: Platyrinchus mystaceus (assembly GCA_035041135.1). Taxonomy (NCBI): domain Eukaryota; kingdom Metazoa; phylum Chordata; class Aves; order Passeriformes; family Tyrannidae; genus Platyrinchus; species Platyrinchus mystaceus. The sequence continues at coordinate 60,983,855 of JAWWLV010000179.1, forward strand.
TCACTATGATGTGGTGAGGCAGGAAGGCCATATACTGCTGAGGCTCCAGAAGCTGCTGGATTTTAAACCTGGTCTCCAGAAAGTCATGCGAGACCTGCCTTTTCAGGCAGGAAGCATCAAGTACTTGCAAAGCCCCTTCTGTGGGAGGGACAGAGGGGGCCGATGGCTCTGCAGGGACACTGCTCCTGATACACGGCCTGCCGGATGCCAAAGCATCCTCATCCTCATTCTGGGACGCTTCTCCTGGCTTCTCTTGGGGACTCTCCCGCGGTGGCTGTTGCTCGTGAGCAGCAGGCTGCTCGTCCTGGAGGAAAAACAGCCTCCCCGGGAGCGAATCCTCACCAGAACTGGAGGTGGAGAGCTTCTCTTTCCTGCACCCTTTCTCGGTCTTGGTGACGGATATACTGATGCACAAGGGCTCCTTCCTCGCAGGATGCAGGTTCTGCTTCGGGAAAATCACAGGCTCCTTCGACGTACAATCAACAGTCGCGTTCTTGCTCGGCAAGGGATCCGGTGGCAGCCTGGCAGCGGCAGCTGGACACGAGGACAGCAGAGCTCTGGGAGGCTCAATCCGTGTCTCAGGGTCGCTCCTGCCGGCTGCCATCGCCAGCACCGCGTGGGCAAGTCCCGAATTCACATTCCCCATCCGGGTATCCAGCCCCGAAGGAAAAGGCCGCCGAGCAGAGGCGCCGCCATCCCACAGCTCGGCGTCACCCAGAGCACCGCAACGGCCTCCGTATCCAGCCTCTGCCACCCCCGCCTCCCCCAGGCCATCCCCCTGAGCCAGAACCCCCGGGACCCCCTTCCCTCCCTCTCCCTCGGGCTGGGTGCCGTTGGCCAGGAGCACCCTGCCGACGTTCCTGCGGAAGCTGTTGTTCCGGGAGAGGCTCCCGGCCTCCCGCTCGCTCTGGCGCCGCAGGCACTCCGACTCCAGCTTGGCCACCATGTCCAGCACGCGCACGGGCTCGCCCTGCTGCTCGCCGGGGCCCCTCTCCGAGGGCACCTCGCACGCCCCCGAGGCCGAGGAGAAAGGGTCGGAGCCGGGAAGGGCCCCCTTGGGCTGAGCGCTCGGCCTCGTGGCGGGAGCGGCCGTGCAGGTTTTAGCGCAGTCCACCAGCAGAGCGCTCGCTCGCTGCTCCAGGAAAGCCACCATCTCTATCACCGACAGGGACCGGCCCGGGAACGCCCCCTCTCCGCCGTCGCTCCCATAGTGCACCGAGCAGTGCTCGATGCCACAGGCGAAAGGCTCCGGCTGGGAGCACCTGGCGTTGGCCTCCCTCATCCTTTCCAGTTGGATTTTGGCTTTTTTGAGGTCCACCGATTTTTTCCTGCGCTTGGCCGTCCTGCCGTCGATATCCCACGTGCTCTTGATTTTCATGGAGCCCACCCGGCCGCCGCCGCCGCACTGCTGGGCGGCGAAGAACGCGATCTTCTCCTTCGTGTTGCCGGGTTTCACCACGGCCCAGACGTCCAGAGGCCCTTCCCCTTCCTCTCCCTGGTGGATCGTTGCAGACAGGGCGTTCTTCTTTTCCCTTGCGCTCGGACCATCCGCTGGACCCTTCCCGTTCATATTGCACATAGTATTTGGATAAATGATCCCCAGAAGCTTTTGAGATGGACTCACGAGGGAGGGCTTGGGGAAAACGCTCAGTTTGGTGCAGGTGGTGTATTTTTCTCCTTGTGCTGATCCCTGGTGGCCTCGCAGGGAATCCTGGCTTATTTCTGGGGATCTCTCTTTCTTCTGTAACTTGAGATATGGCTTTAAGTGCATACCAGAGACCCTGGAGAAACAGAAAGGGGAGAAGTTATAGTTGCAAAATGTGCCTGTCTGGAATTAGAGAAGGTGGCCCAGGGTAGGCACCATGCCACACCTCAAAAAGAACCACATGAGAAAGGAAAACACAACAACCAAATATCCAATATCCACCCTTGGAGAACTTCCTGCAGTAGCACAGAACTTCCCATTAGACAAATCTGTTGCAAGGAGAAATCCTGGAGTTAACAGTTGTAAAAACATAGCCAGTGGTTCATTTCAGAATTAGAGCCACCCTTCTGCCCGTTCATTCCTTAATCCAGTTGTAAGGTACACGTGGGTCATGGAGTTTATCTGGACATCTGCTATCAGATATATTCCTTTCAGAAGATAAAAGTACAGTTAAAGCTGAAAAGGGAAATTAGCAAGTGTAATTACGTTCATCAGAGATCCCAGTGGGTATCTAAATTCCTAATAGCACCCAAAATCACAGAATGGTTTGGGTTGGACCTTAAAAACTACCTTGTTTCACCCCCCTGCCATAGGCAGGGACACCTCCCACTAGACCAAGTTGCTCCAAGGCCTTTACAACATGGCTGGAAGCACTTCCAGGGATGGGGCAGCCACAGCTTCTCTGGGCAATGAAACTTAACCTTTAAAATATTGATAATGGCAAATCTGGTGACTTTCTCATAAGGATCCTACACTATACATCAGACACCACCCCAAAAGCGAGAGAAGCATCACGTACAGCTGAAGGGACCCACTCTCAAGGACATGTTTTCATGGTTAGGAATTTAAGAGCTGTGAGGGACCACTTGGATGCTGCTGACACTGCACTCAACTCCTGCCTTCTGTCACACCTTCACAGTCACCTTCCATTCATTCAGAGCTCAGAGCCCGGGGCGCTGCCACACAGGGTGCAATCATCAGGAGACTCCAGGCTCTTCTCCCAGGAGTATCACAGAAGCATATTACAGAACTAACTATAGATTATGTTTCCATGGTAATCTTTGAATTGTTACACTCAAAGGCCTCCACTTTAAAATGGGGATAATCTGTGCTTGCCAGTTGAGAGAGCAGCAGGTTCAATGCCACATCCATCGGGAGCTGATACGGACACATTCAGGCACTGAGCACGTTTCCCTTGAGAGCTACAACCAAGATACTTGCTTAAGTATCACACTTGTAGCCTAAAAACAGCTTTTAATTAAAAACCTCAAGGCACAACATCTACAAAGTCTGACATATTTATAGCTGATGCTGCCCAAGAGGAGGAAGCCTCCAGCACAAGGAGCAGCCACGCTGCTTAACCATTGCTTTCCCTGGATATTTCCTTCTGGCCCCAGTGATAAAAGAAGCGAGGGGCAGGCACAGGGGCTTGGGGGGAGGTATATCAAGAGGAAGGACTTAATTCAGCTTTCTATGCCCCTTTGGTCCATGCAGTGCTTTGAAGGCCAGGAAGCAGACCCTGGAAAGGATGATGCTATCTATGTTCTTTCCCTCCGGATTTTATAGGGAAACCATCACCTCATTCTTGCAACCAGACAGCGCCAAAACCATCTGCATCTCACCTACAGAATGTGAGGGGAAAGATATCTCAGTGCTGCAGATACACCTACCTAGTTCCTGGGTTAATTCTCTCCCTGTGCCTCCTGCGTGCTAATTCCAGCTCGTTGGAATTGGGTCACCTCCCAATTTAGTCTCCTCTGCAAAACGCGACTGAGCTATTTTGTTTGCCTCTCCAGTTGGATGCTAAAAGCTGAAATAATCTCATAAAAATAGAACTTCAGGGTGCTGAAACAGATGCATGAAGAGAACACGGGAGATCAAGGCTGCTGGAGTTTGCTCCGGCCTCGTTTTCCACAGGGTCTGGCTCATTTTGGCTGTGCTTTAGCGAAGGAGGGTCAGGCTCCCCGATGCACCCCGGACAAAACCCGGCCCAGAAGAGCAGCAGGTGAAGCACTGCAGAAAGCTGCTGCTCAGGGAACAGTGCCTGCAGCCCTCCCTTCCCTTCCAGAAGGACATTCTGGAGCTGTGCTTCCCGGATTAGAGAGAGAGGGGAAAAAGCTCCGGTGGCCGCCCGCCACCGTACCCTGGGGAGAAGAGGTGAATGCAATTAAATACACGATTTGCATGCTGAAAATCTCCTGAGCCAGGAGCAGAAGATCAAATTTCATTCACGAGTTTTCATGCCAAGGTGTTTGAAAAATGAGCTGAGCTTGTTCATAAAAGGCTTTCTTGGAGCAGTTTTCAGGAATCCTGGAGGACAATCGGCTCAACACCCTTCATTAAGAGAAGCTGCAAGTGAAGGTGAGACCAGGTATTATAAGAATGAAAACAGGACCAAACTGGTTACCCCAACAGGCTCAGGGGACACGTTTAGCCAGCAGAGTTGGTTCAGCTGCTCCCAGCTATTTCTGGTCTGTGGAGAAAGACAAAGGGTAGAGTTCTGCCTCACCTATTCCAGATTTCTTGTTTAAGGTTATATTTCCTCCTGTGTTTCAGTTAGTCCCTGGCTCAGCCAACAATACCATTTAAGGTTGAAAAGTTATAATTTACATAACAAAAATTATGCCTTACTCAGAAGTTTTACTGCCAGAATAATTGCCTCATTTGAATTCAGCACTCAGTTCATTGCACATGTTTTAATGGATCTGGATTTAAAGAAAATCTTCATCTAATAACTTCAGACAGCTATAAAGCACACTGCAAACTCCACCTGACCAGCTGTCACCTGCCTCACAGTTTTCCAGCAGCAGGGAAGAGCACTTCCATTTTAAAAGGGATCTTAGTAATGGACCTTACCTGAAAGTGTCACTTGGAAAAAAACGAGCCCCCAACCTCACACGCACTTGGCCGTGGATATTGAGAACGAACTTTTAGGCAAACACAGCTTCTTCCCTGCATGTCAGCAGCACATTTCATCTCTAGCTCCCAGAATTAGAACAAGCCTTCCCAGCAGAAATTGCTTTGAAGATGAACCAGAGCCCAGTCCCCACCCACAGACTCCCCTATTTCTGCAACATCTCAGTGCTGGCAAGTGGAGAACTGTGGCAGCTGCAGGTAAGCTTTTAAATATTTAAAACCACCAAAAATAGTTGCTGAAAGGTGAAGTCACTGACAATTCCCTAAGAAACTTAATTCCAGAATAATTCTGTTTGCTTTCCTCCACCCTTTAAGTTATCAAGCTTTCTAATTTTATCTTTAGAGACAACGACTCTTCAGAAGTCCACAGAGCAAACATAAAAAGGTTTTCGATCCCAAACGTGCGGTTTTAAATTGCTGATAAGAGAGAATTCTGCCAGGAACGATCAGCACTGAAACAAGGAGCAGTGCTGCCTTCATGCTGTTATTCCATCCTTAAGCTGATGAAGGAAAGGGGCCAGTTTTTCTATTTCTAATCAGCCGTGTCTGAAAAACAGGATACTTGCACTGCTGGAATGACACTGCTGTTTTCCTAAGTCGTAACTACAGCTTGTTTCCACTGTAGTTTTATCAAGTTAGTTACTCCACATTGTTGATACAGAAATATATTCCTTTACATGAGCACAAACCCACCCTCCCCCTCTCCTCTCCCCACTAAGGGGAAGGCCCATAACCCACTTGTGGACTCCCCACCCCTGGAAGTGTCCAAGGCCAAGCTGGATAGGTCTTGGAGCAACCTGGTCTAGTGGAAGGGGTCCCCTTCCCATGGCAGAAGGGTTGGAATGAGATGGTCTTCGAGGTCTCTTCCAAGCCAAATCATTCCATGATTCTTACTTGCCAAGCTGGCCAGAATCTTCCTGCATCCTTTTGTACTTATATATGTTCTATATCACAGCAGCCTAAAAAAACAATATGTTTGCTTTAGTGGAAACTCCAAAGTTGGAAGGGAAAACTGGTAAAAAAAGGCTCAGTTTTTACAACTCCTTTGTGAGGTCCACAGAGAACCTTAATGCCTCTCACTGCTCCCAGGTCAGGGACTCTCATGTTGCCCTTGTGAAGCTGAAAGATTTCCTCTGGCCAGCAAGAACAACAACAACAACAGTACAATATTCTCAAACAGAATATTCACACTGCGAGTTTTCTGGGCAAAGCACCCACCGGAAGGTTTTGTTAGGGAGAAAATTTCCATCAAAACCCCCAAGTTTCCTGTGGATTTCTTCTGGTAAACACACCAACTGCAGTCGAGAGAAGTTCCTCCCGTTGCTGACTGCACACCCAGTGCCAACTACAACTCTGAAAAAACCCTCAGGACACACTGACACAAGGCAGAAGAAGCCAAAAAAAAAAGGAGTTTAAAAAAAAAAAATCACAATAAAAACCCACACCAAGTATAACCTCTGGCAAGGTTTTTCTCCTCCCTGGCATCCCAGTTCTCTGTCCACAGAGCTCAGCTCCTCTGTAAAGGACACTGACAATTAGCAAGGACTGAGCACTCAATGTGAGTTAACTATGGTCAACCACTTGTTATTTCTGGAAGGGCTTGGTGGGTCCTCTGGGCTCAATCTCCAGTACCATTTCCATCCCCTTTGCACTGCCAGGGCAAGGCAGAGCAGACAGAGAGCTGCTTCAAAGGCATTCCACGGATTCTGCCGGGGCGGGAAAGTCCCGGCTGAGCAGCCGGGATGGAAGAGGCTCTGCTGCTCACTGGAGCTTGTTCTGGCACGTGGCAAATGTCCAAGCTCGGAGAAGGGCGGGTTGGGAAGCGCGACGCTCCGGAGCTGGGGCGGGTTCGACTCCGGCAGCTGTGGAGGCATCTGATTTCTAGAAAACCCACTCCCCTGGAGCAGCAGCTGCTCCAGACCCACCTCCCAGCGCCTGCAAAAACGTCTCTTGCATCTCTCAGAGAGCCAGCAAGGATTATTACGGGATCTGAAGGCAAACAGAAGGTATCTGGCTGCTGAGGGAGAGCTCTCTGTCCAAGTGGCCGGTCTGTGGGAAGCGGGAGCAAGCCAAAAACGTGGGGCAGAGCTGGCCCGAAAGAGCTGAGGAACTAAATGCAAAGTAAACACTCAACACTGACTGTTCACCCATATCAGGTGTTCAAATAACCTGACTCTGGGGGAGACAACACCCAAAAGTATCTGCACACAGGCATGAAAGTCCATCATCCTCACCACGCAGAGGTTTCGGGTGACACAACACACACCCAAGCCCAGCACACAGCACTCCAGTTCGAGGGCTCCCACCCACTGATGTTTTGGACACATTTTACATTAAACACACGCCCTTCAACCTAAAGCACAGTCAACTTGGCTATTTTCTAAATTTCATACAGGAAGAAGTGCCATTGCTTTGCCAGGCTTTTGTATAACAGCACTTACCGTGAAGCGAGTGACGTAGAAGCAGTTCTTTGTTGAGCCTCAGGAACCTCAAACCCTGCTCCCTGCTTCCCAACCGTACTAGAGACCACACAGGGATGTGACATAAAGCAGAAGGGAACAAAATGAACTGACAGATTTGGTGTTCAAGGTTATGAGCTGCTCCAGAAACGCGTAGCTCGGAGATGACGGGGATGGCACACGTGCCTGTGGTGGAACAGGCCGAGATGACAAGAAATCACAGAAGGACAGTAAGAAGAAAAAAAAGAAGTGGTGGTTTTATAGATCTTCTGCTTAAAACTGCCCAGAGCAGCACAGATATGTGATGTGCTTCCTTCTGGAAGTCTTTTACCTCTCTTACTTTAACATTTGCTTTCTGATTTATTAACTGCAGCAGGACCAAGACCTTTCTTCACATCACAGCACAACATATATTTCTTCAAACAGCTAACGAACCAACACAAGGAGATGCTATTTATAGCCCTCATTTTTGTGCATATGTAATGAGAACACATGAAAGGTTGCAGAAATTAACCTTGGACCACACGATCAGTCAGAGAACTCGGCGTTCAAAAGGAAGAACAAGCAAAAGTAGATCTGAAGGCAAGTCATAAGGTTGCTCTTTTGAAACTCAAGACTGAAAGGAACTGGTTCATGAAGTTCAAGATGTGGTGCAGAGGATTTCACTGCAGACAGATTTCTCCAGGAGCCAAAAGGTGTTTTCATTACTAAGAACACATCCCAAACAAGAACTGAAGACACTCCAACTGGATGTGATCCTTTTTCGTGAAGGACACAAGAAGCAGATGGAGGTTTCAAGTCACATCACTTAGAAACTCGTATCTTGGAGCTCAAAAAGTCTAGGGATAAACATGAGAAGTGGTGCAGTGTTAAGTCATTGCAGAGATATTTAAAAACAAAGAAATAGTGAAAGGTTCCTCAGTTTGTGAGAAAGGACTGGGAAAGAAACAAGGCTGCAAGCAAGGGCAGGGCAGAGATTAGGAGCACTCCAAGTGCTACACAAAATACCAAAATTGACTTTGCATCATTTTTAAAGAGGGGTGGTAACTGCGATCGTGAGGGCAAAAGCCCAGGCGTTAATCTGAACAAGAACATTGGCAGGGGGAGGATTAAAGAGCTTCATAAAAATTGTGAGGATTGGCTCATCTCAGTTTTAGAATCCAAAACAGATAGGCTCATGCACTGCAGGCCAAGAAACAGGATTTATAAACCTCTTGAAAGGCAACAATGGGAGATAATAAACATGTGGCACATTGGAGGGGGCACTGCAGGGGAGAAAGAGAAGGGAGTGTGATTGCAGCCTCTCCAGGGCTGGTATTCTGACTCCAATATAAAGGTGCTTTGCAAGCAAAGAGGATTAATGTGACACAGAGAAAAAGGGGGAAGAGGGAATACTTCAAAATGCCAGACTAACCTCAAGGTTTTCAAAAAAAGTGATCTTTTTACACAAATCTACTATATCTTACTCACACGGTCTTCAGAGAGCACAAAGAGATTTACTGGTGAAGACAGATTGGCAGAGGAATGGGAAAACAGACAAAGGAGCTGGCTGAGCAGCAGACAGCCCCAGGTGATGCTGAATAAGAAAATACCAGCTTGGAAACCAAAGACATGCCTCAAGAATCAGCCTGGGGAACATCTGATTTTGTTAGGAATGACCTCAGCACAAATACTGCACCCACAGAACTGGAGGCAGTTCCAAAACAGCAGAGGCACAAAGCTCCAAGTAACAGAAACTGAGGAGGGTTTTGAAATACAGACAGTGATGCACCAGCAAGAGGAACACCAAGGAGTTCTGGAAGTAACTCAGGTGAATTGGCCACCACAGAAGCAGGTAAGTGGAGGTGACTCTGTGACACATTTGAGGCAGCAGCAAGAAAACCCTCCAGTCAGATCTGCCCTGGAGCACAGCAGACAATTTTAGCCAGGACTGAGATGTATCCACACTGAGGACAACAGCAGTTGTTATTCAAGAAGCTACTTGAGAAAACTTGGGTCATTTAGCACCACAAAACCACAGGTGAGGGTCACAACCCCATTTTACAGAATGCAGCAAGAGAGGTAAACCACTGAAAATAAGAAGTGGGAAGAAAAGCAGAAGGAAAATAAAGGAACAGAAAGTCAAATGAGCATGTAAACTGTCATGAATGTTTAGTCTGGGAATCAAAAGAAGGTTCCTAATTGCACAGCTAGATCTGTCATCTTCAGTAATGGCTTAATCTGCTGGAGGAGAGAAGAGATGTAAGAAAAGATGTAAATGTTTTTAGGCTAGACTAAGTTCACAAAAGGGATTATGAGATACTGCTTGGGAAAGCAAAGAGCTGGGTGACCCAGGAAGTCTTTTCCAGCACTAAATTACCATGAGACTAACATAGCAAGTATATGCTGTCTACACAATCACAAAGAACAAAGGTTAAAAGTTTGCTTTAAACCCACACAGCTTTTGGAAACCAAAAAGCTGGCGCTCTTCCGCCAGACTGAGGAAGTTCAGGAGCCTTGCTTTCAGAAAAGAGAAGAAAAAAAAAGAAGATACATATATTTTGAAGCAGTCTGAACTCAAACGAACCGGCATGTTCTTGCATTTGCATAAGGACAAGTTGTTCTGAACGGTGTTCCTATAACGAGACACAGTGAGAGGCGTTCACTTAATTGTCACATAGGCACAAGTGTTTGAAATCAATCGTGCATTTCTTCTTAATAAGAGACACAGGAGAGTGAGCAATGCAAAATCTGAGCTTAAACTAATCTAATTACTTACTCCATAGTAAGACAAACCGCAACAATGACTGCCAGCATTTCCACTTGCTCTAAGCTGACTGCGTGTTCTAAAGCCTCCTCTGACGAGCCACTCGCCAATTAAGTTTTACTTCAAAGTCATGTTCCCAAACTAATTTACAGCTGTTGCTAAAAAACCCAAGGATTTCTCCAAGCACCCTGCCAGCTGTAGGGAATCTGCAGTTGTCATTATCAAATAAAAACGTCAGAAGAACATTTCTGCCCTTAAGCCATTACAGCGTTTCACTTAAACACCATCCGAAAGGAAGAATTTAGACCGAGCGGTTGAGTGACAAGACAGTAGGGAAGCAAGGAGGAGGCTCAGCCAGTGCTGAACAGTCAGCTGCAGGCAGGCCAGTGTGTTCATACCGTTTGACTTGGTGGAAGGTGGAGGATGTGGAGTTCAGCGGTTCCCTGTGGAGACCAGCTCTGCAGGAACTCTTCATGGTAACGACCTCTCCAGCTAAGGCACGCCGTCACAGCCAGTCCATCCTGGGTCACACCCCAGGCGCCCCCATCAGCTCTCCTTGCCCCACACAGAGCTTCACCGTGTCTCTGCCACCTAAAAACTGAACAAACATAAGAAGATCACGTTCAAGTACAGCAGCAACCGAAGCACAGGCGATCCAGACACGGACTTTCCCATGAGACAAAATATATATATATATATATACACATATATGCATGCACAGATACAAAATATATATACTTATATATATAAAAGAACTTATCATCATGCCATTACTGCAGCTGGAGTTTCTGAACACCATCAAACACAAATTAACACAACAGCCTGTCTGCACACACAACATTTTCCCACCTTATATACACGGCTACAAGCGCTACCTTGTCACCTCCCACGGAACACCTCCGTCTCCAGAGCTCCACGTAAACAGGACACCCGAGATCCTTCTGCTTGTTAGCACTGCACCAGGCTTTGGAGGGAAATAGCTGCTGGCAGTAAGATTCGGGGCTGCCAGGAGTTACGTTAGTGCTCTGATCAAAATAGCGTGGTGGATTTCATAAGGGACAGAAAACATGTCACCACGCAGCCTCCAAGTCCTGTGAAAACTGCCCTGTCTTTGCATCACATGCTGATAAGGCAGATTACACCAAAAGCAACACTGCTCTGCAGTATCTCTTGTTCTCACTGCCTTCTACACCTTGTCCTTGGAGCAGATACTCTTACCGGCGCCTTAACGGACTTTGATGGTGAAAGAACAACAACCTTCGAGCTGGAACATTAAAGGGAAGAGTGACACAGCAAAAGAGCCCTGGAAAACCTCAAATGCTCCAGTCTGAGTTGCCAGCAGATTGTTTTAGAGTCCGTTTGCTTCCTCTCTAGAGGACCACGCTCGGTGATGCCGTAATAAAGGAATGCCATTTGAGGGTGCTAAACATAGAGCTGTGTCCCCAGGGGATCTGATTTAGTGCAGCAGGTTGTTCTCTCCTTTTCAGCAGCTCTGCCCAGTGTTCCTGCTGCTGCCCTACTCCTGCTTTTGCAGAGATGGAACCTCTCACATCAACCCCCTCCCAACACCTCCTACACAGAAGAGCCCCAGCCTACACAGCAACCAGTGCTTGACCAGCGTGGTTACAGCTCAGCGCTCCCACTAAACACTCCTGGCCTGGAAAAGCTGCTCTTGGTAACCACACTCACTGAGAAAACCATGGAGGATGAATTTCCCAGGCAGGAAAAAAGCAGAAGCTGGTTTAGACCCATCTGACTTGACTGTCTGCTATGGCAACTCCACGATTCATCTACTGATGGTGATGGAGAGGTTAATCGTTTGCCTACATTTGAGTAGCAGGAGCCTAAAATAATATATAAAATATTATATAAACACATTCCAGTCCTCATGGAGAAATCTCTGCTGAGTTCTACACAAGGCTAAGAAACGTGTCAGGTGGAGAAGACTCAGGCATTGCACTGGCAGAGCAGGGGGGTGAGAGCACGTCCTCAGCTCCAGGAATTCAGGAATACCGGGAGCCAGGCTGCCATGATTAGCAGAAATTGAAGCTTTGTAGTTAAACACCACTTTCATTAGACTACCCAGAGCCTGTAACAAGGACCTACCCCTATGAGTGAAACCCAGGCACAAAAATCAGCTGTTTCTCGTGTTTTGTGGGCTGTAAAATACATAATCACAAACAGTAATTCACAGAGGGGGGGAAAAAAAAAAGGCATGTGCCTGGTGCTTCGGGAAAATCAAAGTTAAACACAAAATCGTTACTTTCCCATGAACCATCAGTAAGAGGCACTGAAATCCTGACTTTTCTCCAAGCTTTTGTCTGGCTTTCCTTCTGGCTTTACTGACACTAGCATTTCAGACTCAGCAGGAGCTGTATCACAAAAAACATGATTATATCCACACCCAAATAAACGCAGCCACACCATTTCAAGAATGCCACTCACTTTTTCAGCAGCTACAACTCCCTCCCATGTATCCCTGGTTAGAAATATCACATGTCTTGTGCTAGCCCTACTCCTTTGGAGATCAACTGAGAAGTAAAAGATAAAAGCCAGACAAAAAATTGAAACCCAAAAGGTATCTTGTTTGCAGTGAAGAGCTCAAGAAGCAAAACCATGAAAAGAAGGGGTTCAGGTCAGGAGCAGCCACAACCCTGATCCAAGCACAGGAATCATATAGTGGGATGTCATGTGTTCAGGAAGGGACCAGCTCCTACTAGAGGGAAGCAAAAGCTGGCAAAATAGACACAGCCAAGTTCAGATGGGCACTGCAGCCCAGCTCCAACCACAGCTCCATACAAAGCATGCTTTTTCCCCTTCTCTATAGCTGCTGGGCCATAGAAAAGAGCTGAAATAGACTATTAATGCCAGCAAGCTCCTGACAAATTCCTACTGTGTGAGGAGTAAAAAGCTGTGCTTGTGAACTAAAAAAAAAAAAAAAAAAAAAAAAGGAAAAAATAGAAGGAAAAGAAAAAAAAAAGGAAAAAAAAAATCAGCATCCAAGCTAGCAAAGATACTTACTGCCTTTTAATTATCACTGTTTCTGCACCAAGGCTGATCTTTAGCAGTAGGTGCTTCAGCCGATTTGCTAGTTTTGCACAGAGAAAAACTGAAATACAGATGCACAGAGAAACAGAACAGGAGAGGAAGTTAAAAACATAATGGTGTTGTGTTCTCCCTTTCTGAAGCCACCCCCCAAACATATGCCTTCGTGCACAAGATGTGGGAAGGACTCGGATTTTGGCAGCAGTTAAAGCATCACATCCTCCCAGCCACGGCCGGCAGTTCGGTCCCGCAAAATTCCCCGTCTTATCGTCAGGTCTGAATGCTGCTGCAGCTCAGGAAAACAAATGTATGAACTCAGCCAGAGTGGATGAAGGGGGGGGGGGGGTCAAGGTCTCCTCCTCTGTGCAGTGATTTGCTAAAGCCTTTGATATTTTGAACTAAAGCTTTAGGGCAAGAACAAGTGTGTTTTAGCTGTGGCAACAGTAACTGATCAACAAAGGAGTTCAAAGGGCGGGCACATCCTCTCAGAAAATTCGCTTTCTAGAAAGGAGGCCGCGGCCTCGGGACTGGATCTGAGCAGCAATCACCCTGCTGGTAAAAACATGGGTAAAAAAACACATTTGACCACCCCACCTCCACACCAGGGCGAGCCTTGAGATGCTCCGCAGGGACGTGGCACTGGATTGGCTGGGCAAAGAGCAGCAGCACAGCCAGGACGCAGGAGAAAGGAGCAGCAAGTGTTTCAGAGGGGAACTCAGAGGAGTTAATACCAAAAACCCAGTCATTATGATGGGGGAAAAAACAAAATAAAAACCAAAAAAACCAGTGCTGAGGCCTTATTATAAAGATGTGGGGTTTTGTTTTCTTGCAAGAACCGAGTTCCAAGTCCATTCCCCCACCACTGAGCTTGAGTTTAGGTTGTTACATGATACTTGTCTCTAAAACTATATTTCACCAGACAGGCAATTCTGCCATTTCCCAGCCTAGTCATCCCTCCCTCCCTCTCAAACACCCGCCAGGACACCTATAACAGCATTAGAATCTCCTAAGCAAGCAGCTTTGGCAGAAAGCTTTTCCTCATTCCAATATTCCCACTGGCAACAATCCACAGCAGCTCCCAGAATAGGCTGGACAGCAGGATGACACACCAAATCCTCATACTCAGCCTCTTAGACACCTATAGGAACACAAGCCTTCCTTTTAAACCATCCTTCAGGTAATATCTTCCTATTTAAAACACCTTAAAGAACTGCCTTTTGACACTAAAGGAGCCACCACAGACATAACTTGCCTTGTGTGCTCAGATTCCCCACCGTTTGATGGTCAAAAAGGATAAAGTTGCACAGATCTGATGTTATTTCACTAATTCAGGATCTGCATGCCAAAAACAAATCTAGTTTTATACTCTAATAAGATAACTCTGATGTTATCTAATCTAAAAAGCTGCCACAGGGGCTCCAGCTGGAATAAATATGGGGGAGCTTCCCGTGTCCACTCACACACCAAAACCAGCTGATACCACTTCTTCCAGGCACCAGGAACCAGAGCTGGTAAAGCAAGACCTTGTGACCATTGCCTTGGCTCATTTCCCCACCAAAGTTACTCCAGCCCTTCCCTCTCTCCCATCCATACTCTGTACCCTGGATCACACCAGACAGAGCAGCTACTGAACTGGAATCTGAAGATTCCCACATAAGGGGAATCAGTGGAGGCCACAAAGGTGATTCAGGGTCTGGAGCATCTCTCTTATGAGGAAAGACTGCAAGAGCTGGGCCTGTTTAATCTGGAGAAGACTGAGAGGGGACCTCATCAATGCACATAAATATCTCAAAGGTGGGTGCCAAGACAACGGTGCCAGACTCTTTTTGTTGGTTCCCAGCAGCAGGGTGGCCATAAACTAAAACACAAAAAGTTCCACCTCAACATGAGGAAAAACTTCTTTACAGAGGGTGGCAGAGCACTGGAACAGGCTGCCCAGAGAGGCCATGGATTTTCCCTCTCTGGAGACGTTCAAAGCCCACCTGGACACATTCCTGTGTAACCTGCTCCAGGTGACCCTGCCTTGGCAGGGGATGTTGGACTGAATGATCTCCAGAGGTCCCTTCCAACCCCAATTATTCTGTGATTCTGTTCTAAATTTGAGCTTGGGCATCCATGTCAGCAGGGAACACATGGATGCTCCAAAACACTGTGCAGCCCCACAGCTGTTCCAGTCACTGCAATTCCTGCCCTGCTGAGGTCTCATCCCTCTTCTCCTCCCAGCTCATTCACACCTTTCCCCTCATCAGCACTGGTTTCCCATTTGATTTCTCACTCTTCATCTCAGGGAGCTGAACTAGGAGAGAATTAACCCAGAGGTGGTCACAGCTCCCTGACCCACTTACCCCCAAAACCTGGCAGGAACTCACAAAGCCCGGCAGGACGAAGTTCTCAGCAACTCAGCCTGGACTCAGCCAGCTCCAATCCGCACCTGGAATCGTGCTGGAAGAGGTGCCTGCTACAAAGTGGGTTTTGCCTTCTTTCAAGTCAGTGGAAAGGAACACTTCTGAATGCACAGCGGGCAGAATCCAGAGAGTTTCGGAAGCGGGGAAATGAGCGTGTAGGGCTCCAAGGCAACATTTGACTCTCCACTGCTGTCAAGCAGCGCTACTTGCTGCACTGATAAGCATATGAAATGGTTATTCTAATGAAGCACTACAGGGAGAACCTGTCTTCCTTCCAAGATCATGTCAATGCAGAATGAAAGGCTTCACATTGGTAGCAATCCTGCCTTCTCTCTAGGTGGGGTAAGCGTTGGAAGGACTAAGGCGTCCCCTCAAAAGGAAAATCTCAGGAGGCAAAAAGAAAATAAAGGAAAGACAAGCGCTGCTGCACCCTCTTAACTCTGTATTTTGAGTACTGGAAAAAAAAAATAATATTACAAGTGTTTCCCTTGTTCAACTATTCCTGAAAGGTTTCAGCTGTCTTGCACAATTTGGGTAAGGACATCACCCGTTGCTCAACGGGGAAGAAGTTAAGAACTGGCTCATTAGATTAGTCCTGCTTGATCCAGGAGGAAAACAAAACCAGTAAATCCCTCACTGGGCAGCGCTGGTGACAAACACCAACCCCCCCCCACAAGGTCACACATCCCTCTGCTTTCTAGAAAGCTGCCTTGGCCCTGCCTGCCCCTGCCACGTGCCCCGAATGCCAAACGGGGGTGGCCGAGCACCCCGAACCTCCCGCGGCTGCTGCGGTGACGGGGGGTGGGCGAAGCCACTCGCTGAACACACACCACACTCGGGGCCACGTGACCCTCCCCAGCCACCTCTGGATTATTTAGGAGTATAAAACTGGATTTGCTTTCGCCATGCAGGTCCTGAATTAATGAAAGCCCAGCTGAAAGGCCACTTTCTCGGGGCGAGAGGAAGGAGAAAGCTTCCAGAAGCCTTCCTGTTATAGAAGCAACGGGAGCTGGTTCCAAAAATAGTAGAGCAGCATTCCCAGAGCTCTGGAGACGCTGTGCCCTGGTTTTGTGAGGCTGAGGTCTCCCTAGGTCGCTCCTGTACATGCAGAGATGGGTAGGAACAACTGCAAGATGCAGAACTGACGTGAAAAGAGAGTTTTAGGACAAACACCAGAGAGAGAAACCCAGACAGCCCATAAGGAAGAGACCAGCTTGAAGAGAGCCAACCCGTCCCACTTTAGAGAAAGCCAGTTAAAACCAGCAAGGAGAATCCCACCCTTTTCAAGAACACAACATCAGCTTGCTAAAAAAGATCCTGATTATTATTATTATTATTATTATTATTATTATTATTATTATTACAACACTGACTTGACAGATTAGGATTGTCAACGATCATTTCATCATCCCGTTTGTCCTGTGGACGTCAGGGATTCTGGCTGGAGAGGTGCACTGGACTTGTTTGGTAGATTTGTTTTTGCTGTGACAGCTCATAAACTGACCAACACGTGGGCCTTCCTGACAGTCATTCCTCAGCATTTCACCTGGGATAGTTTGTTAGTGATCCAGCAGCACGGAACAACAACCCACTCTAATTCCTAAAGTTTCCTTTGCCTGTTTCATGGCAGCTCTTGTAACACAGTGGAAATAAACTCATTTGCAGAACTCCTCTGATTACAAGTGTATCTCTGTGCATCTTTGTTTATCTTAGTGTATCTTTGCATCTGTGTACTCCAGCACAGGACTGGACTTTTTATTGGCATGCAGTGACAAAGTAAAATGTCACCAGGAGACTGAAAATATCATACTGGACACTGTGCAGGCAAGAAGTCCCCCCATCCCATGGCACAGTTCCTTCTGTACATCTCTCCACTGTATGAAATGGGGTATGAAATGGCTTCTAAAACAGAAGAACAAACCTGCAGCTGACTTCTAAATATCCAGCAAATAAATAAATACAGTTCCTTCTTCAGAACTCTGCTAATACGGAAAACCCTACAGCAGGTGCCTCAACGTTAAGCACTAAATTCATCAGCTTTACAACTCAATTCACTGAATTAAATATGGCTTTAACAGGTTTATATGGCTCCAACTGGCTTGGCCAAGCCTTTGGGCTGACAGTTCCCCTTTAGAGACCACCCCATATCCCCTGATCACAGGGCCAGACCTATTACACAGTTTAGCAGAGTAAGAGGTAGTTCATCTTTGTTTTTACTTCTGTGGAATCTTACCCTTTTAAACAAAAGGTTTATGGATTTCTATGTCCTGTACCACTGTGGGTACCTTCTCAAAGACACAGTCACCAAAAAAACCCCACAGAAAACAACCCTACCCAAACCAAATCCACACATACACACAAAATACTCGAAGCAGAAGGACACTTTTGTCCACATGGATTCATTCTGCTGATCCACTGCAGGGTGGAGAGGTTACAATATTCACTGGGCAACTCTAAAGCACCCACATTTTTCCTAAGGGTCTCCAAAACCAAACTCAACAAACCTTATTTAGCAGCACACACAGTAGATTAAATATAAGAGTACAAAAAACAAAGGGAAAAAAAAAAAGTTTTTAGAAGTAACTGTGCCATTAGTTGCAAATATTTGGATAGGCTGGATAAGGCCTTGAGCAACCTGGTCTAGTGGGAGATGTCCCTGCACAGGGCAAGGGGGGTGGAACTAGATGATTTTTAAGGTCCATTCCAACCCCTTAACAGGCTATGATTCTATGATTTCTGTCTTTCAAAAAGCCCAAGTTTTTCTATGATATTCCTGAATCCATCCTGTTCTCACATATGAGCATTTTCCACCATTTTTTGCACCAGTGACTCATGATTTGTCATGAAAATCTCAAATCCTTTCCAATTTTTCTTTAAAGCAGGCCACTGCTGGTGCCCCAATGTCACACCTTCACAGAAAACCACCTTTCACTTTGCAAGGACAATGCAAAAAACGCTGAACTCTGAAATTTCAAATTTACAGGTCAGCAGTTTACCAAAAAAAAAATCTGCTCTGCAAACTTGGGAAAAAAACCAGTCATCCCAAGTACACCCAACTTCAGGACATATTTCATGCAAAAAAAGAAGCTTGAACTACTTTTCACAGAACATTTTAGAACAAAATGCCTCATTACATCTGCTGAGGACAGGAGGGGGTGCTCCATGGCAGAGCAGGTAATTCCCTGCAGCAAAATGGGAGAGAAAAGATGTTGGTTTCATGTTTAACTCGGTTTCTTACTACTATTTTACTATTTTAACTGTCAATAAATTGTTTGTTTGTTTGTTTGTTTTTCCACAACAGTAATCAGTAATCTACTGAGCTTTATCTTGACCTTTAAGCTCTCTTGGCAGTTTTTCCATGACATCTCTCATTCCAGCCCCTGGAAGGCAATAAACTTCCTGGGACAACCCGTCAGGTGCAGTCACCCCCTGCAATCTCTCCTTGCATCTCCTGAGTGATCCTGTCTGGCATTATTATCAAGTCTTCAGGAGGGACAGGAATATTCCTCCTTATTTGGAGAGTGACCAGTTTCCAGTCTTCCTCTTTTATTGGCTTCTGACTTATTGTGAGACACTAAGCAGATCCCACTGGATCCCTGATGTAGAGGGGGGTCCAGTCTCCTGAGTCTCCAATCTCTCTGAGAACATCCTATTTCACAGAATCACAGAACGGTTTGTGTTCAAAGGGACCTTAAAGACCATTTTGTTCCCACCTTCTGCCATGGGCAGGAACACCTTCCGCTATCCCAGGTTGCTCCAAGCCCCATCCAACCTGGCCTGGAACACTTCCAGGGATGGAGCAGCCACAGCTTCTCTGGGCAACCTGTGCCAGGGCCTCACAACCCTCACAGTAAAGAATTTCTTCCCAATATCTAATCTAAACCTGCCTCTATCAGTTTAAAAACTTTGTCCCTGTCCTGTCACTCTCTGCCTGTATAAAAAGTCTTTCTCCCTCCTTTTTATGAGCCCCTTTAAGGAACTGGAAAGCCACAGTGAGGTCTCCTGGGACCTTCCCTTCCCCAGGCTGAACATCCCCAGCTCTCTCAGCCCGTCTCCACAGCAGAGGTGCTCCAGCCCTCTCATCACCTCCATGGCCTCCTCTGGACCTGCTCTAACAGGCCCACACCTTTCTTGTGCTGAGGACCCCAGACCTGGACACGGTGCTCCAGGTGAAGTCTCACAAGGGCAGAGTAGAAGGGGAGAATCACATCCTTCAACTTGCTGACCGCTCCTCTTTCGGTGCAGCCCAGGACACAGTTCTCCCTCTGAGCTGTGAGCACACACTGTTGGCTCATGTCCAGCCTTCCACCCAAAAGAGCCCTCAAGTCCTTCTCTGCAGGGCTGCTCTCAATGACTTCTTCTCCCAGTCTGTACTCATGTCAGGGACTGCCCTGGCCCAGGTGCAGCACTTTGCACTTGGACTTGTTGAACTCCTCGAGGTTCCTCATTCTCACAAACCCTACACAACCTTCTCCCTTCCTCACGGAACTCCTCAGCCCAGTGACACAGCTCCTTGAGGACACACCTTCTGCAGAGATGACTCTCAGCCCCAGTTTCCTGGGCAGGCACCAGCCCCTCTTTACAACCAGAGGCCTGGGGAGCTCCATGAGCTGCCATCAGGTCTGGCTGGGTGGAGCCCTCTGACATCGCCGGAGCAGCAGCTTCAACAGCGCCTCTCCAACAGCTCCAGGCCTGCAGCACGAAGGGATACCAGGAAAATCAAGGACAGGGGACAGCAGGGTGTCACAGCCAGCAAGTCAAAGATGGAACCCAAACCAAGGGCAGAAGGAATAGCACAGCAATGCTGATGAGACTCACAACAGCACCTGGCGCGATGCCGTAATCCAAGCGGACGCCTTGTTGTCTGTCCTACAAAACCAGGCACTTCCAGAGCTCATCCAAGCACATCCAGATCAGCAGGAACAGGATGAGGGAGGAACCAGGGCGTCAGTGAGTGGAGCTGGGGCCACACAAATGCAGGTGGACAATCCCAAAGCAACATCAGGGTGCGGAGGATATTTCTCTTTCTCACCACTACACTGCTCTGCAGCTTGAACAAAAACAAACCAGAAAGCAGAAACCAAAACAAAACCCACAAACAAACAAAAACCCAAACCAAACAACAAAAAAAAAGCAACACCAAAAAAACCACAAAACCTGCTCAAAGAGACCAGGAAGGGCTTTGAACACCCAAAGCACAGGAGTGTGACACACTATGGCCAAGCTGCTTAAGACGAACACGCAAAGCAGGCAAGAGGACACGCAACAAATCCTTACCAGGCAAAGCATCACCTGGTTTTACACAAGTTCTTAAAAGAACAACATACACAGAACATCTGCTGAACTAACTACAGACAAGCTCAGGGGTTTTTCCACTGGTGAACTGCAGTAGAGAGCAAGATGAAATACAACATCTTCATGCAAGATATTTTCAAAAGACTTTTTAAAACCTAAGCTAATTTGGAAACCTACCAATTCCATGGGTCTTTAAAAATAGAGCCAAAAAAAAAAGACAAAAGATTTTTTTTTTCCATTAATAACTCAGAGTTATTGAAGTAAAAAATAGTTTGATATTTTCAGAGTTTTACAGTCTATACACCCAGCAACTGACACAATTAAATTTTCAGAAATTCCACGCATAGCACGAATCCCACTGTAATTCATTCTTTAAAGAAAAAAGAAAGGCCCCAAAATAGCACTAAAATTTCAGTAAAGGACAGCTTCTGCACACTCAAGTGTCGTGTGAACTGTGAGAACTTTTGCTGCAAGTCTTTCCTTTTTCATGTTTCATCTTCAAAATTCAGTAGCACAGAACTACAGCAGCACTCCAGAAAATTCTGGTGCAATTCTTTCCAGGTTAATGGCCATTTTGGAAGTATGGACTTTTCTACAAACAAACAGAAGTTTGTTTCATAAGATTTTAAACTTTTTAATGCAAAACAATAGAAAATACAGAATCATGGAATGGTTTGGGTTGGAAAGGACCTTAAAGATCATCCAGTTCCACCCCCTGCCATAGGCGAGGACACCTTCCACTATCCCAGGTTGCTCCAAGCCCTGTCCAACCTGGCCTTGGACACTTCCAGGGATGGGGCAGCC
>JAWWLV010000179.1:61039964-61055056 GCA_035041135.1 Platyrinchus mystaceus
ATAAAACTGATTTAAGAGCCAATAACAGTGTCATTGTAGCTGAAATAAATGTTCAGGCATAGGCATAATAAGTTCACTAATAAGATAGATTTTGGGAAGAAGCTGTACGTGTTTATATTGCCATTTTTTGAAAATTAAGCTCAAATTTAGTGCTTATATAGAATGACAGAATACCATGAGTTGGCACACTTTGAAGAAGTGTGTTAAAAGCAGAATTGGGGGTTTACATTCCTACCAGGGGTCACTGAAGTGCAACAAGACTTTCAGGGGATTGAAGATGCCTGTTTTGTTCAAAAACAATCCAAGTTCTTTTGACTGGTTTGAGCTACCAGTCTCTCAGTTGGGTATCTCAGAAATGTGTTCTGTATGATTATCTGACCACACATCTCATAAGAATTTGGATTCAACTTATTGTTTAATTTTTTTCTCCTCTAATGGCATTCTGTGGTCCCAACTGCACTTGTCTTGGACTGCATTCCTCAGCTATCAGCCTATTTCAGCTTGTCTTTCAGCCTTTGGATTGCAGTATGTGGCTAAACCGTGATTATTCAACAGGCTAGTTGGATTTGGAGCCAGCAATTCTTCTCTTGAGGAGTTTATCACCTTAAAGCATTTTTTTCTAGCAGTGGGAGCAAGCATTTACTAATTGTAATTATTGTTTTGGTAGGTGAGGTTGTTCTGCTTTAGCCCCTTGAGTGGATTGTTGCATTCCTTATAGTGAAGTGCTACTCCTGTCTCTAGAATGATTTGCAGGTGCCAAAAATGTTGGTAAATCTTCACTTCTGTACAGGTGTGCTGTTGCAGAAGGTGACCTGCCTGAAACTGTTCCCTTCCTGATGACTTTCAGACAGTCATGTTATAAATTCATGTTATAATTTCCTATTGATGTGATAATTTGTCTATTCATGCTGTTACAGGTCATTCCTTCTAAACATGAAGTGGAGAAAAATGCTCCAGTGGATCCAGGGGTGAAAGGTCCTGCAGCTGATTCCAAACACTCAGCACCAGTAGAACTGGAGCAAGAACAAACCTCAGTGGAAAACAACAATTCTGCTCCAGGGAGACCCAAAATGTGCTCTTTTGCACCCGGGAACTTCGTGTTTCAGCCGCCGAGTGAATTAGCGAACTACAAAGTTAAACCCATGACCCCTTCAAGTGCAAAGGCTTTTTTGACACCCACTGCTGTCTGGAATTTCTCAAAAACTCCAGTGTAAGATTTTTTTTTTTCTTCTTCTAAAGAGGCCCAAAATGCAAGTGAACCTCTCTGTGTGGTGGTACAAGGAAACATTTGTGTGGGATTCACTGTGGAACAAGCTGTTGTAGCACCTGATCTTCATGGTTGGTCTCACTGATTAAATGTGGACTTAATACAACAGCAAATAGGGATATAATCCTTAATTCTGCCCATGCTTTAGAAGCAGCTATCAGGGACTCTGCCCTATATCCCTCTGCACAGATTTATTGATTTTAACAAGATTTGCTTGAGTTCTCTGGTGTTGTGTGCAGGATTGCCTCCTAAACTGCATTTCTGTGGATTTGGCCATAGTTGATACGAGCTTCTCAATGTGCCTTAACTCTAAATGTACTTTGGTTTCCTTGCAGCAAAAAAAATGAAAAATCCAGTGAAACTAAAGCACAAAAGCCCAATTTAAGGAGTCGAATTCTACCTCCTGTTAAAGGCATTCAAGAACAGCAAATGGCCACAAGGTTGGAAGGAGAAGAAGGTAGGAAGTTCACGTTTAGTTTGTTGTTCCAATGTTTTTAATTATCACTGGATTCTGAAGAAATTCTTTCCATGTTTTTCAGCAGGTGAATCAGATGAGAAAACTTCCACTCAGAGATCAAATGAAACAACTCCTGTCTCAACAGCACCTGAAGGGAAGTCAGATGATACAAGAGAGCAAGAGCATGATGTGCCCTATTTCAGGTTTGGGTTCACTTGTTTCACTTCCCTGATGTCCATTTGAAGGTCCTTAACATGAGTAAGGAGACAGCTTGTAAAGATCAGCTTGATTTAGTGGTGATGGGTGTCTGTCAGCAGTGACCTGAGCAGGGACACATTCCTGTCTTCCTTTTTGTATTGTTAGTGCAAGGAAAGAATAGAAAATTCTGGAGACTTAACACCTTGTCCAAAGGAACACGAGCTTGAAAGCAGTAAAAAAGAAATTACCTCTCAGCCAGTCAGCAAAATAAAACAATCTAATGACTTCTGCTCAAAGACTGTGGCTTCTCTGAAAGCAAAAGGATAGTCACCATTAACAGCCACAGGTCAGGAAGTTCTCCAAGATGTTGTTTTTTCTGTGTCCCTTTATTTCCAGAAACATTCTCCGGAGTGAGACGGAGAAACTGCTGTCTCAGTGCCTCCAGTGGGATGGAAACCTGGAGCTGGACATTCCAGAGGATGGTAAGAGTGAGCTGCAACAGGCACTAAAAGGGGGCTAATGGGAACTGAAGGGGACAGAGGGAAGTACATGTATCTGCTATTTGATGAGTAGCACTGTTTGCAGCACTTAATAAAAGCTGTGTTAGATAAAGTTTAGAGTTGGATTTGCCTCCAGACAAAAAGTCACAATCTACTACTGCTAAAATTTGTGTAGCACTTGATGTGATGGTGGTTGATGAACTGAACACAGTGCACATCAAAATACTTCTGTTGTCAGTTTGAAGTGTATTTAAATGCATGAACTCTAACCAAGCTGATTTTTTTTTATAAGATTAGTGTTTAATGTGGAATAAGTGCCCTTATCTGGGGAAATGAAGGTGACTCATTAATGCTTGGAGATTTTTTTGAAAGAAGCAAGTTTAGAGCAGATCAGTGAATAGAGATGCTCCATCTGAATTATACTGCAGGTTTGCAGTAGAGGAAGATCATTCAAACAACAAACAATTCCAGACTCTTCAAATACTCAGTTGAATTCAATTGTGAAATGAGAGATTATTCCAAGATGCTCTTTATTTTTTTTTTCCCTGTTGCTAAAGCTAAAGATCTGATTCACACCACGATTGGTCAGACAAGACTGCTCATGGAAGAGAGGTTCAAACAGTTTGAAAAACTGGTTGATAACTGTGAATTTAAGCAGGGTGAAAAAGAAACAAGGTGCACAGACCTGGATGGATTTTGGGACATGATTAATTTTCAGGTATGTACTTGCACATTGACCTACTGGGATAAAACTGATGGAGTTATTTACAAACCATGGATTGAAACTATTTTAATATTCAGATTGTTGTCTATTTTTAGTGTAAAAAAAATACAGGTCCTTGTTTAACGCTTTCTGACAATGAATAATAGCAATTGGTCTACTCTGATTTATAATTCATGGACCAGTTCTTCTGCTGTGTCTTCTTGTGGCCTGTGTATCTTGTCTGTCTCTGGAATGAAGGTGTGTGTAGCCAAATTTTATTCTGGTTTGGAGTGAGGCTACAGTCACAATGTCTACCTGGACCAAAAGCTGGGAGATTTTTGAAAATTCCTGGAGCTCACCTGAAAAGTAGGGATCCCATGCTTCAGTGTGAGAACAATGCAGAAACTACAAGAAATCTATTTAGGGGTGAGCTTAGGTGGTAGAAAACCTTCATCTCTTTTCCTCTGTTGATGCTTTGATTGATTTCAGAATGAAATATAATATTCTAAATTATCAAAAGGGCTCTCAACAGTATTTGTAAATCAGCAGTCAACAAAGGAACTTGTAACTTGTTAAATTAAATGCCAAGATGGATTTGTTATGGTTCTGGTCATAGCTTTGGAATTCTCTGCAGAGAGATTTGATCTTCTTCAGAGATATGTGAGATATTGTTTCCTGCAGAATGGAAACTGTGCTTGTTGGGATAAAGACCATTGTGCAATGTGTTCTTTTGCTTTATTTAAATGTGACCAGTGTCAAAGGGCTTGGATTCAGGGTGAAAACAGGGTGTGAACCAGAACCAGCTCCTTCATTTTAGGTTTTACCAAACAATTCTACACTTCCCCTGCTAACCTTCAAGCTACAGAACTGAGACCAGGCTTGCCATCTACCCTGAAGGTTGAGTAGGTGGTGTGACCTTCATGTCAACTGTAGGAGAACATTTTAATACTTCCTATCAGTTGGTGGCTTTAATTGGATTCTGTATTTATATCAGAAGTACTTGAATGCATTAACTATGCTTGAAAAACTCTGATCTGATTTTATGAAACACTGTTCTGCTGCAAGCCTGGTAAAATGAAACCTGGCCTTTTTCTGGGCTTTCCAATAGATCCAAGACGTGAATAAAAAATTTGATAATCTGAAGAAGCTTCAAGACAACGAGTGGCAGCCACTTGATGTCCCAAGCCAAGCTGTTGTCAAGGTATGAATAGCCCCTAAAGCATGTCTTGTAGGGCTTCTTTAGATGTTAAAGTTCAGATATTCAGTGAAATTCCTCATGTTTCTCCCTTGAATCTCCCACATTCACTTGTGTCAGTTGGTGTTTGTAGTGCCAGTTTCCTCTTTTGGCTGGGAAGATTGGAACTAAGGATTAACAATGACTTTTTTTTTGAGTCATTAGATTCTATGCTACTAAGATAAATCTGTTAAATTTAGGATGTAAACCTACCCTTACACTTTATCTGGGCCACTGGCATTGCCACTGACTTAACTGAAAAGGAAACCACATGGAAATTTGGGAGTGACTGCCAATTTTGAGCAGGGAATGCTAAATTATGGTGTCCCAGCAAGCCAACACCATGGGTAGCTTTAAACTGCTACTTCTCTAAGCACAAATGAATCTGAGAAGATCTAAAATGAGTTATTGCTTATTGCAAAATGAATTGTTTTATCTGCCTTTTGGTTTGCAATATATAATTGCTTCTGACTGAAGCAAGTTATATTTGCATTGCCTAAACTCTGTCCAGTTCCTTGAGATTGCTTAATTGATTATAAAAGTGATAAAAAGGTCAGTAAGAAACTCCAGGCATGGGGAACTGGAGGGAATGTGGTCTGTGGGAGCTGCCCATAAATGCCAGAACCCTACAGGTGGTACAAAACAAAACTTCCCTTGAAAAGCTCAATGCCAGGAAAGACTTGACTGCCTGCCTGGAGTCTGTCCTGTGGTTGCATTATGTTCCTGCCACTAGGAGTCCCTGCATCCCAGTGTTTCCAGTATCTTACTGGAATTTGTTAGGAACAAAAGCTGTATTGGGTGTTTCTGAACTGCAGGCTCAGTGTGAAAAAGATTCTCAATATTGTCACCACAGACTAACCTTAACAGCTGGTTGGCAGTCCAGGAGAGTCTGGAGATGAGCAGAGACCTTGATCCATAGAATTGTTGAGGTTGGAAAAGCCCTCTAAGACCATCAAGTCCAACTGTTCCCCCACCACTGACCCCAAGTGCCACATCCACGTGGCTTTTAAATCCCTCCAGGGATGGGGACTCCACCCCTGCCTGGGCAGCTGTGCTGGGGCTGGACAACCCTTTAAGTGAAGATATTTCTCCCAATATCCAACCTAAACCTCCCCTGGTGCAAATTAAGTCCAGTTCCTCTCATCCTGTCACTTGTTACCTGGGTAAAGAAACCAACCCCCCTTCAGCTCCACCTTCCTGTCAGGGAGTTGTGGAGGGCGATAAGGCCCCCCCTGAGCCTCTTTTTTCCCCGGAGCTCTCTGTGGGACCAGCAGCTCTGTAGCTGTTCACGTGTTATTTGCTCCTATCCAAAGCATCCAGGTGTGACCTGGCCTTTCTTACCATTCCAGAAAAAGGCTGTTCCAGGTGGAGTGCCTAAAGCAAAGCTGGAAGCAGCTGCAAGAGCTGCTGCCCGGAGCCGCCTGGCTTCTGTAAAGGCAGCCATGAGGGAGAAGATGAAGTGTGAGGGAGCTGCTGATGGTGCACAGCAGGAGACGCTGCCACAAGCAGAGAAAGTGGTTTTTGAAGCGGGATTTTTCAGAATTGAAAGCCCTGTGAAAAACTTTACAGGTGGGTAAAACTTAATCGTGATTCCTGCGACCTGAAAGTACTGGAGAGGGTTTAATGCATTTCACTGGGGAGAGGAATT
Organism: Platyrinchus mystaceus; assembly: GCA_035041135.1. NCBI lineage: Eukaryota > Metazoa > Chordata > Aves > Passeriformes > Tyrannidae > Platyrinchus > Platyrinchus mystaceus. The sequence goes on from JAWWLV010000179.1 coordinate 61,045,972, forward strand.
GGGCTGTTTATGCAGGATACAAGTTCAGGGTGGACACAGGATTTCCAGTGCTGGACACAGTATTTCAACCAGTGACTAATTTACGTCAGGGCTCCAAAGTAAATTGTACATGAATTGTGCTGATTTGAGTGGTTATGGCAGCATGAAATCCCTGCTTAGAGAGAGAGGTGAAATAGCTGGTTCATGTTTTTCCAGCATAAGTTTAATAATGAAATTCTAATCTCAGTGTTCCCAGGTTCAGCTGACAATCCTCCTCATCAAAGTCAATGCCAGCTGATGTCCTCCAATTGTAAGACAGGAATTGGGATCTTTTATTTTTAACTAAACCTCTTGCAGTGCTGTCTTCAAAGCTGCAAATAAAGTCTACCCATAATCTGTGTTCACGGTTAACAAGATTGTAACATAATCCAGTTTGCCATAAAAGCTGTTTAATAGTTTGGGGGTTTTAACAGGTGCTCAAAATACAACTTCATTTTAAGTATCTTATTGACATCTATGTGTAGCCAGTATTTCCAGTAATTCTGATGGTTCTGGGAGCCATTCTGCTTCTCTCCCATTTCTAGTTCATAATTTCACTTTAAATTCCCCCTTTTTCTATTTTCTGCAGATCTTTCTTCTCATCAGACAATTTGCAATTTTTTTTGTGTACCTCTTGTCAGTAGAGAACTCCTGAAAAGCTTTGAGCAACACTGGGTTTAAGCAAACTCCAGCAGATAATCTGTTATAAACATCACTTCTGAATCTGTGTCTTTTCAATTCTATTAAAATCACCTGATTTGAAAGGTGGAAGTTAATAATTTCTATTTCTCCTTGCAGGGTATAGAAGATTTCAATATAATATTTGCATAAGACAATTCAGCAAGCAGAAAACAATCGTGTTTCTGGCTAGAATCATAATGATCAGTTCATTTCAGCTTCTGGAAACTGCTGTAGTAATAAAAAATTAAACACATTTTTCAGGCTTGCTTTCAAAGACCCCTCACAGATCTTCCCAGGGGACTCCTGGAAAACAAACAACTCCAAGACCATCCAGTAGAACTTTGCTTCCAAACACTCCTTCTGCTCTCCGTGACCCTGAGGATGCAGCTGCAAAACCAACACCATTTGCACAGAATCTGAAAATGGACCAATTTCCCACTGCTAAAACTCCCCCACTGGATAAACTCCCTGATGGTGTTCCTGAACAAAGGTAGGCACAAGTTAAGGCAGCTTTTAATTAACCTTGTACAAATCATTTCATCGTTTTGACTGAAAGGCACAACATTAATACCCGTTAAATGTTACCTTCAATTTGGCAGTGATGAAGGTTGCAAAGTCCTTGTGACTTTTCCTTCCCTTAAGCAAATATTAAGAGCTTTGCCCAAATGCAATTTTGCTGTTGGGGTAGAAGTTTATTGTTTGCCCAGAAAGTTTGATATAACTCACCAGTGCCAGCCATGCCAGCATAATTGCAGAACAAATTGTAATATCAGGTGGGTGAGTCAAAAGATGATTGAAGATGATTGATGAAGATGATTGAGAAGAATGAAAATATTTTGGTTTCTCTTCCAGCATTTCCATGGTTGCAGAAGAAGAAATCTGTCCTGTTGCTAGCAGAGCAGAGGGAAATGAGGTAAGTCATGCATAGCTCATGTACGTGCTTTAAATACTCTATTATTATTACCAGCAAAGAAAAAAGTTCTTTTGGTTATCCCCAGACTTCTGGATTTCTGATCAAATCCTCACTTAGCCTTCCTCGGGCTGGTGCTTTGTCCCTCTCAGTATGGACACAAACTGCTGCAGTTTGGAGCTGTGTTTTGGGAGGTCCTGGCAGGAGGACACTTGGCACTGGGCAAGCAGTGTGAAGTCCACTACCTGTGTCCTGGTGTGGCTTCTACAAATGCTTCTGCATTTGGGGACCATGACTAAACACAGCAGCACTCTTGGTCCTGCCATAGCACAGCACTGGGCTGTTATACTCTTTAAATTGTAGTAAGAACTGTGTTACTGATCCAAGGATCAGAAATCCCTGTTCTGAAACGTCTCAAGGACTTGGTGACATTGTATTTAAATAGCTTTAAAAAATTCTTAAAACCAGGAATGCAACCTCCATAGTTTATGTGATATTGTGCTACTCAGTGAAAGCCAGTGCTTTGAAGTTAATCATCCTTTAGTACCTTTCATTGGATATGGAATATCTTATCTTTATTTGTTCCTGCTTGGATCTGTGCATGACTGCAGCAGTCATTTCCCCCCCCCCCATCCCCATATATATAATTTCCATATATTTATATAAAAATCTTGGTCACTAATTTTTTTCTTATGCCTTTTACTTCATCTTTTCTCTATCAAATGAGAAACTGCTTGTTGATGTTGTCACTCTGGGGAATCAGCATTGCTGATAGGTTTTCCTTGAGGGAAAAGTCTCACCAGAGAACATCCTCACAATGTTTTTGGCACTTGGAAGTTCAGAATCTTCTTCCCTGTGGAAGAGCTTCCTTATACTTTTGAAGGGATTTTCAGGCTTGGGAAACAGTTCATGTGAAATGGATCCCTGCCTGTGCTTTGTGAAGTCTCTGGAGTTAAAACTCCATCTCTCCCGAATTGTCCATAAAACCTGTAGATTAGATGTGTGCATTTGTTCTGACATAACAATGACATGGCTGGGGACAGTGAAAAATCCCTGTTTTGCAGGTGCTGGAAAATTCCAGCAGTGAATCCAAAGCACTGGGTGGCCTGGAAGAGATGGAACTCTCTACTGCAGAGCAAGGACACGACGTCGTCATGTGCAGCCCGGAGAAGGATCCCGGCACAGAGACAAACTGTGCTCAGCCTGGAGAACCAGGAATCCATCAAACAGGTTCCTCCCTTAGAGCTGCAACGTGTGTTTTGGTGGGATTGCTGGGAGGCCTCGTGTTATTGTAAGGTTTTATGATAATCTAAATGTTATCCTTGAAATCGGTGTCAGCTTGTTTTAGGTGTGCTGTTAGCAAAACCTCCTGTGGTTTCTTTTAAGATTCAAAAAACAACACTGGGGTTTTTTTTTCAGCTCTGGCAGCATCAGACTGACTTCTTTTAAAAAAATGAAATATTCTTATTTTTCAGATGTTTCATTGACATCCAATGACAGGAATCCTTTTGATGTGGTAAGTTGACCTTCAGGTTTATTTGACTAAGACAAGCTGCATGTTCCAGTGCTGTTAACCTTTGCTACAGACTCGGTTATTGCACGAAGAAAATTAAACTCCTGAAGATGTTATCAAGGCAATTCATATAACTTTAAATACAGACCACAATCCAGCTGTCTCCCTGCTCACACTGATATATTCCTTACTGCACATGATGAGTGTAGGATGAATCAAGACATTTATAAGAGAATAACTTCCGATTCTTATCAGATGGATCCTTTAAATTATGTTTCTTGCAAATTTCCTTGTAGATATTCGTTAACATAATGAACAGACTGGTTTTCCTCCACTTCCTGGAATCTTTCAAGTCTGTCCCAACTTTCCTTTTTTAAATCACTTTAACATTTAGGGCTGGAAGTAAGATTCAAAAGGGAGAGAAGTGTGCAAAGACTTTCAAAACGTTAATAGAATTTGGGGGTAGAATTTCTTGTGAAAAATCCTCTTTAAAATACGGATTAGTGATTTAAGTAAGGAGTGTCTTCAACATACACCACGTATATTCACTTCTTATGTCTTGAAATAAGCAAAGTCATGGTACTTCCAGTGGTCCAGGATTCTGACTGTTCCAAACACTGACTCCACACTCTGATTGCTCCCACAGCCAATGCTGGATGCTGAGCTTCCCTTCACTCCAGTCAAGACCAAAGCCCAGAAGTTTGCAGCAGCTGAAGTGTTCAGTGACCTCATCGTATTTTCTCCTGTTGTCCCCTCTGGGGGTAAATGAAGAGTGACTTAAAATGCAAAATACGTACATTTTATGAGCGAGAAACCCCCAGAGGGTATCTGGAACACAGACTGCTACCCTGGACCTGTGCTGGGAGTGAAGGGGCACCTGGAGTCATGGATCTGATAACGGGTTTTGCAAGGTTTCATGGTGCAGTTGTTGCACACCAAGCACTGCTGTATGTTGGTAGTGGGCTGTGTTCCGGTGATACCTGCTGTATCCAGTGGTTGTAAATTCTGACTGCAACCTGAAACACTTATGTTGGTGTCACCTCATGTTATTTCCTGTCTCCTTCAGGTTGTAAAACTCCTCACCTCTAAACTTTTATGTCCTGGCCTTACTTACCTCATGATTTGTTATTATTACAAGGTGCCTACCAGACTGGCTGTGCCTGTGCCCTGTTCCTGATGGGAGGGCACCTTCTGGTGCCTGTTCCCTCTCCAGAGCACTGCTCCATGCTCTGTCCATGCTCTGAGGGTTCTCTTGCACCCTCAGGCTCCAGAGTTTGGTGTGGGAACACCTGCCTCAGCACCGGCTATGGCAGTGTTGGATGCATGTAATTCTTTCCTGAGGGAGTTTTCCTAGTGGCTTTGTAATGTTAGAAACTATCTCAGAACAAGGATTTCATAGTCAGATAATACCTTTGCTTGGCAATGTATTAAAATGGGTATTGTTTATTATTTCCTTTAAGGACACAGTTTTCTATTGAGTATCTTAAGTACCTTCAAACCAAGCTGTATTTTCTCCTTGTTTTTGACATGTTTAACCTCAGCCTCTTCTCTCATCTTGTTCCTTGTGCATTCCCTACCCAGACTGTAACATATTTGTGCAGAAGGAACGTGCCAGTGATACAGACTTTGCATTTGAGGGGTAGTATTAAAATACCACCAGTTGTTGTATTTTTAACAAATACCTCACTGGGCTTCTTCTTGTACAGGTGAACTTAGTGTAACACACACATTCTTCCACCCAGCTTTGATTCCAAACCAAGCAGAGATAATTCAACCCCTCACCAGAGAGGGGTTAGTCTGGCTTAAGTTTTAACCTGGAGGCTGTGTACTGATTACACTGAAATAAAGAGAGGAAGCTGATGTGTGCTGGAACTCACTTTTTTTGAGTACTAAATTCCCAGTTACACAGATAGTTTCAGGTAGCTCTTAATGACTTGCCTGCTCTGGTCACTCATCAGCACAGTGACAGGGATTCCTGACACCCCTTCATGTGGAATCATGGAATGGTTTGGGTTGAAAGGGACCTTAAAGATCATCTCATTCCAACCCCCTGCCATGGGCAAGGACACCTTCCACTACCCCAGGTTGCTCCAAGGCCCGTCCAACCTGGTCTTGAACACTTCCAGGGATGGGGCAGCCACAGCTTCTCTGTGCTGATGGCAGCAGATTGCTGCTCTTAGGCTGCTGGATCTGCTGGAAATTTTAAGGACTCTGCTTGTAACTTGGCATCCCCAAGGATGAAAGAAGCAACTGTTATAAAACTGTATGAGACAGGTCAAAGAGATCTTTGGAAACTTCAGTAGTGGCCATTGTGCTGTTCTTGTTTTCCAGACAAGGCTGGAATGACTCACAGCAGAGGGAACATACTTCTGTTTTCTTTTTTTACCAGCCTGACTCACGAGGTGAACTTGCCAATAAACCTCCCCACCCTTGAAACCGGTCCTGACTCACACAGGAGCGATGAGTGGAGAGGAGCGCAGGGCTCGTGACCCACTCTGGAGTACGTAACACTTGTGGGAATTGGATCTCCCTTGGGAGGGAGGAGGACTTGGGACACCCTGGTTTGGGCCACCAGCTGTGCAGATGGGCCCTTGGAGCAGAGAGTGGTGACTTTTCCAGCCACAGTCTAATGGAGAGATTTTCCTTCCTCCAGCTCTGAACCCCCTCCTGAAATACCTCGTTCTGGTCAGGCTCAGAGGCTCTCGAGTTATCCCTGTTTTCCAGTGCTTCCTAGAGGATTGCCACCCTAGTTCACAGGACAGAATGCCATGGGCTGCTTTCCCAAGTGCTCCTCTTCAGAGAAACCAAACTACTCCTTGTTCCTCTGTCTCTACAGCGGGAATTCAGCTCCTTCCCCAGTTGCACCCAGAGGGTGTCGCGTCTTTGGAGATCTCATTGAAAACAACCTTTACTTGTGAAAGCGTTTTATTACCTCACAGTAGTCACGTGAGAAGGCACTTTTGTTACACCACAAGAAGAGCCCTAAGTGGGCACTGAGTGCTTCCCCTGGCTAGATCATGGTGGGCACGACACTGGTGAGGGCGACGTCCCCCGCGATGCAGAGCTTGGTGACCTCGTTCAGCCGCTTCTCGCGGAAGTTGTACTGCAGCAAGTGGGCGTCGTCGACGGCCACCTTGAAGTGATCCGCCTCGCAGAGGATTTGCAGCTGAAATAAAAAAAAAACAAACCCAAATCAGCCAAAAAAAAAAACCCCTCACGTTGGATTTGTCCTAGGAGAGGTTTGAAGCCACAGACTCGAGCGGGCTGGCACTGGCTGGAGGCTGCTGCCAGCGGAGTCAAACCCCGTGGCATGCGGAGGAGCTGGTGCAGCAACTCTCAGCTGCAACACCAGTGACCTTTGCCTTCCCCAAAACTCTGCTGTGCTTTTCCTCCTCTGTGTTTTAGCCCACTTTCCTCCTCCTCCTGACCATGCCAGTCACTCGGAGCAGAACTCAGAGTAAACCTACTTTGCAGGAGAAAAAAAACCTCGGGAAGAGCTGCCAGCGGGGAAAACGCGTTATAGAAACCTGTCCAGCAACTGCTGCAGAACAACTGTGCAGGAGGAGGATTTCATAATCCATGGGAATAACAGAAGTGGGGAGGTGCAGAAGGGGATCGGAATGCTGGGAAGGTGCTGTAGGACCTGCTGTGCTGGACAGCCAGGGAAGCACACGAGGTGGCTGCCCCAGAGGCACCTCTGGGAGCTGATTACTGCAAAAAGCATCAAGGTCCTTACATGGATCTTGTTGCCCAAACCCTCCCGGAGCTAGTGGCACACTGAGCTGGGATGGGGGTTTTTTTTGGTACCTTGAAGGGTTTTCCAGCTTCAAATGGAAACCTGGGAGCTGTCCTCTCCTCCTTCCCCCAGTTTTCTTGGAACTTGGAATTGCAGACGATGACTTTCTTGTGGTCTTCGTTGAAGCGGGGGTTGAAGTGGAAGGCAACGTCATTCCCTCTCTTGAAATCCAGTGAAAACCTGCAAAGACAATAATGGATTCACTGCTTTTTCCACAAAAGCCCTGGGCTCTGTTACAGGGCTTCCCAAAAACAGCAGAAAGGAAAACCCACAGACCCTGTTGGGCAACGACAGGGCATTTACAGACCTATTTAGTGCAATATTTGATGTTACACCAGACAGGTGCCTTTCAGGAATGGAAAGCAACTTCCAGCCCCCCATGCTCCACCCAGCAGTGCTCCATGGAAAGCCCTCCACCCCCAGTGCTGGACACCCCCAGTACCTGTTTGGATTGGGATTCACAGTCCCAGTGATGGTGATGAGCAGCCGAGGGACGAGTCCTGCCTGCAGGGGCAGCTCGAAGGGGACTTTCTGGGAGACAGCAGGGATTTGGTGTTAGCAAAATAACACATCAAAAGCCAAATCCCACCCTGCCATCCCCCAGGAACAGCCAGCCCCAGATCCTTCCCACGGCCAAGCAAAATCAGGCACTGAAGACAGAAACTTTTATAATATGATAGAGCCATTACCATTGGAGGAGCTGGTCCTCCCTGAGGAGGAGAAGACCCAAATCCTGGGGCAGGAACCGGCCCAGGTGCTGCTGGTGCTCCAGGGAAAGCTCCAGGTGCTCCCGGTGCTCCAGGATACGCTCCTGGTGCTCCTGGATAGGCTCCTGGTGCTCCTGGATAGGCTCCTGGTGCTCCTGGATAGGCCCCTGGTGCTCCAGGATATGCTCCTGGTGCTCCTGGATAGGCTCCTGGTGCTCCTGGATAGGCCCCTGGTGCTCCTGGATACGCTCCTGGTGCTCCAGGATACGCTCCTGGTGCTCCTGGATAGGCCCCTGGTGCTCCAGGATAGGCTGGGAACGCCCCAGGAGCCGATGGCTGGTTCCCCCAGGCTGGGGGGGCACAGGGGGCCGGGTTGTTGCTGTTGGACACGGCGTCGGATAACTGGGGACAGAGGGAGAGGGGCAGGGTTAGGTGGGGGAGAGTCATCCCAGGGTCAGGATGAGTTCTCCAACGTCCATCCTTTTTAGCCTGCAGCGTGTCCCAGGGCAAGAGCTCAGCTCTGAACTGCTCCCCAGGTGAGTGCCTGGGCTGGGGTTTCCAGAAAAAAAACAGGAAGTGCTGATGTAACTGGAGTGGATTTGGGGATTTACACAGGTTAGCAAGGACATGTTGCCATCCTTTCCAGAGGTTCCCACTTCAAGGTGACGCTCACAGGCCTCCCTCACCCCCCTTTCTTTTTTTTCAGGACATCCATACTCACGGAGAAACCGTCCGACATTTTTCCTAAAACGAAAAGACAGAGGGTGTTTCAGTCATTTTTAACAAGCAGCATCCAAAAAACAGAGAATTTTGAACAGACTTACAGTTTACAGTGGTAATTGTTGGAAACTGCTACGTTCCCATCACGTACCTGCCTGTCAGAGCCGAGAGCTCCGGTGCCACAGGACAAATCCCGGTCGGATACCTGTGGGATAAATGGGGGTCACTGCCATGAGCAGCCTGAACACTCCGGGGTGAATCCAGCCCAGACACCCTCGGGATGAAATCCACCACTGGCCTTACAACACTGCCAGTGTTATTCACTTCCCCAGCCCTGAGGCACCATCCAGGAAAAGATTCCCATTAAAAGACAGAATCCCCGGGCAAGGGGGCAAAGCAGGGAACAGGAGCTGTGTGGGGGCTAAAAATCCAGCACAGCATGTCAGGGACAGGCAGCCACCCCACAACAGGCAGGATGGAGGCGTGGAATGCTCAGAGGAGAGTTGCAGCCATGGATACAGGTCCTGTTTCTCCTCCCATGCATCCCCAATTTCTCCATACTGGCCCGAGGGCACCGGAGGAGGGACACACTGGCCACTCCAGGCCATGGGATAAAAAGTCCTTTACAAGTTTTATGAGTTCACACCACTGCAGGGCCAAACACACACCTGCCTGTGCACAGGAATAGCCTGAGCTGGGATCCTCCCATCAAAGGGAGCATTCATAGGAGAAGGAGGGGG
>JAWWLV010000179.1:61078969-61091904 GCA_035041135.1 Platyrinchus mystaceus
CCGTCCAACCTGGCCTTGGACACTTCCAGGGATCCAGAGGCAGCCACAGCTTCTCTGGGCAACCTGTGCCAGGGCCTGCCCACCCTCCCAGCCAGGAATTCCTTCCCAATATCCAATCTAAACCTACTCTCTTCCAGTTTTAGTTAGTGAAACCACCAAAACCACGTGTCACGCCCCAGTTGAAGCCTCCCCTCTGACAAACAAACCCACACAGACCTTCCTGCTCCTCAGCAGAGGCTCCTCCACAGGAAACCCCCCTTTCCAGGATCCAATCTCACAACTGGCACCTTTCACATCTCCCTCTGGCACTCCTGAAACGCACTTGGACGAACTCAAGCTCCAAGAAGAACATCCCAAGTGCTTCCCAGGACTGGCTGACGTTCCCCACGGGTTTTACCACTTGGGTCTCGGGAAGGGCAGTTTCAGGGCGTGTCAGTTTTGCTTCAAAAACCAGACAAAGCAGCCCCCTTTGTTCTGACATTCCATGGCAATGAGGCTGAGCAGCCCCGGATCAGCAGGGAATTCACCCGGGAACAAGTCCTCCCTCGGAAATAAAACCTGCCAGGCCGGCAGCTCTCGGGGGGCAGCGATACCACACAGTGCCCGCCCTGCAGCCTAAAGTGTACGTCAAAAATCGATAAAATCAACCCACTACGAAGCCCCAGCTTTCCCGAGCCCTCCCTTAGGGAGGAACCTCTCAGCTGACACCGCTCATCCGCAATTTTACGCTTATTTATAAATGACGACCACGCAGCACAAATAAAAGCTGACGGAACATCCCACTCGGCCAAGACAGCGCCGTAACCAACACCCCCCCCCACCCCGGTGCTCCGCGCGGGGCCCGGCGCCGCCCGCCCCCCCCGCACCTCGGACGGCATCGCCGGGGGGTGTGGGGGGGGCCGGTGCGGGGCCGGTGAGCGCGGCGGGGGCGGCCCCGCGGTACCTGCTGTGAGGGAGGGAAGGGCGGCCCAGGCAGGCCCGGAGCGACGCGGCGGCCGCAGCTCCACCGCCACCGCGACGGCGCCGGAACCGGAACTGCGTCACGGGGGACGGCCACGCCCACACCGGAGGGGCACCGGCGGCGCCCTCGGGCACGCCCCGCCCTCCCCTCCCTCGGTACGGCCACGCCCACTCCCCACCACACCCCGCCTATTGGTTGCGGTGTCGTTGGCCACGCCCACCACCAGCTGGCCACGCCCCCATCCCCATAACCATCTGAACACGCCCCCTTCCTTTCATTGCAGTGACGTAAACAGGCCACGCCCATCCGCTCCCGCGACAGCTGTGCGAATGACCCCGCCCCCCTCCTCAGGCCACGCCCATCCAGTCTTGGCCACGCCCCCTCTGTCCCGGAGAGGGCCACGTGACAACACGCCAGCGCGCGGGGGGGGGGCGGTGTCACGTGACTCCTCCCCTGAGGGGAGGGCGCGGTCCCTGAGGGGAGCCGGCCCTGGGGTTCCCCCCCCACCCCGAGGCTCCGCTTTCATCCCCTTACTTTTAATAAAAAAATAAAGTTTAAAGTCGCGACTTGGGTTTTTATGTCGCTCCCCGCCCATCAATCAAAATCTGTACAGTTCAAGACCAAGACCGGTCGCGGAAACTAAAAAAACAACCCCCAAAAAAGACCCAAGAAAGCGAAGCGCTCGCGGTTCTGTCTGTTTGGCACTTTAGGGGGGGAAAAACCAAAAAGCCGAGGGATTCGAGAAATTCAGATCTTCTTATGTACAAGCTAAATGGCCACGGATTGTTCTGGTAAAAGCGTGTTGGATGTTGGTTTCTCAGACCTGTGGCCGACAGCCACCGGTGCAAACACTTCAGCAGATTCCTGTCCTGTTTAACAGTGTAATTAATAATCACATAAACTGCTATTTCTCATGGATCTACATTAGTCCTGAAAATCCAATCCTGATTTTCTTTCTTCCCGCCCAGTGGGAACGTCTGAAGACCATCCCGACAGTCCCAACATTCCCACCTCGTCCCCGAGAGCCTTTTCCAAACGCTCCTTGAGCTCTGCGAGCCCTGGGGTCGTGACCACCGCCCCGGGTTTCCCCTCAGCTTGCACAAAATCCCACCGAATTCCCACTTAGGTTAACCTAAATCACCCCGTTTTCACATTTCCGACCTAAAGCCGCGCCTGAAGTCCGGGCGGGTTTTTTCCCGGCTCCCTCTCCCTCTGTGCCTCCGTGTTCCCCTCAGCCCCTGTGGCAGGACCCAAATACACGGCGTGGTTCCCTGCCCTGCCCTTCCCAGCTATGGCACTAATCCCGAGCCATTCCATGCCCGGATAATTCCGTTAAACTCAGCGGAATCGCGGGCACGGGCGATGCCCAGCACATGCCGATGGGGGTGTCCTGGGCTCTGGCGCCCTTCCCTCGGGAGTGACATCTGTTTGTGCGTCTCAAGGTCATTATTTGGCCTTTTCTGAAGTAACAGGAGAAAATCAGCAGCAGGAGCAGGATCTGGGTGCTGGCAGCCCAGAAAGCCGAGTGCATCCCGTGCTGCATTCCCAGCTGCGTGGGCGGCGGGGTGAAGAGGGGATTCTTCCCCTCTGCTTCGCTTTCCTGAGACCCCGGTGGAGTTCTGTGTCCAGTTCTGGGGTCCTCAACATTAGAAGGACATGAAGCTGCTGGAGCAAGTCCAGAGGAGGCCATGGAGGTGCTCTGAGGGCTGGAGCCCCTCTGCTCTGGAGCCAGGCTGGGAGAGCTGGGGGGGTTCACCTGGAGAAGAGAAGGATCCAGGGAGACCTGAGAGCTTCTTCCAGTGCCTAAAGGGGCTCCAGGAGAGCTGGAGGGGGACTTTGAACAAGGGCCTGGAGGGATAGGAAAAGGGGAAATGGCTCCCCACTGCCAGAGGGCAGCTTCATTAAGAAGAACATTGGGAAGAAATCCTTTACTGTGAGGCCCTGCCACAGGTTACCCAGGGGAAGCTGTGGCTGCCCCATCCCTGGGAGTGTTCCAGGCCAGGTTGGATGGGCATTGGAGCAACCTGGTCTAGTGGAAGGTGTCCCTGCCATGGGAACAAAGTGAACTTCAGGGTCTTTTCCAACCTAAACCAATCTGTGATTCTTTGATTCTTTGGTAGCTGTAACAGGCATGAAACTGCAGCATTTTTACTTATTGGTTTGCATAAATCACTACCAAAACTAAAAGGGTGTTCACTATAGACCCCATCCCATGATGGCATGATAATTCAGTTAACCTTCCCTCTGAATTTAAATAAAAGCCATGGAAAATTTAGGCTGACTTCACAGCTCTTTCGCAATTTCCTTTCTGAGTACAGCCATCCCTGGGAATTCCTGTCCAAACAGCCCTTGTGGTGTGGCCTCACTGGGAGGAATGAGCAAATAAGGAGTGAAATCAATCCTCCTCCCAGCTGTGTGCTGGGCATCTTTGCTTTTCCACGCTTGGAAGGGCCCCACTGTGGGCGGCTGCTGCCGTGTCCTGGACTGCCAGTGGTGACAGCAGGAGTCCCCAGAGCAGCAAGTTTCTTCCTGAGCAATCTGGTAGTTAGAAACCCTAATTAATGAGCAAACATGAGGCTGACAACAGTGATGATGTCTCACTTTAAATATCAGACTGGGACTGTAATGGCGTTTTTAATCAATAACCTCACCAGCCAAGCTTCATGATGTATAGAAGCAGAAAGGATGATAAACTTCTGCATTTTTTCCCCTCCTTTGGGTAGATGCAGCTCTTCCTCTCTGTATGTATATGCTGAAGGCTGTAAAAAGAGATGCAGACACAACTTCACCTAATTTCATTGACTCATAGAATCCCAGAATGGTTTGGGTTTGAAGCGACCTTAAAGCCCATCTCGTTCCAACCCCCCTGCCATGGGCAGGGACACCTTCCACTAGACCAGGTTGCTCCAAGCCCCATCCAACCTGGCCTGGAACACTTCCAGGGATGGGACAGCCACAGCTTCTCTGGGCAACCTGTGCCAGTGTGGAATTTATGTTCAATTGATTCATCTTAGTGCCAGGAACAGGACTAAGGGCAGGGCTAACACCGAGTCATGGCCACATCCTATTGGAAGATGTTACTTTGCACACTAAATTATGTAATGGAAAACAAAAGTTGGGATGAAATTACGAATTTAAATTATCCAGAAAGGCTCTTTGGTGAAATAACGTGAGGGCAGTTCGTTATTACAGTCCTGCATTGCAGGGCCTGTGCTGCTGCCTGTGTGATACAAGCATTTGCCACTTTGTTTTTAGCTCAGTGTCATATAAATATTTGGATTGGAAGGAAGCCCTGGTCTAACCTCTGTCTCAAAACAGGGATAGCTGTGAACCTTGTCTGAGTGAGTCCTGAGTGTCTCCAAAGACGGAGATTGCACAAACTCTCCGGACGTTCAGTCCCAAAATACAGTCCCTGTGAGTGCTGCCGTTATTCCCTGCATCCCATCAGACTTTCCCTTGCTGCACTTGGGGCTTTTCCTTCCTCCACCTACCTCTGTGAAGCATCTGCCTGCTCAGTACCACCCCCCTGCGTGGCTGGAGGCTGTGGTGAGGTCCTTCCTCCCCTCTCTCCCGGCTCAAAAATACAATTTCCACAGCCTCTCTTCACGCCCCGTGTGCTCTGTCCCCCAACCCTGCCAGTGCTCCCCCCCTGCTGAACTCCCTCCCGTTTGTCAGCAGCTCTCTTGTCTTTCAGTGATAAAATTGGGCGTAATTGCCTGCCTCAGCCTTTGTTTTGGGGTAAAAGACCAAGAGACAATACTTAAATTGTCCGATTCAGTACTTTTCAGGGACAATAACACAGATCTTGGGCTGTGACAGGCATCAGAGCCAGGAAAATTTATCTCACCCGCAGGGCTGTTCATGCCACGAACAGTAAATTCAGGGGAACAATAACAATATCTTTTTTGTACCTCCCTTTTACATCAGCTAGTCAGGAGGAACCGAGACACAGTGCAGGCATCCTTTTTCTATCCAACCCGAAAATAAAAGGATTAGGTTTTATTTTTTTATTTTTTTTTAATAACAAGTTTAAAATTCTGGAATGTAACGTCAGTTTTCATTAAGAAAATGCCAATCTCTTGCTGATGGGCCGGAACAGCGAGATATAAGATATTAATCTTCAGTTCCAGTGTTGATTCTTTCAGGGAGATGTCACTCGCTTTTCTATTCATGCCTCACTGTGCTCTGTGAACATCAAGCACTCTGAAGAATTAGCTGAGCCACCCTGAAGCTAGATTTTAAAGGATACCAGATGGTATGTTCAATGCATGTGGTAATCTTTTATATGCTTTTCCCCTATGGCCAATCACTGACTGATCATTTATTTCAAAACCCTCATAAAATAAATCACTTTGAAAACGACGCTGTCTCTAGTTAATAAGTGCTCTTCCTCAAAGCAGAGGCTCGTTGCCATGAAGATAAAATCATAAAACTGGTTCAAAGTGCACAGGGATGGCAAATGCACCCTATTGAGGAGAGGAGATAAACTGGATTGAACTGGAGAGGAAGTGTTGCTGTCTGCTTGTTGTGAAATTATGAGCAGGTGAACTGTCATTAAAGACACTTTGACAGCCACTTCGGTACCAACACATGAGCTTTCTGTGACAAGGAGTGAATTTTTGTGGGTACATTTTCTTCCCACAGTGGTGGATGTGTAGAGCCTTGATCATGTGTCGAGTTACTGCGTGAGTTTGCTTTCAGGTTTCGGAGTTAGTGATTACGTCTGGCAGCAGAAGACAGAGCTCTTCGCTCTTCCTTGGGTTTTTGTGAATAACAAGTAGGAAATTCCTCTCTGTGTGACACCAGTGAAACTCACCTCATCATCTGTCCTCTCAGAGAGGTGCCCACCTGCTCCCCATGCCCAAACTGAGAACCACAGTTTCCCAGAGGGATCCAAACCTTTATCACTCACAGAATCACAGAGTCAGAGCATCATTTAGGTTGGAAAAGACCTCCAAGATCACCGAGTCCAACCTGTGGCTGATTCCCACCTTTCCATCCAGCCCAGAGCACTGAGTGACAAATCCAGTTGTTCCCTGAACACCTCCAGGGATGGGGACTCCACCACCTCCCTGGGCAGCACATTCCAATGCTTAACAGCCCTTTCAGTGAAGAAATTCCTTCTGATGTCCAAAATTCCTTCTGATTCTGATTCCTTCCTCCCCTTCCCCTCTCCTCCACATGCCCAATCCCGTGGTGGTGTTGCAATCCTCACAGCCCCTCCGTGAGTTTTGTGACATTTGCTGTTTGGCTGACAGCCACAGCTCTGGCAGGCAGATGATAATATGGAATTATGGCCCTTCTTTCTCATGTTTTCAAGTGCCACTGCTGCGGAGAAGCTGGAAACCTTTTTTATTCAAAAGCTTGAAAAACAAATACAAGTACCCCTTATTTTATTTTGCTGTGATGTTGCAATTTTAAATGAAACTCTTTTTTTGGGGAGAGGGAGAAGGAGGTGAGGAGTAACTGGCTGTGGAGGCTTTGCCCTGGCAATGAGGGCAGAGTTGATTTTCCCTGTTGCCCAGATTTTCTGATGGATACAAACACACTGGCACACACACATATCCCAGGGGGAGAGACTTCAGCATACTCACAGCGGGACAGCCCAAAGGTCCAGCTGGCCTTGAGGCCCAAGTGACTGTGGGCAACATCAGATCCTTGGGAAAAGGAGAAAGAGAAGGAATGTGGAGTGACCCTCCCCTGAACAAGCCTCCGAGCCCCTGGCAGTCGGCACTCTGGGGTTACATCTGCAGCAGCAGCCCCAGGAGCCTCACCAAAGGCCAGGCCAGTGCTGTGTGATGGTGCCATTCATCCCATGGGATGCCTGATGGTGATCTCTGCAATCCTGTGCACAGCTCCTGGCAGGAAGGCTGTGCCTGGATTGCTAAATCTCAGTCACTCCATTTTTCATGGCTCCCCCCCGACACCGTTTGTGGCCGTATCTTTGTGCCTCATTTTATCCTCCTGTGCAAAGCAGTTGGGATCCGTTTGTTCACTGAGAGACACTTCCATGCTCGGGCTCTTCTCCCTGCAAACCTCTGAGGGCCTTTGAGATGCCTGGTTTTGCACAGCCACCAGCTGTGGAACATGGGAACATGGCCCAGTGGTGAATATGGCAGTGCTGGGATAACACCTGAGCTCGATGATCTTCGAGCTCTTTCCCAACCGAAATGATTCTCTGTGATTCTATACCTGCAATTAATTGTTCAACACTAAGTTGTTCATGTCTCTGCCTCAGATGGGTATTGATGGTGCAGCCATCCTGCCGAGGTCAACGACCCACTGATTGGTGCCAAAGAACACATTTACAGTCAAATGGCTTGTAGAAATGCAGGGAATGATGCAGGGAACGATCATTTGAGCTCGTGAAAGATCTCTAAGTCGTTGATATGACAAAGGTGCTGCTGCAGGGCGTGTGATGAATTATGGACAAGAGTATTCGGTATAAAACGCTGTGTGGTCAGTGTTACACCCCGAGCTGATCCGGAGCAGCATGAGCTGCGTTCTCCACTCATCTGTTCAGTTCAGTAGTTCCTGGAATCTCCCAGACTGGGGTTATTTCCCCCCAGCATTTCTATGCTGAACTGGGGTGGGCATTTACCACGTGCCCGGTGCAGCTGTAGGAGTTTATTCCATTTCAGGATGGAGTTTTGTATCTTACCTTTGCCCTCCCTGCTCTGGGCAGGGATTTATTTGGTGGCTGCAATTGCCTTGTCAGTTTTGGGCTATCCCACCTTAAGGGCAAGAATTTCATCCACTGCAACTTCACACAGTTAAATCTTGTCCCATCAGCTAATAGCCATCTAATGCTCCAAGAAATTCTGTGGGAATAGCACCCATGCCATTCCTCCTCCTCCTTTTCAGCTCTCAGGCCCTGATTAAGCAAATAGCTTAAGTGCTGGGCTGAAGTGGTGCCTTTTAGTTTGCTAATGCCATGCAAAAATGCCCTGAGAATAAAGCAGTTTTCATGATCACTGTTAAGAATCCGCTTCCTTCTTTGGGTCTTATTTTTCCATCAGCCTGCTGGAAGAGTACAGCCAGAAAACAGATTAGCCCGGGAAAGAGTTCTCAACTAATAAACATACCACAAATACACTTCTTAGTCATATTTTAGGTCAAATGGATTTGTCAAGTCAATAGTCACCCAAGTATGAAGGAGTCCTATAAATAAATGAGACTTAAGTATTTTGAATATCTGCCTGACAGAGCTCCTTTAAAGTGCAAATAAAGCTGGAATGAGCTGAAGTCGAGATCATTTCCAGAGTCATTAAAAAAAAAGAAAACAATAATTTGAACTTTTTAACCTTGGGGTTGTTTCCAGCCACACCTCTCACAATGATAATAAATTCAGAAAATTCCATGAAAATCTCTATTCTTTGGATTCTTGAGGCATTTAGCATAATGTTCTCAGTTCCTCTTCACTCTTCTGAAAACAGGAAGAAATTATGCAGGGTAGTAGCTGTTTAAATACTAGAAATTCTCCCTGGGGAGAATTACAGCCATTTCAGTGATAAATTGCAAGTGAGATAACGGAAGACTTGGAAGGAGCCTGATCCAAACCTCATTTCCAAGCTTCCTCACTGATTTCAGGGCTTTTTGGATGAGGTTTGGGATGAGACAATCTCAGCCCGGCTGAGTTTGGGTGGCAGGTTTGTCTTTGGGCAGGTTTCCCATTGAAGCAGGGCAAGATAACATCAATCCAGCACCGGATTTTTTTTTTTTTTTGCGTGGAAGTCCTACATCCAGCCTTCATCCTGAGTCTCCCCAGCAGCCAGGCTGCTCTTCCCCCCACCAGAGCAGAGCCTTACAGCTCCAGGCTGGGAGTGAGCATCCTCACTGCTTACCTCAGCCCGCCCTGCCTGGGGGCCAGCGCTCCTCCTCCTCCTGTAAATGTTTGCAATATCGTCGGAAGAAACGGGTTTCAAATCCCCACCGTAAGGTCTTCCCTCCCCCACCCATGGGGTGAAGGCATCCTAATTAATTAGCCGGAATACGCCTCTATCCAGCCGTTTAGAAAAGCGAAGGGACCGACTGTTGTGATAAAGTGCATCGCCAAACATTCCGGGCTCTGCTCTAACAGCATCGCAGGGATCTGAGGACATAATTGCCTTGTTATTTTCGTGCTCCCCAGGGCTGTGCTGGAGGCAGTTTAGCAGAATGGGCACTTGAAAAGTGCCTCCAGCAAACACCGCTCCCCGCTGCCTGCTTTCCCAGATCCCTCGTTGCCTTTGCTCCGCTTGGCAGGAGCTCGTTTTTCTCCTCCTCCTCTGGGAAATTCCCGTCCTTTGATTCCCCATCCCATGACCGCTGCCTGGCCTTGGTTAACACCCTGCTGCAAAGCCCGCTCTCCGCTCCACCACCGCTCCTGCATCCGTCCGCTGCCTCCCGTTTTGAATCCTTCAGGACGTGGAGCATCTCCTTGTTTTATTTTCGAGGTCGGCGACCGTTGCAACACAAATAACACGAATAACATTTCCTCGGTGATGTTCCAGCCCGTGTCACAGCGCCCGGGCCGGCTGGTGACCTGAGCAAACCAGTCTCGTTCCGGACCGTGTCACTCCTTCCTCGGCGCTACTTTATCCAAACACGTTCTGGGAAAACAACAAGATATGCTGCCAAAATAGCAGAGAGAAGAACCAACTCCCCAAACAGGAGGCCTTCCCCGAGCTCCGCGGGCTTAGCGAAGTAACAGGAGGTAAAAACAACAAGCGCAACGCTCTTTAAACTTCTGAATAGCTCCTAATCACACACATTGTTCCTCAAGTAGAGGTAGGTAGGAGCGAGGATTGCAGGATCAGATTCCAGCAAAACGATTATGCTGAACTGAGGGAAAAATGAGTGGACTTTTGCCTCAAAGATTTCACAGCCAGCACTGCGGTTGGCTCTGCTACTGCTAGAAATTACGTTTCTTTTAGACAACATGTAGATTACACGCCTGCTAAAATGTATTTTCTTAACTAAAAATGAGCTGTAATTAGCAAATGGATCAGGTGCACTTTTGTGGAGATCCTCTCTCATTCATTCACTGATTTGCAGTCAGTTGTTTGCAATGACTCTCCCTACTGACAGAGATTCCCACACACTGTAGCATTTAGCTTGTAAATCCAGAATCATAAGATCATGGAATATCCTGAGTTGGAAGGGACCCACGAGGATCATTGATTCCAACTCTTGGCCCTGCACAGGACACTCCCAACAATCCCACCATGTGCCTGAGAGCCTTGTCCAATAAAATACAACACAACCTTTTAGTGTTTTATTCAAAATAACTTCATGCAGTAACACTTATCTGGACTTTGAGGTGAGTAAAGCACACATTGCCGAACCGGACTGGCCACAGCCTGAGCTCCTCTTCCTTGAGCCTTCACTCGTGGCCACTGATGGACTTTTGACCCAACCTGGCATGGCCACGAACGTGTTCTGCTTTTCTATAAAACTAGATAAGTAAAAGTCTCGTATTAGAGTACGAATGTCATAAAGCTGAAGGTGGAAGGGGCAGTGACAGAGGGAGTTTTGGATGCTCTTGACAGAGCTGCAGCCACTGGGAGATGGGGGGAGCTGTACACTTTTTGGATTTGCTTTACTCCCACCCCCTGAGCATTTCAGGTTAAGGTGGATAAACCCCACTTGTGATTTCAGCTGTTACAGTATTAAATTTCGGGTTCTAAAGCCGCGTGTTATTTGTGTGGCAACAAACGGGCCATTTTTAGCTCATAAAGCGTTGAGTGAATTTATCTGGAATAATTTCTACCCTAACGTGGCCAAACTTTTGGGAAACAGGGTTCCAAAGTGTGCTTTCAGGAGTGCTATTTGATGACAGCGTGTGGGTGTCAAAGTAATTAGAACAGGAGATTACAAAGCAGGGACACAACCGTAGTTTGGGAAGCCCTTGGAAAGAGGTGACTCGGGTTCCTCAGTTTCCCTGCCATCCCCTTCCTTCCCTTTCAGTCTTCTCCTTCCTCCTCCTTTTTTCCCCCCTCAATAATCCTGCCTGTCTGGAATCACAATAAAAGGAGAACATCAGATAAGCCAAGGGATTATTTCCTTATGCTTTTGCTATTATATGGAGCACAATATCAAAGTATTCCGTGCATCCTCCCGGCTGCTGTGAAAGAAAGGATCCTTTTATTCCTCGGGTAGCCTTTTGTCTAGCCAAGAATCTGCCACCCACTCAGGTAATTTGTACCAACAGATCATACCTGTGGTAGCAGAAGATCCTGTCAGGAGGGAATATCCAGCAGAAACCAGGCATTACTCATGTATGAGGAAGGCTGGTTGGGAAAGGGGGGAGAGCTGGTTTTTTTTGGACTTAATAGGGGGAGAGGAGGACTTGGGAAGAGGCTTTTGCTCCAACAGGGAACTTTTTTTTATCTTAGCTTAATAAATGAGTGTGTTCTTAGTGAGTCAACAAAGTGTCTCATCTGGCTGGGTGCTCAAACTCACACCCTCCCACTCAGTGTCCCCTTTATATCTTCCCTAATAAAATATTCTATTTCCCCTTCACATCTGCCCTCTCCTTGGGCACAGGACCAAGATTCCTGGTGTACAAGGATACCAGAGCCAGCAACATCACTCTGAGATGTAATTTGGCTTGGAGAGTATAAAAATGACAGGATGTCCCCGTGGCCAACTCTGCGGTACCTCGGTGGCAGTGGGATCTCTAGTCTGATGCCAGTGGTTCTGCTGGAAAGACATGGGACAAGGACAGCCTTCAGCTTGCCCTCAGCTTCCAGCTTGCCAGGTCGAAGATGTCGTGAAGAATGGAGAAAAACAGGAGCTCCCTTTGTCTGTTTGAAGCATTAGAGGCCTCTGGAATAACACCACAGTGCTGACAAAGTAAAGAATTTAAGGTTGGGGGGCTGTTCATTTCTAATATGGTAAAACCATCCAAAAATATCCCAAACCCCCAAAATTATCTAATTCTGAAACTGTGCAAATGTCAGATTTAGTAGAGCTACTCCTTTCCCCCTGCCCTCTCTCCCACAGAATTCCTAGAGACCCTTCCTACTTCCCCTAAGTCAGAGCACAAGAAGTTTGGGATGGCTCCAAACAACACAGACAGTGCTCAGATTGATTTTTCTTGACTAAATTTGCTTGATTTTTTTTTCCCCTTTTCTAGGCTTTGGATATCAATTAAAAGAACACAACTCTTTTGTCTTGTATGTTGCTCCCCTCAAAATAATGAACTGTTTAATACACTGGAGGCAATTTCAAATTATCTAGTTTAATGAGGAAGGTTGTGACAGAAGATTTATTACCCTTTCTGATCTGCTAATGTATTTTCCCAACCATCCCAGCAGAACCAATCACTGTATTTTCATTATACACTCTATTTTCAGGGGTTCATTAGTTGTAGACTAAAAATAACAGTGAAGGTCTCAGTCTGAAAGCTAATCCAATTTTTTTTAATTGGAAACAAAATTTGATCAGACAACTTTCTAATCATAACAGCATCAAGCATCAAGACCCTGACGAGGTGTTTTGTCCAATTTGAAACTTCATGTGGCTACACATAAAGACCTGACCTAAAAACACAACCGTGGAACTGCTACAAAGGACAAACCCAACCTTTCCCTTAAACAAAAAATCCCATATTAGCACAGGCCACGGACTGTGGTCCAGTCCAGTGGAAGCACATCAAAAAGAAAAGCTCTGGCAATGAACCTGTTCAGCTGAGACAAACTCAGAGATGCTCTGAGCTAGTGGCTGAGCATGAGACTTTAGAAATAACTAAGATTTTTTTAAAAATAAGATGGAAGAGCTCCCAGATAGCCAAAAGGCCTCCTACCTCAAAGCTCGATTCAATCTTAAATTGGCATTCCCGGAATTGCCTTTGTGCTGTTGGATTACAGGATGTAACACTGGCTGGTGTTTTTCCTGCTGCATCACTGTGATATGCAAGACCCACAGGAATAACAAAGACAGAGATGGGGAGGTTTGGATTTTACAGGGGATGTTCTTTGCAAAACAACGT
>JAWWLV010000179.1:61093237-61109047 GCA_035041135.1 Platyrinchus mystaceus
GATGGGGCAGCCACAGCTTCTCTGGGCAACCTGTGCCAGGGCCTCACCACCCTCACAGGGAAGAATTTCTTCCTAATGTCTAATCTAAATCTACTCTCTTTTAATTTGAATCCATTGCCCCTTGTCCTGTCATTCCATGATCTTGTGAGAAGTCCCTCTCCATCTTTCTCGTCTTCTCCCTTCGGGTACTGGAAAGCCACAATTAGGTCACCCCAGAACCTTCTCTTTTCCATGCTGAACAATCCCAATTCCCTCAGCCTTTCCTCACAGGAGAGATGCTCCGTCCCTCTGATCCTGTTGGGGCAACCACAGGAGCTGTGCTTGATCCAGGCACCCCTGAGACTGCTCCCAAATCCAGGCCTTTCAAGGGATTCTCCCCAGCAATAAAATAACTGGAGTACCCACACGAGGATATCCGTGGGGCACTTGTCAGACATTCCTAACCCTGGAGGATCCCTGAAGGAACAGGTTTGCAATGACCTGTGGGGGGCAGGGGGGGCTGGGCTGAGGATGTGTTTTTGGCCAGATAACGCATCACCCAGACACCCAAGGGATTTTTAAAAGGGATGTAGGGAAGAGGGAAGTTATTGCACCTCACAGCAGCCCCACACTATAGATTTCACATGCATAAATTATATAGTTACGTTCAAAACTCTATTATTCATAGAGTTGAGTAAACAAGTATTGATTTTTACACTGCAGCACAGATGAGTATTTGCAGTGATGCAGAGGCTCCTCTTCCACCCTCGGTAACTCTGACCTCATCAGCACTCCCTGGGCAAGGAATATCCTTTAACAAGGATGATCAAGTTTAAAACCGGTCGGCCGCTGCTGTTGGGAATGGAAATCAATGTGCATTTCCTTCTGAATGGACAACTCCTCCACCCACACCACGTCACGTGAGGCTCTTTGGGATGCTGAACCAGACAGGCACCGTCAGCAAACAAGAAAGGATGTGTGAAACCATCTCAGCTCACACGGAGCAGCCTTAGCTCTGCCGCTTGATGGGAAGAGGGAAAGACACGCTGGCCGTGTGAATCGAGCAGAATAAATAAGCTTAAGTGCGTTTAAAAAGTGATATTACTGCAGAGATCACATTCAACCCTTTGTGAAGGGTCCTACTATCAGTGTGTGAGCTTGGGTCAAGATTTCTCTCCATTAAATATTTCTCTCCATTAAATATATGATACCACCAGGCACACTCGGGGTGGCAGAGAAAAAAAACCCCTTTAACTGAGCTTCCCAGTGCTCCGTTATTTCAGAGGTTAACCAAAATCACTTACTTCATAGCTAACTTTGCTATATTGAATCAATGAACAAGTTCCTTATTGGATTTTTATTGCAGATAAAATTGACAGCGAAAATCACTGGGATATACTTAAAAATGGGAAGGAAATGTACGTTTACAATAAAAAGGTCTCTGAAGGTCTCCTGTTTCATAGGAAGGAAGCTGTCTTTATAGTGCATGAACTATAAAAAATGATTAAAACTGAAGAGAGACAGGAAGCTGATAATTTGATTTATCATCTTAATGGCTGTGATTCATGAATAAATAATATAATGGTTTATGTCTCTCTTGTAAAAGAAGTAGAGAAGAGCAATTTGTCTAATAAATGACTTCAAAAATTACAGCTGAGTCTTGTTTGCCACGTTTGTTCTATTTAAAAAGAATGAGTGAGTATCTTATTTCTTATTACTTACTAGGACATTTGCTGTATTATTTATAAGAGTCAAAAACCTTAACTAAAAGCCACTCATCTCTGACCACAGTCTCCCATTAGCTTTAAATTCAGGAAAGAGAAAGGGATTGATCACTAGATCAATAAATCTAACCTTGGATCTGACTAAAAGCTTCCTTTAACCTCCTTCCCCCAGCATCCTTTCTCAAAATTAAAGTATCCCCCTTTTTAATTATTTAAGAGCATGTCAATTTTACTGTAAGGCCCTGTATGGCTGCATCATGCAAGGATTTCTTCTTCATATTGGAAGCACACCAGCATCTTTAAAAGGAAAGCATTTAAATCATGATAATTTGCTGTTTGTCTGTTTGTTTGTTTTAAAGTCGGACGTGCCACTATACATACACATATCCTGCTCCAAACACGCCCTGGATTTCATCAAGACAAGTGCTGAGAACTGGAAAATCGAGAAGGAACGTGTATTCCCAATTATCAGACACACCAACTACCCCAAGCCCATCAATGACGCTGCTGGAGCTGAAGTGGCTCTGTATCGACGGCCCTGGGCCAGCCACTGACATTGTTATAGAGCTGCAAAAAGTCACTCCAGGCAAAAGCAAACTCCAGAGGACACAATTAATGGAAAGAGTGTTTAATAATTTTTTTTTTTTTAAACCATCCTGTAAGAATAGCTTGTATTTGCAGTTTGCCCGGCCTGCATCAAGAGCCTGACCTGTTTTTTTCCCCCCTTACATCAAAATAATTTACCAGAATCAGATCTTTTCCCTTTACCAGAAGCTGTTCACACCAACTCCATATGCTCTCTTTGTACTGTCCTGCCATGGGACAGCCTTCAAAACAGTACAAAACTCATCCTGCAGACACAATTCCTAATGCAAAGTGGGCTGGGTGCCCCAAAAGAGTGGGGGTGGGTCGAGCTTGTGTTTTTTTTGGCAAATCTCTGCACCTTTCCTTGCTCCACATTTGATTTTCATCCTGTAGAACCTGGGATTTCTGTCTTTGGGCTTAGAAGAGAGGTTGTGGACTCCCCATCCCTGGAAGTGTTCAAGACCAGGCTGGACAGGGCTTGGAGCAACCTGGTCTAGTGGAAGGTGTTCCTGCCCATGGCAGGGGTTGGACTGGATGATCTCTAAGATCCCTTCCAACCCAAACCATCCTGTGGGATTCAGTGATTCTAGAAATAGGAAGTTCTTACCCTGTTCTTGAGGCTGATTTTTTAGAGGGCTTCAACACTGAACTTCAAGGCTTGGATATCTTTGGATCAAGGTGTCCTACAGTGGTATTGGAATGAGCAGCACTGATAAGACTGCTGATAACAGCAGCAGGAGGAAAACTTGAGGTTGACATTTCTTGGCATATTGTAAAAAAAATAAAAAGGGAAGGGAGAGAGAAAAAGGTACATGGATTTCAACAAAACAGACCTTTTGAGTTCTTACCTTTTCTAAAACATGTATAGTTCATGGATCTTTCACAGACTGCATGTGTATACACGACTCAAAGTCATTAGGGACCAAAGTCACACAGGTGGACAAATAAAACAGGAAAAAACAGGATGAACTTCCACAAAATCTCATGTATCGACACTTTCTACGTATTTCTCTAAAAAACCCGCAATTAACTGCCCCACGGTCCAAAGGCACTATTTATATGTGCTGCACCTTCTTCCCCCAACTGCTGTATTATATAGGTCTCCTAAATTTGGAGTGCTCAAGATGTTTTTGGGGTAAGTGATGCATCAACTCATGTCAAAACAATGTAGGCAGCATCCTGAATGACACTGAAACGCAGTGCTTTGGGGGATGATACCCCAAAAAAGGTTCTCTCGTGACCTCTCATTCTGAGGGGACAAAATCTTTGCTGATTGTGAAAATGATGGTGGCCTTGGCTAACTCCTGAAGTACAACTTTTGGTCCAAATCTATCTTTTGTGGTCTTGCCATAAAAATAATGCTAATCTCCAGCTAAAATTACGAGCTTTTTGCCCTAATTAGGAGTTTTCTGGAAGAGAATTTTAATCAAGCAGACTGCAAATATCTCTGATGTCACTCCAGAACTTGAACCAGATATAGTTCCCAACCACCCAAGTCACAGAGCAGAGCCCCATGAATGAACCCCATGTTGCATTTAGAAAATAGCAGCGATAAGGTGAAAAATGAACTCATTAATATAAAGCTGCCCTTGGTAAAAATACAGTTTGTGTAAAAGGGCAGTGCATGGAAGCAGCACAAGGAAAACACTACAGGAAAAAAAGGGCAGTTTTTCTGATGGCAGCCACACAGTCCCACTTGCACAGGGAGGAGGGAGAATCTCAGCTGGTCTAAGCCATTGTAAGTGTATCCATAAAGCCACACTGATTCACAGCAGCTGAGAGTTTGTCCTGTGGTGTGTTCATCCATGTGCAATGCCATGGATTGATGTGTTAGCATTTTCTCCCCGGAGACTTCGGTTCAGAACCTATTTAAAAACCCAGTGAAAACCCACGGGCTGGTCTCTAGGCAGATGTCCCTGGAAATCTGTCTGCATCATCACAGTGGCAGCAGCTCAGTGGGAGAGGGTTTTATCTGCTCAGGTGGGGGTGAGGGCAGGGCGGCAGGTCCTCGGTGGAGCTGCATGGCAAAGCTTCCTTGGTAACTCCTGAGCAGGCAGCTTGCAGGAGGGATTTTGGTGTCCACAAATCTGTAGGATTCCGTATAAGGTGAAATGAAAAGATTCAAGTAGAAGTATTGCTTAGGCTTAGCCTGCAGTCTGTGCTCTACCACTCCTTGCCCGCACAGAGATTCCCAAGGGATCAGTGATGGGCCCACTCTTGTTGGATTTACTCATCAGTGACCTGGATGAATGGACAGAGTGTACCCTCAGCAGGTTTGCTGATGACACAAAATTAGGAGGAGTGGCTGACACACCAACAGGCTGTGCTGACATTCAACCAGACCTGGACAGGCTGGAAAGATGGGCAGAGAGGAACCTAAGGAAGTTCAACCAGCGTCCTGCACCAGTCTAGGCTGGGACTGACCTGCTGGAGAAGGAGCTGGGGGTCCTGGTGGACAAGTTCGCCATGAGTCAGCAGGGTGCCCTGGGGGCCAAGAAAACCATTGGTATGTTGGGCTGTATGGAGAAGAACGTACCCAGCAGGTTGATGGAGGTGATCCTGCCCCTCTCCTCCACCCTGCTGAGGGCTCATCTGGAGTGTTGTGTCCAGTTCTGGGCTGCCAAGTGCAGGAAAGACAAGGAATCACCAGAGCAGGTCCAGTGGAGGAGGGCTGTGAAGGTGAGGAAGGGACTGGAGCACCTCTCTTAGGAGGAAAGGCTGAGGGAGCTGGGTCTCAGCTCTGGAGAAGAGACATCTGAGAGGGGAACCTATCAATCCATGCAGATAAATACCTTAGGGACAGGTGCCAAGAGGATGGGAACAGACTTTTTCCAGCAGTGCCCGGAGACAGGACAAGGAGCAACGGGCACAAACTGAAAGACAGGAAGTTCCATCTGAATTTGAGGAAAAACTTCTCTACTGTGAGGGCAACTGAGCCCTGGAGCAGGCTCAGAGAGGCTGTGGAGTCTCCTTCTCTGGAGATACTCAAAACCCACTGGATGTGATCCTGTGCATCCTGCTCTAGGTGAGCCTGCTTGAGCAGGGGGATTGGAGTGGAGGATCTCCAGAGCTCCCTTCCAACCCCAAATATTCAGTGATAACCTCAGGCACAGGCCACTGCTGATTTTTGCTAGCATATTTGTAATTCTTCAAGGCTGGGGGCTCAGTTTCAGAAGCATTTTGAGAGGACACAAACACTCGCTGCGATCAAAGCAGAGGAAACAGTGTGGTTGTTGTAGCTACAATTACATCATCCCACACACTCTTGGCAGGGGAGTTCAGGGCCCGGTTTTGGGGGAGGAGATGAAGCACATCCAGGCAAAGGGAACAGAACTGCCGGTCCCTGCTGCACCCCCTGGAGCTGCACCCCCAGGCCAGCCCGGACAGCCGTGGAGTTTCCTGCCTGAACCCGGATCCACTGAGTGGATCCTCAGTGGGATTCCACCAACAATTCAGCAGCAGATCTGCCTATCCATGCAATGTAAGTAATGCTTTCAGGAGCATTATCCGTGCATGGTTTTCCCGTACATGGAATTTGGCAGGAAGCCACCCCACCGAATGCTTCGCATCGCAAGAAAGACCTGCAGACTTTTTTTTTTCTTTTCTAACTAACTATACTTACTAAAAAAGCAACCCCCCCTACTAAACAAGTGGGAAGGTTACTCATCATCACCTCAGGCTCAATCATGCAGGATGAGACGGTTTAATATGCAGATTTTTAAGGAAATATCTTCCTCCTCACCCTCCCACCCCGTGTTTTATCATTTAACCAGCGGCAGCTCCTCTAGTGAAAACCGGGTATTTCATACAATGAAACAGTAATACAGGAACAGAGTTTCCAAGTCCAAGCCCCATCTATCACAAATAACCACATCATTATCCCTTCCAGACACTGATCAAATCCCAGTTTATGAGCAGTTTGCTTTATACTGCTATTATACAAAATGAAAAGCTGTTCCAGCACCCCGCAGGTCTGACAACGAGGAGCCTTCCTCTCTTTTCCAACCAAAATCTTTCCAGGACCAGTTTGTACATGTTTGTTCCCGCACTGAGTGTTGTCCTTAGCTCGAATTGTTTTTCCTCTCCCTGGTATTTAGTCCCCTGATGTATTTATAGAAAGATCATATCCTCTTTCCAACTTCATTTTGCTCGGAATAGTAATGTTAGAAATAGACTGATGAATTTACTGTGCTGGGTACGGACAGACACATACAAACACACACACAGGGAGGTTAGAGCACTCATTTTAAAAGAAATGCAGAAAATACAGATGAGTCAATCTTCAGTTAACAGTGCATTATTTCAAACATGTCAGCAACACATGTCAACTACAATAGAAAAGACAGATCAAGTCCAAAACTGATTTTTTAGGGGTTTTCAGATCTAACGACTATCCATCTATAGAAATACCAGAAAGTCTACCTGGAATTCCATAAAACTCTAGTCTGGGAACAGTACCAAAAGCCCACAATGGATATAATTTCTAAAAAAAGGGAGCTGGGAAGATTCAAAGTACATTTGGATAAAAGAGCCTTAGACAGAGACTAGTTGGGGTGGTAAATAATCTGCAGGAAAAAAAAAGAAAAAAATAATCAAATTGCTATTAAAAAAACCCCCCAAACCTAGAAGGAAAAAAAGATGGAACACAATATTGCCTGTTCAGAGACAATTTCTTTCAGAGACAACTTCTTTCACAAAAATATTTTCTAGCTTTGCTGCTCTGGCACATCAATCCTGAGCACTCTAACTTTTGACTTGTAGTGATATTCCTTCAGATACAGCTTCACCGAGGGGGGAATGGGAAGTGCATCGATCCCATCGTAAGTTGTGCAGTTGCAAATGACCGTTCTACATATATGCTGAAGGGAGAAAGGGAAAGTCCTGTTCAGGGGAGTGGATAAAAGTGGTTCAAAAAACATACAGGAACTGGGATCTTTGTAGTGTTCTAGGAGTCCTGTGATGTCGGGAGAGTGGAAGACACAAGGATCGTGGGCATCGAAGCTGAAGTTGTGGTTCCACTGCTCAATCCGCGCGTGGAGGGAGCGGCTGTAGCGCCTGAAGCTCACGGAAAACAAATAGTCTTCCTGGGCGGAATCTCGCAGCAAAAACGTTCCCTCTGGCTTTCCCTCCAGCAGAGCCTCAGCTGCATATTTATCCATGACTCCCCAGTAGCAGGGATTGTTATTGATCTGGAGGAGGTCTGGGACGAGGCAGTGGACATAATCAATCTGCGTGTGGTATTTCGGGGGCGTTTCCATCCGCAGCAGCTCATCATCCGTCTCCCACTTGGGCTTGTTTCTCTTTCTAGAACTTGTGCACAGAGTTATAACTTCGTCATCAGAGTCCATGTCGCTCTCATCCCTACTGCTCCTCGTCACCTTTCCTGCGGCCAGCTCCGACCTCGGATCCCCCCGGGAGGAGCCGCTGTCGGTGAAGTCGCAGGACGGGGAGGGAGAGTCCATTCCCCCGTTGGCAACGTCATCATCTCCCCTCTGATCCTCCCTCTCCTCGTGCTGGGATAAATCAGCAATTATCCAGTCTTCCGCTTTCGGACTTATAGGGGCCGTGTGCCTTTTGATCAAGTGCCAGCGGAACGCCAGCTCCGAGCGCGGGGGGAAAGGACACTTATCCAGCATCAGCTCACTGATATGGATTTTCCTTTTGGATGGCAGTCCCGAGGCGTGCCTGCTGCTGCAGTTCTTTATGGGAAAGCACTGGCCCACAGCATCTTGGAGCTTCTGCTTGAGGGAGCGGCCCAAAAACCTGTGGCCGCAGGACCGGTCGAGGTCCAGCTCGATGGACGAGCAGCTGTATTTCCTCTCTTGGCTCCTTAAATTAGTCCCTGCTCTTCCCCCAGCACTTGCTGTTTCGGCATCAGGACAGTGCTCGCTCTTTTTGGACCAGGAAAGCTTCTTCCCGCTCCAGACATACCCATCCTTCCTGTCGGCGCTCCGGCTCCGGCTGCTTTTGGGTCTCACATCTGCGCTTTTAGCGCTGCCGTCCTTGTTTTCTGCCATTGTGACAGCTTTGCTTCACGGGTTGCCAGGAAGCTCAGTGTGCTTCTTGTAGGGTTTCTCTCTACATAAGGAAGCTTCCTCGAGGCACTTTCTGGAAATATCTAAGGAAAAAAGAAAGCACAGCTCAGTTATGCACCGGCAATCCAACACCACGGCTGGAGACAGGACAACAGCCACAATTAATTGCTGGCCCTGTAAAAATCATATGGTCAAGGTGAATTCACAAGCACGGCCCAAAAGTACCAGCCTGATCCCAGAACAAGCTCTGTTAACCCTTCCTTGGGAAAATCATCCTCCAGAACAAACCATCTGAACGTGTTTTTTAGGGAATCCATTCTGACTGTGCATTTCAGGTCTTGGCAATCCCATCGGGCCAGGGTCCATTCCAAAAGGAAACCCTTCCCGTGGCAGGTGATACTCCTTTAGCTGTTTATGGAGCAAATTCTGCATCTCTTCCAAAAAAACCTTTCAAGAAGGAACAAACCAGAACAGAAACAACTAGGTCAGAGTACAAAGAGCTACTGTACCTAGATGATATGCCTGTTTGCTACTAATCCACAGGGTGGGATGCCAGGGATCTGTTTCTTAACTGACACTTTTGGGTCACTTTCCGGATGGAAAAAAAATAATATATTAAATTTTATCAGTCACAGATTCCGTCAGTTTTTGAAAGCTGTTTTCCTCTGCCTTTTCAAATGGAGCTAGGAAATACTGAGCCCCCAAGGGATTGAAATATCTGGGGCTTTACATACTGAAAAGGATTAAAACAATCCAGCCCCTTACTAAAAGCAATTTTAAAAGGCCGTGAAAGATGGAACTGCTTATTACTCATTAGAGAAGGAAGTTTACATTATTAAAATCAGTGTTGCTCTGAGACCTACGCTCGCTGATTTCATTTTCTTTTGTTTCCAGAGGTGTATTGAATGCTCAAACAGATAAGAGGTTTCCTTTTGAATGCTGCACTTTTAAAAAAACCTAAAAACAAAACAAAAAAATCCTTTTTTGATTACTCTGTCAAAAGCAGAGCAGGATTTTTTCAAGGTACATGGATAGCAATACAGTATGGATGCTGTACCCCCCACAGGCGTGGCAGGATGTAGAAACATTTCCCATCATCTATCATGATATTCTACAATTCTGTGATGCTTTTGCACCAAAATCAAGCACAGCTCCTCTGTTCCACTGGGGGTTTTTTTTGGCTGTGGGGTTTTCTGTCGTGTTGTTTTGGGGTTTGGGGTTTTGTTTTGTTTTGTTTTTTTTTTTTACAACTAATTGACACGGTAAATACTAAGCAGGAAAAGAAAAGGGCATCCACTTCCTCTCTCCATTCAATCCATTCTCATCACCAGGATTAGCCAGCATGACACAACCTCTCTGTGGTCCCCTGGGGGCTGCACAGGCTGAGTTCGAGCCTCTGCTTTCAGTAAGAGAACAAGACAGCCGTGCCAAAAGGCTCACAGGCAATCTGTGGGCCAAATGCAGCCCAGATGGAACTTTCACCCAGGAATTTTTGACATTGCATTTCTTATTTAAAACCCACGAACCCGAGAGCTGAGTGGGGGAAAAGGAAAAGGGAAGGGAAGGGAGGAGATGCAGAAAGGGAGAGCGAGGGTAAGATGGGTTAAATATTGCAGATGTGTTGAGGAAAAATGGCATTGGAGCAATGTAGGTGAATAGTTCCTCGCTGGTACCAAGTGGAATCATAGAACAGGGTGCATATTCCAGCAATTACAAATCAAAGATTAAACTAAAGATTTATTTTCCTTCTCTCAGGATTTTGCAAATTGCTTTTCACTGAAGGCATTGCAAGACACAATGAAAACAGAAGAAAGGCAATATTTATATTTTAGACTCAAAACATCTTTATTTAGACCAGGGTTCATTCATTACTTTTGGAACATTGATATTTTTCATCTAGAGTGGAGCACTGAATTTTCTCCACAATTAAAAAAAGAGGGGAAAAAACAATCTCATTGACCCTAGTGATAATCTGAAGTAACTGAAGAAAAAAAAGTTATTCTAGATTTATCCTGTAATAAAAATACATTAACTCTCTATATATGGGATTTTTAATTGGGCAGAGAGACATCACTGAGGTTGCAAAGTCAAGCACTTAAAAATTAGGATACGACAGTTTGTAATTGCTTTTGAAACCTTCAGTTATTTCATTCTGCTCATCCAGCCCATATAAGGGATAAGAACACGCAGAATACGGGCTTTTAATTAAAAACTGCAAAACAAACAAAACCCAGAAGTTGGAAAGGCCAATTTATTTCCTAACTTGAGCCTTCCAACTGAAAGAAGCTCAGGGTTTCACGGAATTTCTGGGTCGCTGTTGTGTGCCAACTGTGAAGGCACCTTCTCCTTTGTACCTTTTTTCTATCACAAATCATTAGTGGCACCTGAACCCTGAAAGTGAAGCTGGAGGAGCAGCACGTGACGCTGCAAAGCCACGCACCATTAGCCAGAGCTGCTTCCCTGGGGTTTGGAGGCTGCTGGAACCCAGGCGCCAGCTCTGCCACGTCAGAGCAGGAATTGCTAATCAGGCAGAACACCAGAGCTGTGAAAAGAGCAGGGAATAAATGAAGAAAAAAAGGGGATGTCACCCTACCAAAGCCAGGCTTGAACTGTGTGAAGGAACGGTGGTCAGCTTGACTTCCCAAATGTGTTATAAACACCCGTGTGCTCGCAGGAGAGCTGCCTTCCAAAACATCAGCCAGAGGGTATTTAGGTGCCCAAATCCCACTGTTTGGCATTGCATAAAGGGATCACACCTTCACACCCTTCCAAATCCACGATTCACAGCCCCACCAATAAAATGGGGACCAAAAATAATTAAGAGTCTCGGAAGGAGAAATGCATAAAGGGCAGGGATGCATTCAGAGCTCTATTACCACTCCAGGCTATCCATCTAAACCAGCTCTTCCTTTCACTGCAACATCCGAGGGAAATGCCACGTCCATCCATTAACGCCGCTGCAAGAGCCGGAGAGGAGCGCGAGGATAAAAGAGGGGGAAGACGGAGTGTACTTTTCCCTACAGGGCAAGGTTAAATGGAGGGGCCCAGAGCAGCTCACACACACCAGTGCTGAGCTGCTTTTGGTGGATGTTATTAGTGTCCTGCCTCCAAAAGCCTTCTCCTGCACGGGGAAACCTCAGGCATCTCCGCAGCCGATGGATTTGACAAAACCCTTATGCTGGAAACTCGTCCCCCCAAGGAAACAGCCAAGATAAAGTGACGTGCAGGGATGAGCAGAGTTCACTTCGGGCCACAGGACCCGGATTGTGGTCCAAGGTTACCCAACACTGTCACAGCCACAGCCCCTGGGGACAAGCAGAGAGCTGGGTGGGTTTTGTTGTCCTTCAGAGGTTCCTCTCTCCTGTCTGCAGACAAGATGCTTTTCCTTTCAAGAGCTGATGCCTCAACACTAAGACTTCGAGCCCAGACTAAAAGCAATATCCAGTCTCTATTTGGAGGAATAACAATATTACCTCCTAGCCAGGGGTAGGCTGCAATCCACAACTGTGATAAGGCAGAGACAGCCTCACCATATGTCTAATTAAATCAGTGGCAAACACTCGATGACTCCAAAAGGGGAATCAAAACCATAAGCGTAGACAACCCCCTTTTTTTATTATTTATTCAATAAATACTTAAATACTGAACTGCTTTAACTAGATACTTATGTCCTGAGCTGCTGGATCCTTGCCTGTGGCCCAGAGCCTCCAAGTCCTCTTCATCAAGCTGTTTCCCTTTGGGTATAATGAAGGAGCAGATGGTGGGGGGTCTCCAGCCCACCCTCCTGCTTGGAGTGGGATTGCTGCCAGTGTGGGCTCAGGGAAGCCATGGCATGGCTGAAAACCCCCAAGGATGGAGGTCCCACCACCTCTCCAGAGCTCCCACACTGCACAACCCTTCTAGTGAAGGAAGTACTCGGGAAAGTTTTCTGTCCAAGCACACAAAGCCTCGCTGTATTATGCCTCTAATTAAACAAAAGAAGACTCACAAAGAACAATAAATCAATTTTGGAATTGTTACAGAAATCGATATTCTAGAGCTGATAAAATCCTGAGAGAGGAGAGCAAGCTGCAATAAACTGGAGGGCTTTTTCTTTCAACTTACATAAAAGTTATTTTAAAAAAAAATCACACTGGTCATAAGCTGGTTTTGCTAATTTTTGCTCGATTAGATTTTGGCCAGGAGACCACATTTTAAACCCTGACCTTCCCAACCTGTTGAGGATAACAACAAATCTTAACTTACTTTTCTTCAGTTTTGACTTCATTTTGATTTATGACACCATCCAAAAATACTCGACTCCAGAAGCCTTTTCATCAAATTAAAGCAATAATCACACACACACACATACAAAGACTTTCTAAAGGTGCCAATGGTAACCTACAATACTTCTTCCTTGGAAACACCCTTGGAGTCCAGGGGGAGGGGGGCTGTTTTATTCACAGCCAGGAGGTGGAACTGACCTGGAAGCAGCAGGTGCCAAAGGTGAGGGCTGCTCCTGTCTCCCGCTTTAATGAGGCTCTGCTGGCGTGTGGAAGGAGAGATGCTCGCGGTGCTTTGCAAACCGCAGCAGCCTCTCGAGCACTAAATCAGTCCAAGCTTTATGGTCCATGACCAACGCTCCGCGCTCCACCCAGAAACCGAGCAGGAGAGCAGCGATTCCCGGCTCCCGCCCCGCCGCCCGCTCGCAGCCACTCACACCTATTAATCAAGCCGGCAGCAGGCTGAGCTCCCAACCGGATTTAAAGTATAACTTTGCATTTCACGCCGTGTCACTCGGGACGTGACAAAGCCACAGGGCCTGCAGTCCCCTCGGCCAAGCGACCATGGGATCCTGCCACCCTCCCGAAAAGCCTCCCCCCGGTTTTCCCGTGTCGCTCAAAGAGTTATCCCAGCAGGCAGCACCGCCAGAACAAGGAATTTAGTTGTTTCTTAGAACTGAATGTAAAATGCTTTAGGCGCAGTTCGTATCAGAGCCTCTGAAAATTAAAATAATTAAGAAAAATAAACACATTAGATGCGCATTTGTCTCCCTTCCAGGCAGTGGCTTGCAGCAAGAATAGCTTGGTCTTCCCACTCATCTGATAAGTGGTTCAGCTCGGAATCATTTCTCTAGAACACATTATCCTCGCCAGAAATCACGATTTGCTGAAAAATGTAGGTTACACCCATGGAAAACGTGTCTCTACACAGCTTCCACGAGGTTTAATAATGAAATCTGGCCATATATATATATATATATGGTATTTTGTCTTACAGAAGAGTGCCTGCTTTGTAATCCTGTCACTTACTCATTCATGAAAGTACCAACAATGTGAGTGTTAGAGAGAACCACATTTCCAATATAAATAAATCACTCTGCTCACCCCAACCACCAATAACTCCACTGCAGAGCAAAATTGAAGATAAAAGGGTTTTGCCTGGAAGCAATTTTTTCTTAGAAGCAGGAATAAACCGGGCCAGATCATTAGGGCTACATAAAGGGAAAACAGATAACTGCTGTTTTCCTCCTTATTTCGGGTATGTTGAGCTTTAGCGTTTTTGTGGGGTTTTTTGATTTGGGGTTTTTTTTTTTTTTTTAATCCTTCAAGAAATCCACCGCGACGCTTTCTTCCTATTTTTCAGCCAAAAAACCCCCAAACACCCCAGCTTGGTGATTTTCGCAGCGCAATCGCTACCTGCCTGACTGCAGCCGCCGCCAACTCCACCTCGCACACGCATCGGGATGGCCGCGATTCCAGAGTAATTCCATAACGACCAGAACGATCTCCGGAGGGGTTTGACCCCGCAGCAGGGTGAGCGCAGCTCCCGCTGTGCCGGGGGTGCAGCCCAAGGCGGGGGATGCCGAAGGGCACTGCCCCACATTTGGGCTTTTCCTGCCGTTCCCGAGCCTCTGGAGGGGCTGCCATTAAGTACACACAGGGATGTACGCACGGAGAACATATGTGCGCTATAAATGTCGGGAGATACATCGGCCAGGGTTGGGGTTTTTTTTTTTTTTTTTCAGAGGAAAAGCAAACGCCAGCCGAGGAGCGAGGTCGGGCGGTGACACAGCGCAGACCTCGGGGCCGAGTCCCCCGCGGTGACAGGAGAGCCCGGGATGAACCCCGGCGGTGACAGGAGAGCCCGGAGCGCACCGGGTGACCGACAGGGACACAGACATCGGGCCGAGCCCCCGCGGTGACAGCGATCAGAGTTCCTCCGGTGACAGCAGAGCCCGCATCTCGCCCCGCCGGGGACAGAGCGCAGAGCCCCGACCGAACCCCCTCGGCGACAGGCGGCCCTGGACCGAACCCCCTCGGTGACAGGAGCACCCGAGCCCCTCCGGTGACTGATAGGGGACTCCGACCCCGGCCCGACCCCCCCTCCCGGTGACAGCACACCCCGATCCCCCCCGTACCGCGCCTGACAGGGGGCTCAGACCCCGATCCCCCCGCTGCCGGCGCTCACACCCCTCTGCCGGCCCCCCAGCCCCGCCGTCCCCGCTCCCCGCACCCACCTCACGGCGCTGCCGCCTTGTCCCCCCGGAGGCGGCCGCCGTGTCCCGGGCGTGTCCCCAGCCGGGTGCCGGCGGTGCAGCCGCGGCCCCTCAGCCTTCAGCCGCCGCCGCCATCCCGCTGCCGGGGCCGCCCCGGCCCGGCCCGGCCCCGCCCCGGCGCTGACGGAGCGGGTCCGGCCCCGCGGCGGGCGGGGCGGCGGCGGCGGGCGCGGGAAGGCTCGAACGGGCGGCGCGGCCCGCGGGGAGCGGTGAGCGGGGAGACGGGGAAGGTATGGCCGCACCGGGACCCTCCCCGGGCCGGAGGGAGCCGGGCAGGACGGGGGGACCCTGCCGGGGTCTGGCGGGCGGCTCGGCCCGGGCCGGGGTGGTCGAAGGACAGGCCTCGGCACCACACGGGCCTCCGGGCCTCGGCAGCCCGGTGTCCGCATTCCCTCGGTATTCCCATCCCCGCAGCGTCTCTTCCATCCCCCCGGTGTCCCCATCCCCTGTGTTGTCCCCTCGGTGCCCCCATCCCGTCAGTGCCCCCCATACCCTCTCGCTGCCCCCATCCCCACTGTCTGGGTGTCCCACCAGCTCTCACCCGGCCCCGCCGGCCGAAGCTCTTCCCGAAGCGTTTCCTTCTAACTGATGTTATTTCTCCTCTTTTTTCCACCCCCAGGTGGGAGCGGAGATGCCCTCGGCTCGGAAGCCGATGCGGTACGGCCACACCGAGGGACACACCGACGTCTGCTTCGATGACACCGGGAGGTAACAGCCACATTCCTGGAGACTGGGGGAGGGATGGGCTCATTCCTGTCTAATGCTTCCCCAGGAGCTGGGGATTAGGAAAAATTTCCTCACTGAAAGGGTGGTCAGGGATTGGAATAGGTTGCCCAGGGCAGTGGTGGAGTCCCCATCCCTGGAGGGATTTAAAACCTCACTGCCATTGTCCAAGCCTGCTTGGCCCGGCAGATGAACCTTAGGATTAAAGGGTGGGCTCAGTTCAGCG